>OY720679.1:86514898-87114898 GCA_963170755.1 Amphimallon solstitiale
TGCTGAACGTCTTAAGTACACTTATTTAAATGAACACCAATATTATTGACGTCATTTTTAATATTATTTCTGAATTAATTACATTGCTTTGAAATACTACTCTTTATGGCACTGTTCGTATAATTTATGACTTCGATTATATATTCAAAAAGAAAACTGGAACTTGACTAATTACGAGTATATCATAAATTTTAAATCACCCACGTTTTTACGTCCATATAAAGTCCGGAAGAACAAAATAAAATTGACCTATCCGAGCTTTTCTCCCAAACACCGATAATACACAAAACATAAATATTATTCCTTACTTTATTTACACACTATATAATAAAACACAATTGTTTAGACATATGTTTCGCCACACTGTGGCTTCATCAGATGGACGAAAATACAATTTCAAATTACATATTAGCTCCGATACATATCACATACTCAAAAATAATCTCATTCTGAGAGGGGGCGAATAGATTTAAATTTAAAATTGAGTTAACTTATATCTAATTGGTCTTTTAAAATTATACCTAATTTATTAAATTTATTAATTTCTAAACTTTCTAGCATATTAAGTTTTTTACTTTTTCTAAAACATGTAAAGTTCTAAAATTGGTATTAAATTTATGATTCTATTCTAAGCATTGATTCGCAACGATAAGAGTTAATTTTTGCGAATCAGTGCTTAGAACAGAATCATAAATTCAATACCATTTTACAACTTTACATGTTTTAGAAAAAAGTGAAAAACTTAACATGCTAGAAGAAAGTTTAGAAATTAATAAATTTTATAAATTAGGTATAATTTTAAATGACCAACTAGACATAAATAACTCCCCACTACACAATTTAAAATTCAAATCTGTCCGCCCCCTCAGAATGATATTATTTTTGTGTATTTTTGTATTGATATATATAGGAGCTAATATGTATGTAATATAAAAAAGTATTTTCGTCCACCTGATGAAGCCACATTGTGGCGAAACGTATGTCGTGTAAACATTATAATTTTTTAAACTAAACAATTGTGTTTTATTATATATATGTATATTAATGTCTGCACCAACTTAATTCTATCATCATATTTCATAAATAGGTCTGAATACAAGACATAGGCACAAGGTTTAGTAAATTAGCTAAAACGTCAATGCCTACATTAAATGCAGAAGCTTAGAAAATGTTCGACAGAGTTTTATATATAATTTAACGTTTTTGTCTGCCTGATTAGCATACATTTTTCCTAATAATGTGATTTTAGTGTCTTTCTAATTGACAAAATCTTACATTACAACATTGAAAAGATACTGTAACATCTTATTGAAACATTTATGACTTAATACGAAAGTAATGTAGTTAATATATTACAATGCAACATTTAAAAAATCTTATATTCTAATATTTTAACATTATTCTAGTTTTACGTCCCAAATGTTTCAATGAAATGTTACAGTATCTTTTATTTTGAATATTTCATTTACATTTGACAGAAATATTACTTTGTGATATCGCTTAGGAGGACATAGAGTAATCCCTGTAAAGTTACTTTTACGGCACCGTATAAATGGAACGAAATATTAGCATAACATTTATTAAATGTTTCTTTGCTTTAATAGATTATGTCACGTAATAAATAATAAAACACATACATTTTTCTTACAGAAAATAATTTAAGAATTTATCAAGCTCTTGTTAACTATTCCATTAATTCGCTTACTTTGTAGACTGTCTAGTCGAAATAGTAGATAAATTTAAACCGAGCGTGCTTAACGAAAAAGTCCAATGATAAATAATATACGACTTGTTCCCCGTTGAACTGCGGTCGTAGATTTTAGCAGTTGTTAAATTGATCGCCTGTACAAAGAATATATAAACTAGCCTTTATCTCGGTTAATCGCACGTCGTTTTGCATTGCAAATTAAAATTTTACATTTGGTCGTTCGACTTGAAATTATCTACTATTTCGAACACACACACTCTACAAATAAAGGGTGCTAATGGAATAATGAACAAACCTTTCGGAGTTTTTTCGCGTAGTATTGATTAAAATACGTACAGTAGAACCTTTGCTAACCGAAATAAAGGGGGGAGGGGGTTTCGGTAACCAAAATTTCGGATAATAAGTGAAATGTAATTTTTAGAGGTTTTAAAAATCGTTTTTGAAGGTTTAGATGAAAGTAAATGAAGACGATAGGCTACATATATGTATACATATTGTAACGTTTTCGGGTTCGCAATAAACAACTCGTGCAATTTATTTATTTAAAACAGTCTGTATATTCATACACGTAAAATTAATTACAATATATAATGTAAAACTAATGTATCACACTTAAACTATTAGGATTTAAATTAGCACTTGTATTTATTTCTATTACTAATATTTATGTCCGTATATTTAAATCACTTCTATTTATATAACACTCTAATATTTATGTATTTTCTTCGGCTACCACTTAAAGAATTATTTATTTATTTCTTATATTTATTTCTACTTTGGTCTGCGCGTCGACTACTTAAGGAACTTCTTATTCCGGAATTATTCATCCATCGGTGACCCAGCCGCCTTATATACACATACGAAACATCTCGAAGCATTCGCGTTAACTCCATTTCCCTCTCGATGTTTGTAGAACATTCTACAGACATTCTGTCTCTTTGCAGTACAACGCAAATGGATGGTTTATTGCTTTATGATGTTTACCAGTCGCGCCGAGATGATTTACAACCTCTTTTTATTGTCGCTCGGAAGTGTGCCATTCTTTTGTTGTCGCCCGGATGTCTACTGGTTTCGTTACAATATAGTATATTGAGGACAAAGTATTTTAATACTGGAAACCCGAACTTCCCAACTGTATTTACAAAACAAAACAATGTTCGATAATGCATGCACTGTAAATATACATTAGGTAATGCTATTGTTTTCTGAAAAAGTCTTCTATTTTCTTTTTTTTTCTTTCCCATCGTTTGCTAACTGCTATGTCACGCCTCCGTTTCATTAGCAGAACATCAAAAGACTCTGCTACGTCACATCATTCGACAAATTGTAATACTACCAGAAATATAAAAAACATTTTTTAGAAAACTGATATTCTACACAGGTTAATTTTACCAACCCATAATGTATTTAAAACTCTTACCTCAAAGCCATTGAATATCTCGTCTGCGATATCATGTCTGGTGTTTTCTGCTACATTGTTGTCGTGTGATTCATGAAGTACCATGACAAAATGTCTTGGTCACCGAAGCCAAGTTCTGAGTCATCACCATATGCTCATTCACTTATTTCACCTTTATTGATATCCACATCCTGACACTTGTACAATTACGTCCGCAAGATTTTCGTCTTTCTCAGTGCCGTCCTCAATCCCGTCAAAATATATTCCAACATTTTCCAAGGTTGAAAACTTTATTTTGAGCACACCTCTGTACCACAATTTTCATATTATGCTTTTCAGGATATCAGGAACACTTTTTGAATCGTTTGTCTCTTGCAACGTGTATCTAATAAATAACGACCGATAGTACCTTTTGAAGCATTCTATTACACTTTGGGGGGGGGGGGGCTGGATCAGATTTGCGACGGGTAAAAGCATAACAATAATGTAACCATCCTGCAGACTATGTGGGTAAGTAAGCGCCCTATCAACACTGCTTTTCTGGGAAGGTTTTTAGACTTCTAAACCATTCAGTTGACAAGGCAGTGGGCATCCAGGATCTTTTTCGGTAACGGCAGGAAAAGCATTTTCCGAAATATATTTTAAAGGCCTGGGTTCTTTAGATTTTCCTAAGCACATAGACCGCAGTCGGTTCCAGGAACATTACTGCAGAGTAAAACTGCCACTCTTTGTTTGTACATTTTATGCCCAGGAGCATTCTTCATTCCTTGAAGCAAGTAATTTTTGGGTGTCATTTTAAATTTTATACTTGTCTCATCCGCATTGATAACCTGATCTTTACTATATCTATACAGAAATGCATCCCTTTTCGTTTTGAAAATGTCTGCTGCATCGACAACGGCAAACAACATTTCCTAACAAACATTTACTTGACGCACGCCGTACCTATTTTTCAAATTTCTTTAGCCACTCTGCACTGGCTTTAAACCCTTTACACTCCTCGCTCGTCAGTTCGAATAACATCTTGGCTTTTCCTTGATTAACTGGTTCTGATAATGTAAACTCTGTTACGCTCGCTTCGCCTTAGGATTGTCCTGGCAGAAAGGGAGGCACATATGGCGCTAACGGTAACTAGAATGTCATCCGGTCGAAAATTAGAGATGTGCCCGTTTGTCGGAGTTTCACACCTGTAGCTTCGTCCAACTAAATTTATGAAAGTTTCGAAAATTTATTGTCTTTCACCTTCAACCTGCCTTACCTTACTTCCCTAGTGTGCGTTGGAAAAGATGGGGTGCAGCCTGTGCCTCTAACTCTCCGTTTTAGGGGATGGGTCACTCAGATTACTGAAGGTGAATGACTCTTAGGCGCCAGCTGTCATTCTATTTCAGGCCCACTCCAATAAGTTACTTATTCCGACAGCGAAAATAACTCAGGTACACTAGGTATAGTAAGTCATTCATACACGATATAAACAACAATATAACAAGTTTATTAAATAAACTTTAAATTAAATTCAGGTCTGGCAACCGCAAAAGTGCACTTAAAAATGTTTTTTTTAAAAAAAAAAGGAAACATGAATACATTCAAAATCTGATTAATTATTTGTGTTACAAAAGAAATTTAAGCGGGGAACGAGACCTCGCTTTACATTTAAGCCTCTACAGTCATTACATGCTGTAGATGTGTATTTAAAAAAAAACAAATAATTAACTAGCTATAACACTTATGAGAACAAAAATTAATTAAAAACTGCAAAATTAGGCTACTGACCTGACGGAAATTAACTAGCAATTACATTGGATAGCTACTCAAAACGTTAATGAAAATGAATTTACAGGTAAAAGCGCAACGTATTCTAATGAAATTAATTAAAGCAAAACAGATAAATAGGTTTCCAAATAAGAATAATTATATATACATATCTTGACAGTGCATTTGATCTACACGAAGCATCGGTTTTCAATAAGGCATCCACAGTAGAAATATATCAATTCCGGGTCAAAAATGATGTAGATTTGCCCACAAAGGCGGTGGGTCGTTCAAAAAAAATTCAATATATATTTAAAACGCCCACGTGCTTGCGGAAGATAGGCTAGCGTGATGGCGGCAATACTTCCGGAATACCAAAACGTGTTCGTACATAAATGCAATCGACAGTACGGTATAAAATAAAAAGCTAAAAGGTAAAATATACGAAACAAGGCATTAGTCAGGAGAAAGAGAAATTAAGAAACTTATTAAGCTTACCGATCCAGTGATCTACTTCAAACAATAAGAAAATCCTGCACCATTGCAGCAGAACACTAATTAACTACCAAAAATTATATTTATCACTGTTTAATCATCCACGATTTAACATGTGAATTGTACGGTAAATAGACAAAACAGTCCATTAATTACAGTGAACACTGATTGAAGTAAGTGGATCGCTTTTTTAAATCAACTAAATGGTTCGATCGATATCAGAAGAATGAAATGCCAAGAACACGAGGCCGGGTTACAAGGTGACAAGGCGACATTTAGCAAGTTGAAGGTGAATCGTTACATAAAATATTTAAAAGGTAAGGGACAGATTAATAAGAAACAAACAAAGAACAAGACGTAAGGAATATAACAACATTAAACGGAAGGACAATCTAAACGCTACCTATAGCATAATCAGTCGCACACACACGAGATGGCGCCAGCATGACTAATTGACCTACAAATTTAAAAAGAAAGGTGAACTTGAGGTAATTAACATAAGAAAACAATCTAATTATTCCCAATAACAATTAAAAATAATTCGAAAGGAAATGTACAACTCATTTGATAATTAATAGAAAATTCGACATTCCACAGAAAATATTTATACGTAGTTCCAACAGTAAACAAAAGATAATTCTAGGCGTAACCTAATACGCACTAGTGATGTTGATTTCAGTTACTTTTCAATACTTGTAACTATTCGTTACTTTCGAATTCAATATCCGTTACTTTAGTCGTTACCGAGTACTCGTTCAAATGTGCGGTGCGGGAATATGTATAGTTAATATATGGTACAAATAAAATGTCCACTTATATACTAATATTAATGTATATTACGTTAAATAAATAAAATTCGTTATAAGTAAGTATCACACAAAATATTTCAACTCAAAATTAAAAGTAAAATGCCAAAGCCTAAAGTATTTTTAAGAAGCCATTTCATTTACGATAGGACGAGTAGTTACATTAGAAGGCCAGATTTTATTACATAAATTAAATTAGATTAATAAGAAGAAATCAACATATATGTATTGTATAGGTTGTATAATATTGATTTATTTTAACTGCACACAGAGTTATTTGAAATAAGGTTACAAAAAAAATAAACAAATACTCATGTATTTAAAATAATTCTTGATTACACATTTGCACATTTTTTTCCTTTTTAACGACTACGTTAAATTGCCTGCTTTGGAAAATAATCTTTCACACGGGACCGAGGTGGCTACTACAGATAGATATTTTTTTGCTAATTTGGATAATCTTGGATATAGCAATTCTCTTTGTTTCCACCATTCTAGTGGATTTTCTTTCCGGGTCAAAAATACGTCTGCTATATAAGTTTTTATTTTTGTAATTGATGCAGCTGTTGGACTATTAACTAATTCTGTAGATTTCATTGACTTGTCAGACTCTTTCCAAATTAGACATGTTTCTGATTCGTCAATAGTTTCTAAATCAGCACTTTTAAAAGTACCAATTTCGGTATCTATGACAGCAGAAGTGGATGTTTCGGCCTCTTTTCCTTTGTTAATTAAAGTAATGACTTCCTGTTGAATTTCCTCTTTAACACGCTTAAGTGCCTCGTTAGGATTAAAAGCTTAGTTTTGAACCTTGGATCTAAAAAGGAGGCTTTTGCAAAAATATCATTAAATTCAATATTTCCAAATCTTGTTGACATGGATTCCATCAAAGTATCTATTAAGGTATAAGCTGCGTTCTGTGAAATATTAGTCCTAATCTGATCTAGTACAGAACGAAGACCATTAACAATAATAATAACTTTTGATAAGGTGACTGATTTTTCAGCACTCATCTCTACCGTAATTTGCTCAAATGGTTGTAATATTTTACATATTTCTTTTAAAGTAATCCATTCAACCTCAGAGAGCAACACAACTGGATTGTGTAATTGACCGACTGTAGCAGTAAGAGGCTCTTGTAATTTAACTATTCGTTCAAACATGTAGAATGTTGAATTCCACCGTGTAACGACTTCTTGTGTCCGTTTTAATGGCAATGAGTTTGGTTCCATTTGTTTCTGGATTGAAAAAAATTTATTTTTTGCTTGTGTGCTTCTATTAAAGTATTCCACTATGGCTCTTACTTTATTGCGGATAGAATCAATTTCTGCAAGACCGGTTTTAATAATTAAATTAAGCGTGTGAGCAAAACAAGGAATATGAGCCCATCCAGAAATTTTTATGGCACTAATCATATTGGCTGCACTATCGGTTGTACAAGCATATATTTTATGACTTAAGTTCCATTCTGCTATAATACGCTGCAACTCATTAGATAAATTTAGCGATATATGATTGGTCTCGCAACAAAAGCATTCTAACACAAATGAATGGAAATTCCATTTGCTGGTAATGAAATGAGTTGTAACACCTATATAACTTTCATTTGCTACAGACGTCCAAGCGTCTGTAGTTGTGGCTACAAAGTCTGCAGTTTCTAAAATATTTTTAAGTTTTTTGACGACCGTCTCGTATGTTGATGGTAACAGTGAATTTGTTAATGTAAAACGACTAGGGATTTTATAACATGGTTCAAGTTTGAGAAGCAGTTCTTTGAAACCGATATCTTCTACAACAGAAAATGGTTTCAAATCTTTGGCAATTATATTTAATACCAAATTATTAATTTTCTGTTGTGTAGGCAAGGATATTGGCCGAGAAACATAACTTACTAATGACATTTGCTTCCTTTTTGTCGTTTTTTGGACTTCAGATATCCCAGCAGTAGAAGTTGCAGTAGAGAGAAATATCGAATCTTCAGGAAATGAAGACGCTGTTGATGTGGATGCAATTGCGTGTGAAGATAAAGGGACGGTCTGCGTAAGCTTAATGGTGTCTGATGATATTTCTTCAAATATCACAGTTGGATGCCTTGACTATAGGTGCTTTCTCAAATTGGAAGTTGTTCCTCCTTTGTATGAATATTCCGAATTGCACAAGTTACATTTCGCCTTGTATTAGGAGATGTGCCTAAATTGTTTACAAATAGTGCTTCTTTGTTGTCGAAAAGATTGCGAAGTTTCTGACATGTCTGTATGTTATCAAACCTTGAATACAACACACAAGTGTGGAAGAATAAGTATATTTGATAATAGCTGTGCATTATATTTAAAATAATACCTACTTTAGAGCATCTAATCAACAATATTTGAAAGCCTTTAGTTAGTTATACATATATGGTACAAACAAAATGTTCACTTACATACTAATATTAATTTAAATATATAAAATTCCATAAAAGACTCACCCAAACATTCAAACTCAAAATCACAAGTAAAATGCCAAGCCTAAAGTATATTTTAAGGAGTCCGCATTTTATTTACGATGGGCCAGATATTCTATCATAAAACCATAAAAATCCCGGACTCCCACATTAAATCACACAAATAAATGTAGAATACAGTACATACAAGCCAGACAATTTATTTGATATTGCTTCAATACAATAAGTTCATACAAAATTTTTATAATGAAATTGACCTAGGCAAATACAAGTAATACTAACAATTGGTTAAATTCAAATATTTTGTGGAAAGTTACTTACTCTAAATTATATTTCTTAATAAAATATTTCAGAAGAAGAATATGCATTCTAAAAGTTATATATTATGAGAGTAACTGTTTGGCAAAGTAACGATTATTTGAAACCAGTATTCGTTACTTCGGATCTTATCGAGTAACGAATACTTTAGTAACGGATAGTTACATTTGCAACACCACTAATACGCACGGAAGAGTTCAAGACAAATATACAGCGACACTCGCCGGAAATGTACCAAAATTATAAAGTCTAATATAAGGAATAGGACTCAAAAAAAAGAAGTGTAACAACTCCCTTAGCTTTCTGCTGCGTTAACCATACAAGAACGGCCTCATTTATTTTATCATTCTGATAGGTCTTCATGGGCTTCTTGTTAGGCATTTTTGATGCATGCTCTTCAAACTTATTTCTCATCAACATCAACACCAAAATCGGCTGTCACAGTACGCAAAATCTCATTATTTTTAATTTTTTTAACTGATTGTAACTTACTTGTATCGTTATCATGACCCATTTTCGCTTGGTTGACATGACGCACAATAAAAATAACTTAAATGATCGATCAACACCGTACGAACAGATACTGTACTACGTCGCGACAGATGTCAACAAAGGAGAGAGCCAAACTGATCTGTGTTGGCAAGTGAGGCGGCAGTCAAGGTCAAATTGCACTTATCAATTTTACCAATATTCCCGATCGTTTCGGATAAATGGTATTTCGGCTAAAAGTGTTTCGGATAACGGAGGTTCTACTGTATTTGTAAGGGAAAAGGCGAGGGATTTTAATGCATTAATAGCACATACAATGTGCCCCAGAAAGCATTTCCAACATGAAAATCTCCCTTACTATAAAAAATACAGGTTTGGTCAAATTAGATGAATTATTTCTAAGGGCTAAATTTCATGTACCTAGTCGGGACAACAAAAACGAAAATGTCAAATTTCTTTTCCATATAATAACTTTTTCGTTTTATTCCACTAATTTAACCAAACCTGAATCTGCTGGAAGTGTTATCTGGGACACTTGTATACAGAGTTAATGATATTAATTTAATTATAATTTTAACGTGAACGTTTTGTAATCAAACTTCCGGCTTATATTAATTGAATTTTAATTAAAACGATACATCCTGCTGCTTGAGTATACACAAATGTCATTATGAATAGTGAAAAAATCCTTTTAATATTCATCCAACATCGATCAATGTTTTCCGTATACAGAATTATAATTAAATAAGTTCTTGATTGTCTTCGCGACTTGTTGAGATAGTTGCCAGTTTAGAGGACATTGTAATAATTATCTTACATGCATGATATGAAATAAACTGCAGAACTACGAACAAGTGAAATCAATTTAAGAATGTAATCAGCTTGTCGTGCATAAATTCACCATTCCCCCGCGTCAGGCTTCTTTAGTTTAAGTGCGAGAAAATGAAGAGATAAATTGGAATTAGTAGTACAATCATGTCTGTAGATCTACAAGCCTTGAGGGAAATGCAAATACGTATTTTCATGCTTACGGACGTCGAGTTATAAGTTCCATAAATAAGACACCAACACTTTCTTTGAGATTAATTTTGTACGTGACATAACCTAATTAAAGCTTTTTCAAACACGTGTGTTTGATAAACCAAAATTATGGGATATTTATAATAATGGGCCCCTTGTCTTCTAAACAATTATTAGATAAACAACATTATAGTATAGCTGTTTATTTGAATTTTACTTCATTTCACTACATTTTGCTTTTTATGAAAATTTCGGTGTTCAATGAACTATTATATACTTTTGAATTTTAAATATTTAATTTTTTGTTGCAATACCTCAATTATTTTTCCATTATTTTTCCATCAATTTTCCATTACTTTTCACTTACTTACTCATTCTATCTAATTTTCAATTATGTTCAATAATTTTTGCACGAATTTGTCACTCGTTTACGGTTTGAATTTGTGAATTATTTTTCGATTTTTCTAAACCGACAAATGTTTCTGTTTTGAATTTTTTAATTATTTCTCATTGATCAAGATCAATTCCTCATCAGTCTCTTCTTTTATATCAATTGCGTTATCTCTTTTTTCTTCCTTTATTTCCGAAAAATACACTGAAAAAAATTTGCAAGGAAAATACAATTGTTTAGGTAGAAAAAGGTCAAACTTCAAACAATCGAACATAGCAAATATTAAAACAAAACACAAATTAAAACAGTGCCATTAAAAGAGTAGTATAGTACCCATAAGCATACAGCCAGAGACTAATGGATTTAACTATCAATATAGTTATTTATTCGTTAATGTACGTTACACATTCAAGTATTTCATATCCTATTTATTTATTACTAATGAATTTAGCCAAAATTCTGGTGAAAATATTCTTCAAAACTGTAAAAAGCTACAAACATGAGGCACTCATAAACTGTTCTCTTAAACGCTTCCTCAGGAAGGGATCTCAACTTCTCAAGCAACATTTTATAAATAAAGAGCTATAATAATTTATTGGATAAGTGTGCCTGTTGCTATTTAAATGACAAGTATTTAAATTCTTCTTGGTATACAGAGTGGTTGGATTTTCATTGTACACTCAATATTTTCATTGAGAGTATCATATTTAAAAAAAATCAAAACGTGTCTGATACTATTTTTTGCCCTCTTTCTAATCCTGTGAAATAGGATAATGTCGTTTGAACAACAAAAGATAATGTAATTTTTTTTAAAAATTGAACACCCTGTATATTATTGGATATTTTGATAGCTTATTCAATTCTGAATATAATATCATTTATTTTTTTATCGTTGGGCAATGAATAACGCCATAATAACAAAAAATAAAAAAGAAGAAGTATGCTTTGAAAATATGGCCGGGTAAAAAACAAAATATTATTTAAATGTCAGTTCGCATACCAGTTGATGAGGTGACACAGTTTAGCGATTAGTGAATCATTAGTGATAGTTTCTCTAGATTATTTATTAAAAATGGAATTTACTAATGCAGAGAAAGCAGATATGTTACGATGCTTTTATTTATCAAATGATAACTGCCGTCAAGCTGCAAGTATGTATGTTAATCAATACCCTGATCGAAGGCAACCGCATTGGAATACATTTCTAAATTTACACACTTCATTAGTGAGGTACGGAAGTTTTAAAAAAATAAGAAATGTAAGAAATAGAAATATAAATCAAAACGATGCAGAAGGAGATGATGAAGTAAATATTTTGGCGTATTTTAGAGCATACCCCACTTCTTCAATTAGAATTGCTGTACAAGAGCTTGGCATCAACAGGTATAAAATCATGAAAGTCCTTAAAAAACACAAAATGAAACCCTATAAAATTCGTTTAGTGCAAAATTTACAACCGCTTGATCTGCAAAAACGTATGAATTTTTGTAATTGGGTATTAAATGCTGGAAGGCAGTAATTGTCACACATTTTATGGACGGACGAGGCAAATTTCCATAGGAATGGTGTGTTTAATAAACACAATTGTCATTTTTGGGATGACGTGAATCCTCGTAGGATTCAGCAAACTCGATGCCAAATACGTTTTTCTACAAATGTCTGGATAGGTGTGATAGAGGATCAGTTATTAGGAACCTATTTTTATAACGGCACACTTACTCAAAATCGATATTTAAACTTTCTTGAAATTGAATTTCAAGAATATTTAGACAATCTGCCTTTAGCTATCGGGACACAAATGTGGTTCCAACATGACGGCGCACCACCGCATAATGCACAATCAGTGACGAATTTTCTACAATTAGAATTTGAAAATACGTGGATTGGGAATAAAGGGCCACATTTATGGCCTCCGAGATTACCTGACCTCTCAATATTATATTTTTTTGTCTGGGGATTTATAAAAAATAAGGTATATTGCACTCTGTCGAATACCCTAGAAGAACTGAAAAATAAAATACAATTGGCAGCACAGGAAATTACCCCGGATATGTTAAGAAAATCCAAAAATAATTTATTGCACCGAGCTCAGATATGTATCAACCAAAATGGTGGCCATTTTGAACAATTTCTTCAATAGGATATTTGCTTCTTTTTGTTATTTTTTTTCCATTGTTTTTTTTTTAACCAATAAATAATGTGTTCTTTTTTTTTGTTATTATGGCGTTATTCATTGCCCAACGAAAAAAAAAATAAATGATATTATATTCAGAATTGAATAAGCTATCAAAATATCCAATAATATACAGGGTGTTCAATTTAAAAAAAAAAATAGATTATCTTTTGTTTTTCAAACGACATTATCCTATTTCACAGGATTAGAAAGAGGGCAAAAAATAGTATCAGACACATTTTGTTTTTTTTTAAATATTATACTCTCAATGAAAATATTGAGTGTACAATGAAAATCCAACCACTCTGTATATTAAACACCCAAAACTCTACTTCAAAATGGATACACTTAGTTTCGTTAAAATTTTGAATGATTTGGAGCTATAGCCAATTCCTGCAATAACTGTAATACATCACCCTTATGCTCCAAAGAATTCCCGGAAATGTATAGAATTCCCCCATGCGAGAATAGCATACATCATAATAAAGTAATAATAATAATAATATACTTTATTTGCCACTGATCATATGATTTGGGCCATTGTCAAAAATATACAAGTAAAGAATAATATATAACAGAATCACAATATACAAGTAAGTAAAAGCGCAAAATAAACATCCAGGTGGCAATTTGTTTTTAAGTGATCGTATACCATAAGGTGTTTGAGATAACTTATTGCACAGCGATGAAGCATTATCAGCCCAAGTCAATCCACTGTCAATTGTCACCCCCAAGAAAATCACAGTATTTCTATAACATGCATCATCATTTCCTAACTAATACTCAGAAGTTTGCGCAATACTTGCTGAAATATCGTTTCTTAATGGTTTTAGATCGCCATTTGCATTTAAAACTGTGTTATCATCAGCAAACAACATTAAAATAGAAGAAGGATGAGAATCTGGTAAATCATTTATGTAAATAAGAATGAGGCAGTATCTAAGAACTGAACCCTGTGGCACCCCATGCTTGATACGTAGAACATTTGAATGTATACTACTATACTTCACGAAATGAGGTACAATAGTATACATGAATTAAGGCTCTGCTAGATTTACATAATTTATAATTAATTAGTTTTTAGATCAAAATATAATGACTTCCACAGAGAAAAGCTTTGGCATGGTTTAAAGAGATAGCCTTAGTATATAATTTATTCTCAAAACTTCCCAAGATGATAGAAATATTAGAAAAAGAGTTTAGCTAGCAATAATAACACAGAGATTTGAAAAACTTTGACAAAATAACTAACTATTATATACTTATTATTATTAATTTTAAATATTTAATTTTTTTTGCAATACCTTAATTATTTTTCCATTATTTTTCCATCAATTCTTCATTACTTTTCACTTACTTACTCATTCTATCTAATTTTCAATTATGTTCAATAATTTTTCACGAACTCACTCGTTTACGAATTTGAATTTGTGATTTATTTTTCGATTTTTCTAAATCGACAAATGTTTCTGTTTATGAATTTTTTAATTATTTCTCATTGTTTGTCCACTTGTTTTTTTTTGTTTTCAACTATTTCGCTAGAAAGATCAATGCCTCATCAGTCTCTTCTTTTACATCAATTCTCTTTTTTTCTTCCTTTACTTTCAAAAAATACACTGAAAAGAATTTGCAAGGAAAATACAATTGTTTAGGTAGAAAAAGTCAAACTTCAAACAATCGAACATAAAAATATTAAACAAAACTCAGTTTTTAGATCAAAATATAATGACTTCCACAGAGAAAAGCGTTGGCATGGTTTAAAGAGCCTTAGTATATAATTTATTCTCAAAACTTCCCAAGATGATATCAGAAATATTAGAAGAAGAGTTTAACTAGCAATAATAACACAGAGATTTTAAAAGCTTTTGAAAAAATAGGTTTTTGACCAATTGGAGAATATTTGTTATATGTTCCACATTACCCTTCTTCAGTTCAGGAGTAACTGATGTAATCTTCAATGGCTTAGGATAATATCCTTCTCCAATACCCAAGTTAAAAGACAATAATTTTGTCTTTAATACATATTATACAGGTTCGGTCTGTTTTTACCTTGCATGCGAGCTAAAGTCCATGTATTGAAACGAACGTTGTTGCCAGTATTATACACATGTGGTCAGTGGGCACGTACTACCCGACGCTAGACGACGGGCCGATACGATCATTACGATCATAAGATTCCAATATAATGCATGTGTGCATGTTGTAGGGGTTGTTATCTTCATTTTTAGGTATTATTCCCATTCATAATATTCGTAAAAAAGTATCTTAAGTTAATATTATAAGAATTCCTTCAGATTTATTATTTTTATGATTGAATTTAATATGGTTTCGCTGAAGGTCTACTTGTCGGCTCGCGTATGTATATCTGTCAGGTAGGTACGGTTTGGCAATTCCTTTCGTGTTATGTACGGAAAGCCGCATGCAAGATAATCGTAGGACACACCTGTATATTACACGACATAAATCTTTTTAAAGTTATTACTGACTGATATAACTCTTAAGTGATTTCCAAATGATTGTAAAACTGGGACCCTCTATAGATAAAACCTTTTTTTGATAATATACTACAATAATTGTGTGCATCAGAATTGAGAACCCGTTTACTACGCGTCTAGTGTTTGTGATAGACATTATTCTGCTTAACTGGAGATTGATTCTTGAAAACATACCAGCAGACTTCAAAAATGTACTTTGGCGTCAGTGTTAGTAGCTTTAAATTAATTAAACTGCCGCTAAATCAATTCCTCGTGTTTAAAACCGGTATGATTCTAAAACAATGTCCCTTCATTTTATTCAATGTATGTGTATTTCTAAAGTATATGGCAGTAGAATTATTGGCATTAACACGTAATTTGTTTCTGTAGGACTGAAGATAACATTTTCTCATCTGATAGTGATTTCTGTATATTGGAGTCATCAGCATAACAGCTAACGGTTGTTGAAAGTTGTTTCAGAAAAAGGCTCAAATCATTTAGAAATATTACAACGTTTAGGCCCCAGCCCGAACCTTGGCGTTATCCTGATGATACAGGATAATCTTTCCTTTAAATTAAACGCTTGTCGTATAATTATACTACGTGATTAATGTTAGCTCAAATGCTGCAACGGTTAGTTTTTCTAAAAGGCGAAATGGCACTTTCTGAAAATGGTGGTTGTCGTGGTCGAAATCTCCAATTATGTTATGAATATTTGCTAATCAAACCACCTACTAGCGTTCAATCTGAAAGGGCTATTTCAGTGGCTGAATCGTTTGCAACAAAATTTCGTTCAAAAGTAGGAGATTCATGTTTAAAAGCACTTGTAGCGCTCAAAAAATAATATTTACCTCCGAACTCATTGTTAAGCGGGTTTCTCTCTATAATAAGTTACTTATTGTTTAATAAATGTAAATCGTACAGAAATCATTAAAAAATGCATTCTAAAAATTATATTAAACTATTGAGAGAAACTTCTTTCGTATTATCCTGTGAATGCCAACGTATTAATTAGTTTTATGACGTTAATACAGATAGTTTTTGCCGGATCACGTTCGTGATAATAATTTAACACTCTCCTTATTAAAAGAACAAGCACAGTTATCTTTTGATTGCCGAATGCTTGGAGCGGTGATTCATCAAAAGCGGACGAATTCAATAACAGCTAGTCCATAATTGTTTTGTGTTGGTCGCTTTTTATCGGCACAACAGTGCTATATTATTATCTGAGAGCAAATATTTACAGCGCCTACATATGCATTCAGTGTTGTCCATTAAATAATATTAATGCAGCGGCATTTGTTCCTTTATTGCATAAATAGGGCAATAAATGTATACACACGTCTAAAATAAATGGCTGTAGAGCTCTCTAAAAGCTATAAACAAATCAAACAATCGCGATAAGATTGAAACAAATTAAATATTTGTAACAATTGTGTTTGAATCAACTTCAATATATTCAATTTTGATATTATCTAATATTAATAGAGCAACCGAACTACTGAAAATATAAGATATTTAGAATAATAATAATAATTATCAACAATAATACACTAATAACTTGGTTAGTAAAAATATTACATTTTATTGTTAATCTTAGTCTCGATCAAAAGCAACCAAGAATCTCCAACAGTGGATAAAACTTGTGAATCGGAGCCTTATCTGAACAAGTTAGAAACCAATAAAAATAAAAAAATAATAATAAAAATCACAGAAATGCAATAAGTAGTATTGTAGAAGAATTGATTAAAATCTCTCTATTCTAACGTTCTGATATTGATATAAACGTGCAATTGTGCCTTACCGTGTTTGAATATATCATTTGTTCGCCTATGAATAAACATCTTACAAACGACAGTTTGTTTATATACAGGCTGTATTTGAAATAAGGGGACAGAGTATGATTAATGGAAACATGTAAGTTTATTAGACTCAAATCCAAAATATTTTGCGCAAATTCAAAATTTAAAAATTACAAAGATATTTTTAAAATATTCGTCGCGCCACTGCACTTTAATACGACTGTAGGCTAGGGTGGGTTATTAAGTAGGAGTGTGAAGGCGTGCGAGGTCAGTCTCGTTCGATTGTTACGTGTGGATGTTTCGACTATTGCTTACACAACACACGAACTAAAATAAATTATGTTTTTTTTTAATTTACTTGCGTCCAATTAAAATGAAAGTTTCTCATAAGTAGAGTTGGGCAAATTTTACAACACAAATTTATTTTTGTGAGAAATAAGAAGTAAAAAGTCGTTGAATTTAATCATAATAACAGTAATAGCGGAAGAAAACGTAATATCTAAATAATCCATCTCAATAAAAAAAATCTCGTTGTTGAAAAATAAGATATTTTAACAGCTGATACTTCATATTAAGGTTGTTGAACTCTTAGCATGAACACCTGTTTAGAAATAGTAAACAATGCTATCATTGGGGTTTTTATAACGTCTACAGCTGTTATTGCGTATATCTATGCGTGTTTATTTACTTCGATGGAAATTATTACGTCTCCTCAACCTGTGTGGAACCGTCGACGTCTGGCGCGATATCTACGACATATAGACACATACTAAATCCATAGGCGGCACATTTAACACTTTTCGGGGGGTTTTAATTTTGGCGTTCGTGTCGTAATTGACTCACAATTTTTGGGATTTATATTCTACATAATTGCACCTTTCCATTTATCATACTCTGTCCCCTTATTTCAAATACACCCTGTATATGTGTTATCGCTATTTTTGATGTTTCGCATGCCCCTGCTACATACGTTTTTAGAAAAAGATATTTCCCCACTTTTATTATATCTTATATTGGGCCTAATGAATAAAAATTATTGCAAGACGCACTACTTGTTTTTAAGAATTAACCATCGCATGCAGAAGAAAAGCTTTGCCTGCGGACATACTTTCTCAAAGAGAAATCCCTTTTTCTTTGCTAAAGACGGAAGTAGTGCAATAAAAATCTAAAACCTTTGCCCCCTTTACCTAAACTTTTCACACAAACATTAAGTTTTAAATATCTTATTTACATCCTTAAATATTTATTACTTCTATTTTATTTTATTGCGCCTTCTACTCTCTTGTCTTTCAGATTTCTATAAAAAGCCCAGCTTCTTTACCAACTACTATCACTACTTCTTCATTACTCGGTGCTCACTACCCTCGTTACTAGTTACGCGATTTCTCTTCGAGATACTCTTTATCTAGTGGCCGCTAGTGCTCATTATCGGCGTCCGCCCGTAAATCTGTCCCGATTCACGTGCGTTAAGTATATCGTATCATTCGATATTTTTTAAATCAATTTAAATAGTTTTATTTTGAACCGACTTGACTATTCCCTGTTTATTTATAGTTCTTTAATATAATAGTTCACCTGTCTTAATTTATTATTCTTTTCTTTTTAATTCGTTTTTTATTTCGATTAACAAATATTTTAAAGACAACGCTGCCCAGTCCTGGACCTACGATGAGTAAATATGCTGATATTACGTCTTACGTCTATATGTCTTCTAAATCAATCATTGTTTACAATCACTCTATAAATAGTTGTGACAATGTAGCGCCCAACGTGTAATAGACTCATCAGGTTCCTGTGAAGAAAGAATTTAAACACTATCATTCAACATTTTATATGATAATTACATAATATTGAACAGTGGTATACTTACACTTACTGACTACGGACTGATGAGCGCTGGCGAAACTAACATGTTAGTCTTCGATAATGAAATTACTCTTTTCCGTAAGTTCATTAATTAACTTAAAAAGAAATGCAAGTAATTTTTCAATTTGATATAAGCCGCTAAATTCAAGAAATCTGTTCGCATGTATATATATACGTGTGTGTGGTTCATGTGTACTTACACTTACATATACACGTCAGCTGACTGTGCTTTCCAGCAACCAACCGACTGAATCCCTGAGGATTTCTGCTTCTCTATTTTGAAACCGTTTTAATGGTAATAGCAATCTGCCACAAAATCAATTGCTGGACTCTAGAAGCTAAATAACGTTAGCAAAAACAGTTGAAATATACATATTTGGGACAATTTTTCTCTGATTTGCTTTAAGCTTTTAAGAAATTTCATCCATCTCTCTATAATGTTGCTTAGAATTGGGGCATATACTTTATATACTGAGTTTTGATAGACTTCAGTTTATTTAGCTACCAAATTTTGATTCCCAAGTTCGAAAGTAGAGCGTCAAAATATTTTCATTGTAGTTGCAGTAGTTAAAACACCACCACGAGTTTCCTCGTTTTGCTCCAATTTTGCTGAAATGATATACGAGGGTAGGCTGAAAAGTAACAAAAACAAATAGCAAGATCGGGCAAAACGTACATTAAAGTACAATTCTTAGGCTTCAAAATCATATATTTATTTTTCAACATAGTCACCCACTGCCATCTTTACTGTACAAGCCGTGCTGAGAAATTTGGCAACAGCGAGTTGAGAAGCAAGCGTAGGCCGACTTTTGCCGGCTGGTCCGATACCAGGCTGTACGCAACGAGACTGAGAAACTTAAATTACGGGGTGGAAGGTTTAATAAAACAAAATTTCACATAAACATAGCTTTTAAATACATATAAAATATACATAGACAAAAAATACATTTAAATTACTGGATTATTATTGACGTCACAGCTAGAAAAAAGGAATCCACCTATTTTTTAAAAGTATTTAATTTCCTTTTTTTATGAGATTTTTCTTGCATGTCATTATCTACGACTTTATTTCGACAATTGGTTGATTTTTCTGCCTTTTTTTCTACTTTTGCATTATTTCTGTTTTTGACAAAATTATTGAGCAAAATATTGCTAAAAATTGAGGAGACCATTTGAAAAATTGTTTCATATTTTTGGCCGCAAACGCAACTACTTACATAATCTGTCCAACAATCACCTGCTTTTATACTCATAACAGACAATGCAACTAACAATTCCTTTTGCTTAGTACAATGTAAAAATTTTGTTTCCAATTCAACATCATTAATTAAAAATTCAAAAATGGAACACATGTGAAAAAATAAAATATTTACACAATCTGTAGCAACAGAAAGACCTCCTCGTTAATAATGTTTTATTATTTATTTGTTCTACTTACAATTATTGAGGTTTTTGTCCGATTTTTTAAAGCTTGGAAGTATCCAACAATTTGAGGTTATGATGCACCGACAGTCTGACACACAAACTACTATTCGTTAAACGATTATTTATTTGAAACATTTACCACGCGTTTAACACTAGAAAATACCGGCAAATATTTCTTCAACCTTTATAATAAGTTTCACTTTATTTTAAATAAAATTCGGAGGTATTACACGCTGTATCGTTACCGCGTTACCGCTTGTTGACGATATGATAAGCCTACGTGCAACGTTGCCAAATATCTCTCTTCATGGCTTGCAAGAGTAAAGATGGCAGTGATAGTCACCGTTAACACATTTCTCCTAATGTGTAACAAGTTTTTTCATCCGTCACTGATAAATTCTTCCAACTTTTCTCGAATGACTTGTAGGCAGCAACACCTCATCGTTCGAGATGTAATTATTACCCTTGAGGTCTCTCTTGAGTAGAGGAAAAAAATAAGAATCGCAAGGCGCAAGATCGGGGGAGTAAGGAGGGTGTGGAATCGGTTCAAACTTCAGGTTTCGCAGAGCCTCTGCAGTTGCGCGCGAGGTGTGTGGACGAGCGTTGTCATGTTACAAGATTACTGGCTCTAAGCTGCCTCTAACACGACAAATTTGACGTCGGAGGTATTTTAGAGTATATATGCACTAAGAAGAATTTACCGTTGCCCCTCGTACCAGAAAATCGGTCACATAAACTTCGTGAGCATCCCAAAACACAGTCAAAAGATTTTTTTGCGGATACTTGTGTTTTGAACATTTTCGACTGTGGATCGTCAGCATCGTCACCATAAATATCCTTTAAACGACGATGAATCTCAGTAGGAGTCACTTTTTCAGCAGTTTTAAATTCGATAACAGCACGCTGTTTAAACTTACGTTGACATAGCACTAGAACACGTCTCCATACTTCCGCTTCACAAAATACACTGGATCAGCAGTGATGTCACACGACCATACTTAAAAATCCAGCCATTAACGGCAAATGTTGGCAGCACCTTGTCGTCGTTGCCAGCACTTAACCTGAGATTGGCCATTAGTACTGTGTTTGCTGGGTTGCTTCAAATTTACTATCATCATTTCCATCAAATTATTACTATGGTTTTCAGCAATTGTTCTCAACAAACGCAAACACATGCGTTTTTATTTATATTATTTTCGGCAATTAGTACGAATTTATAAAAAGAAGGAATTCCTTACATTTTATTCAATTGTCTCATTCAGAATAACGCTGTATACCTAATATATACTTTTAATGAAACACTTAAGTATAAAGACACAGGCGTTCATTACTAACATATGCTCGCCAGGCATAAATATTTCACTAAAAGCTTTGTATGTTCATGCAAGATAGCAAATTTACGGGAAAATACTTCTTAAACGTGTAGGTAGGCAATCTATGTTAGGAATGTTCTCCGTACCTGCAGTGCTCTGGCAAAATTATGTAAAGAACGTCGGTTTTAGAAATGAAGAATTCTCGACATGCCACCTACCTGAATTTATGTCCTAGCGGTATATTTAAATTACTTATTTCGTCCTTTCACTTTGGATACTTAAATTTATATGAGTTCGTTAAATATTTCACGAGATATAGGAATATTACAATAACTGCTTTTATTAAATTGGAATTCAAAGTTTCTTTTTTACAACCTGTCGTAAAATTATGTAATTGATTTGACTTACAAATGTTTTGTAATTATAGTAGACGGAGCACGAGCATGTGAAATTAATTATGTCTACCGCTCTTCTAGTTTTGCGAAAAGTTGTACCACTCAATGGAATTGGAACTTTGGTCCTATTAATATGTTGTGCAGTTTTTCTGTGCATTGTTTGAAGAACTGAGATGACTGAAATCCTTAAAATACTTAAATTTAGATAGTGTATGAATTCGATGAATAATTATATTTAAAAATATATACTGTGATATATACTGAACAGAACAATTCAATATACTTATTATTGATTTAAATATTAAGAAAATGACTATTGGCAAAGGACCGTGGATTGTGGATAGTCATTAAACATGTTTTTCTTGATACTTCTTAAATGTATACACCTGTAATATATTTTTTTCTATTCCGGTGCTATAAAGTTCACTTTACGACACCCGTTTTGGTTGCATAAAGTATTACTTTATCGCACGCTAATTTTATTTTTTTGAAGTTGGTAACAAAAAAAATGGAACCAAATCGTATTTAAATGTCAAAATATAAGCCTTTAAAGTAACAAAAATGTGCAATAAAATTGTACAAAGAATAAAAAGCACACATGCTAACATTTCACTTACTAATTAGCAATATAAATTGTTAAGCAGAGTTGGATGATAAGTTTTCGGATGCTACTATTGACATTTACTTACCATGTTGAATAGTACAACTGTTATAAAAGTTTGTTTTGATAAATATGTAGAGAGTTTGTGGACGAAAGATTTTGTAAATTGTCTTCTGCTATTTTGCGAATCTCTGGGGGCGTACAGTTATTTATTTCGTCCTTTTTGTTGATAATTTGAAATAATTTATTGTATAAATCAGTCTGAATTTTAAACACAATTACATATAGCACCACCGATATTCAAATATTTAAAACGTTCTACTTAAAAATCAGAGTAACCAACTTCAAAAAAGCAAAATTTCTAAAATATTCGAACAAAACATGTCTCTTATTTTAAGTTTTTTGAACTTTTAATTACCGAAATAGAAAAAATAGTATAAAATACACGTTTCATAAGACATTTTGCGCACTTGTTCTTTAGAAAACTCGCCAGCGGCTCGTTTTCTAAACTTGAACGCGTGCGCAAAAATCGTGTCTTATGAAACTTGTATTTTAATATACTATTTCGTGTACTTGATAACAATTGATAATACTGTTTAACCCAAAATTTCGTGTCAGCAACACTTTTTTTATTCATTCAATTTATTAGCATAAATTTTAAATGTACAATTGGTTAAATTAGTAAACGAGATACCAGTAGATGTGGAAAGTGACCTGAATTCAGAAAAATTGAGTTATTCATTTTTTCACTTGATGTGGCTGAAACTAATGTCGATGTTGACGGTGCAGAAGTCTCTTCAGTTAAATCACTGAAAATTCTGTTTGAAATTATCACTTTGTTTTCGATGCTATCTTCCACATAAGCTTTCGCGACTCCGCTACTACGCCAACCACCGTGTCTCTTCAAAACTTGAATGTCGGCCCCACTGTCGGCTAGAAATGTCGCAGAAGTTCTGTGGAAACAATGTCCTGTGAAACTGATCGAATCCGGAAGCCCTAAATACGCAGCAATTTTTCTTGGTATATTGTAGAAGGTGTTTATACCGATTGGTTGCACAGTGCACTTGCCCTGTTTATAACATATAAAGAGTCTACGATGGTCCACATGCTTCATCAACTTTTAAGAGACGTAATTCTTCCGCCCGACAGGCTCCTTGCAACGCAGCGATTGTCACTACCTTCATAAGGAGAAAGCTGTTAGCAGGAGCATTGTTTAAGAAACCCTTTACATTATCAATTGACAGAACCTTTGATTTTTTTGGTACATAACCGTCATTGTGACGTTGCAGATAGGCCAACAATTTTTTATAGGCAGAAATGTCTACGTTTTCGTTTACTTGTAGAGTGCTTTTCACCATCGAATACACTGACCAGAGTGTTGAGCATTTAAGAATTTTCACCTGGAAGAATATATAAAATTAGTGCTTGTAATAAATTTCATACATAAAACAAACCTTTTCACAAAAGTACGCAATTAGAGTATCTTCATCATTTGTTTGTTCCACATTCTTTTCATTTCTCCATTGACAAAACTGTTGGTAAATTTTCTCGTATTTTGCTCTAGACTTGGTAGATAATAAACCTGATTACGCTTCTGATACCAATTGCAGATTTTTTTTGATTATTTTTGCTTGATTGATTCATTTTACATGAAAGCTTTTTCGCAGATTGGTTGTTTACTTGTTGTGATGTTTTGTCAATAAGTAAACACATTCTTGACACGGATTACTTTGATAATAGGAAAATGATAATTTTTATTTTTAAAATTGTAATTCTCGTGAAGTACACGAAAAAAATACGTGTGGAACGCGTAAAAAAAGTGAGTTTTCTAGTTCGGTGAAAACTCGCCACGCTCGTTAATCAATCTGTTTTCACTCGCTAGAAAACCATCACTCTTCCTTACTTGTTAAACGATCTGCTATTTTCTAAAATCGTCCATATCTTGCCACTTTACTGAACATTTTTGGATCAGGAAAGTAGAATTTACCTGACCCACGACAGTAAAAACCAAACTATAACTATAGTATGATTTTACTGCAACCTCATTTTATCACAGACTAAACAAACCAGACTGGTAACTAAATCCCAAATTTTATCCAGATTACGACTCCTTGTTTAGCAAATAAAAATGTCAATCCTCTACCATCTTTGTCATATTAACTTAACGGAAGAAGAGAGGGCGCCAGTGTCATTTGAATTTTTTTTTGTTATGTTGTGACTATATCGTTGATTGAAGGAATACATATTATTCCTTCAATCAACGCTTATATGTCATTCCAAACAACAATTCGAATTTGACATATTATTGCAATCCTTTCTTGTTGTACATCATATTAAGTATATGTTAATATTGATCGCGAGTTTATGATTAAATAAGGAGAGAATGAAAATTAGTGAACTGTGGTGTAATATAAACTCATAGGAATATATTGCGTTAGAGTGATTTCATGTATTATATTGTGTAAGTATAATAAATAGAGATTTCTGTCAGAAATAAAATTTAAGTATTCGTATTTTTTAAACGTACAAGTTGAGGGTATGTGTGATTTGTCCAATAGTTTTGTGAATTTTTCTATCACATTAATAACGCATATTCTAAAAACAAACTCATTTCAAATTCCGCGCCAATATGCTGCTAGCACCATCTTCGTACACGTTCATTCATGTGTGACAAGGATAGAAGATCTTGGATATTTTTTTTATCAAGTAGTTGCCGGTCTGGTTTGTTTAGTCTGTGGTTTTATGTCATTTTTGAAAGAAATATCAAAATGCGCCTGTAGCTTACAAATAATTAAGCGAGAGTGTGTAGTTTGTGCTGATCGTAGCGCCAAGTAGTTTCTATATGGAGCAATATTATGGTTCCCTTCTCTATTAAGAACAATAATACGTCGAGGTTTATGTGTCTTTGAATCAGGTATTTCGACTATTAAAGTGTCCCCTTTGTGTGTCAATGTCATCAATAGACATTTTCATTAGCTTATTACACCAAGCCCCTGCTAGCCCGCATGCTATCACAACCTTCAATAAAAATAATATTAATAATAATAATATTCTATTTACCTTCATCATCAGGAAACCTTTCTCGGGAGATTCTCTAAGGAATTGCCCAATTTCTGATCGTGAAAGTGTCTTTGATTTTTTGCTTGATATCCAACGGCTTTTCTATTTAAAAATGCAGTTAACTTGGAAAATTTTATGATATCAACGTTTTTCTTCAGTAACAAGGTGGATTTTAACATGGAGAAAATGGTCCATAATGTAGAAGATTTATAATTATTCGTCTTCTCTGCAAAATAAACGACGAGAACTTCTTCTGTAACTATTGTGACTTTTTTAGAATTGCGCCAATCATCAAATATTAAGTACGCTTTCTGATATCTATCTTTAGATTTGTTTGGCAGCAATCGTCCATTGCAGCATTGGCAGCTGCACATATGTTCGATGAAATCTTCTACATCACTATTCTCTAGGATTCATATTTATCACACCGTTATTAACTCGAAGAAAGGATTAGGAAAAATTGCAGTGATAAAGTTTTATTGCTGGAAACGTTTGTTGATCTGCAACTAAGGAAACAACAGAAACGGAAGTGATTTGATTTTTTGATCATTTTTATTGTCAATCTTAATTTATTTTCTAAAATTTAATTATTCGATATCAGAAAAATTAGTATACAATACATGTCAAGAAAGTGTCTTTAAACCCGACTCAGCTGTTAAAGTACTCGGTCGCTACGCTGCCTAGTATTTCAAATTTCGCCTTGTTAGGCAAAGTATCCCTTTTTTGACTTTTTGTAAATAACTATTTTCCTGAAATCGTCAATATTTTCTCACATACTGAACATTTTTGGATCAGGAAACTAGAATTTCCCTCCTCCCACCGCAGTAAAAGCCAGACTAGTATGATTATTATGATTTTACTGCAACATCATTTTATATCATTTTTGAAAGAAACATCAAAATGCGAAATTTTATGAACTTTAATTAACTATTAACTATTTTCCTTAAAGAAAAAAATATGGAAATGTTTAAAGGCGATGCACACTAATATACACCTCTTATATATATAAAAATATATTTTTTATTATTATTTATCTGTATCCTCTTTTGCCGTTAGGCGTCGAGGCGATCTGCTTTGCAAAATTTTCTCCATCCTGTCCTATCTTTAGTTATTTTTTTGAGCATCTTTCCAGGTACTTCCCCGATCTGTCAGCAGCTGCGCTCTCTCCTGATTCCCTACTCTTCTTGGTCTACCTCTGCTTCTCCTCTTGTTCCAGGCCCCCTATATTTCTTTTACAGGGTTGGTGTTACTCATTCGTGTGAGGTGTCTAAACCAACTAGGTTGGTTTTCCTGGATTCTTTCTATTACTGATTTTACACCTAGTTTTTCTCGTAACTTTTCATTTCTAATTCTATCCAGTCTGAAAATACCAACTATTCTCCTTAAAATCCCCATTTCGGTCGATGTTATTCTTGATTTTAGCCTCTTAGTCAATACCCATGACTCGCTGCCGTAGCATAGTGTCGGAAGAAATATTGTTTTGTAAATCTTTGTCTTTGTTTCCCTGCTGACCTCTCTTACTTAAAAATATGTACTTAAGTGCATAATATAAACAGTTTACAATTTTGATTCTATTATGCACATCTGCCTCTATATCTCCTTTGTGGTTGATTATGGTTCCCAGATATTTTATGTTTTTTGTCACCTTTATTGGATAACTATCTATTGTTATATTTGTTTCTCCTTTATCTCTGGAGACTGCCAATACTTCTGTTTTTCCTTTATTAATATTCATTCCAAAGTTCCGTGCCATATATCTATATTTCTTTGCAGGACATTTTTATTAGGAGCTGCAATTATCAAGTCGTCGGCATACAAGAATTCCTTGGCTATTATAGGTTGAATGTTTCTGGACCCTACATAAATACCCTTTGTTAGGCTATTGGCACTTCTTGCAATATCGTCCATAACAGTTATAAAGAGAAGGGGACTCAGAACTCCGCCCTGTCTCACTCCTTTAAGTGTGATAAAGCTTCTTGAATATCCGCTTTCAGTTCCTATTATGTTGCTCGTGTTGGTGTATATACTTTTGACTGCCTTTAGTTGTTCTTTTTTAATCCCTCTCTTCTCCAGCGATGACCATATCCTATGATAAATATATATAAATGCCATTAATGCACGGTACTTCAAAAGTTTACAAACATTCTGCAATATAAAAACCATCATAGAATAAAGCGATACCTATGAAATAGTAAATATAATAAATAAAGCGTGCGCAAATTTATATATTATGATTCCATTCAATCCCTTGAATTTTCTACTATTAACCAGTAACTGTGCGACTGCTGTGGTCGCGTTGCCAAAGAGACGCTTCTAGGTAGAGTTTCTTAAAAGAATGTAAGTGGACACAAAAAACGATTCAAGCTCGAAGAGATTGTTGGACAGCTAGTTATTATGATAATGACATATAAGAGGCAGGAACATAAAAATTATCATGCATTCAAAGTAGTTTCTGTAAATGGCACATGCATGTCTTCAAGGCTTAAATGTACTGTAAATTAATTTTATTTACCAAAAAATCGTTATTTTATTTACGTATATTCCATAGTTAAAGCAAAAGAAGCAATAATAAACACATATTATTTGACATAATTCAATAATCACATCAACAAGCGACGAACATAACGGTCACGTCAATTTTGTGATACAAGTTTCTTTCTACTCTTTTTACTTTATTAAAAAAGAACTGCAACCTAAGTATTAAAACTTGATGAAGTTATAGTAACATTGCAATTTCAAAAGCGGATTACAAATAATACTGTAACAATATACTAAGTAAAATGTTTCATGAACAGTTTCGTATTACTAGGTTTTTATAATTAAAGGAAATACGAGAACGTTATACTACAAATAGAAAATTCTGGGTTGGCTAGTGTCTGGTTTTGCATGCGCAGAATATAAGTATTCAAATACATGCACGTGCAATATACAATGTAGTATAAGTAACTGTGCGAGTGCAATTTGATGATTAGGAACATTATTTCTATTGCTATTTCCTTTCAGTTTTATCTACAGGATGGACTATGTAAAGTTCAAGTGATATAATTTCACATAATATATATTTACAAATGTTGTAAAAAGAGTCACTATCATGACGCTTTTTAGAACGTCCGATTTTATAAACTTTAGAAGCACCCCTGTATATACCTATATCTAGTGATGCCAATTGCATATTTTATTTAAAATTCTTCTCGAACTGTTTTTTACACAAACCGGTATACACTCAAGAGCGAGAAAGGTAATTTAATGTTAAACATAAGTCGTGTTAAAGTATCCAAAGAAACAATGAGCTTAAAGAACGTAACATTTTCATTGAGACAGTTTACAATACTATTCTGATGTAACAGTGGAAAAGCATGTCAACCCTTTCGAAATCTACTATCGTTAAGAAAAAAGCACACAATAATAATAAAAATGAAGAATTAAATTTAAACCCTATTCGTTTTTCGAAGAACCGCGAAATTAAATTCGTGATAAACGACCACAAAAACTCCAAAAAACAAAATTTACAAAACATTCAATCAAGTTTCAAACAACCTTTCCACCATTTTGTTTCTTAAAAAATTCGACTTCGTATTCGTGATCAGCGACCCCAAAAATCCCCGTATGCAAAATTCATCATATTTTCTGTCATTTACTGGATTTGAGTTCACCATTCTTACAGTTTCATTTCATAAAAGCATTGCCGTGATGCTTTTTATAATATCCGATTATTGAGAAAGAATAGGTAGGGAGACGACTTCACGTGATCAAACCGGGTACAGATCCGCCATATTGATACTATACTGAAGTCAAACAGGTAGTGTTGGTAAAAAGTGGAGTATTTATTAAGTGCATCGTGTATTAGAATTATATAATAAGTTAAATATTAAAAGACATTATGGTTTCTTGTGCTCTATGTAGCTGCAACAGCAGAGACGGCGTTGATAAGAAGAATTCGTCTGGAATAACATGTCGTAGGTTAGTGTAGGCCTGACAGGTGTGAGATGACAGATTATAATTTTGAGTAGTCCGGACCAGGTGAGGCAGCCATATTGTTCCCACACGTAGCCCCCCCAATGCCCCCGTTTTGAGCGCACAGTGTCTCCATAGTATTTTTCCTCAATGTATCCGATTTTCTAAACTTTTGACGCGCTCTGTATATACGTCTAACTTTAGCTTTTGCACAAACTGTCATTGCGTCAAAAGTTAGTTGACGTTTATTCTTTCCTATAAACTTCAAAAATCTATTGAGACCTAATTGTCAAATTGAATGTCATTGTTGACATAAGTAAATGTAGCAATGTGTCTAATTTTCTTTTGTATTAAGGCCCATTTTTATAATACAAAAAACTCGTTATTGTTATTATTATATGTACTTACAAATGCGTTTTCTCATGTTTCTTATGATATCTGCCGTTGTACATCTATACCAGTGCTACTTTAACTGAAGTTAATTAATTATTCAACCGTTCTCGTCCAATCAAGTACTGTAGAGCTTTACGAAAATTAAAGCGAACATTACATCTGGTCATAATAAACTACTTAGTTTTTGTTTTTCTTGAAATACTGCGCTGTTATATTTTATGAGCCACTTACAGTGTTATTTAATTTAATTGACGGTTCATAAGTGAAATCGAATTTTCATCGCAAATCTAACGTCAGAGCGCAATACAACTGTGAACGGCACATATTATGCGTCTTTATCTACTAATGTCAAATAATACATGAAAAAATTATACCGATATTAGACCTCATTATTAAACACTCGGACGATTACAGCACTCGCTGCGCTCGTGCTGCAAACTTCATCCTCGTGTAATAAAATTATCCACGCAAACTCGTTGAATAATATACTATTATTGCATAAATTAAGAGACAGTATTCGTCGTAGAAAATCGACAAAAGGTGTGCGATTATTGCACGACAATGCTCCCGTCCATACTGCGCCATTCCACAAGCTGCCATCCGCGAATGCGGCTTTCAAGAATTGGAACATCCACCGTATAGTCCGGATATGGCTCCTTCTGATTTTTGTTTGTTTTCTAATATCAAAAAAGACCTTATGAGACGTAGCTTTAAGGACGACAATGAGTTGTAAGCAGCTGTTATAGACCATTTTGACGGAAAAACTTCAGATTATTTTTACAAGGGTATCGATTTATTAATTAATCGTTGTAATAAATATGTAGAAGTTATGAGAGATTACAATGAAAAATAAAAATTATATTGTTCCAAGTTTCTTTTTTGTATATCAGGGAGAAAATTTATGGCGCCGACCTCGTACATTAGAGAGCGCATGGCTTGGGTATGGTGCATTTTATGAATATGTGCTGCCTTTGAAATAATTTAATTGTAAATGAATTACGTAGACTAATGTATTTCTTTAGTACTATTTTGTATGAGGCATAATACAAACGTATAAATTGTCCGACATGAATATGTACGTAAAACATATTTATTTTTTAAAACGTACATGTTTGAAGTGTCAATAATAAAGTAATATTAATTGCAAAGGAAACTGCCTATGTAATAACGTCAAGCAATATCAACATTTTCCAAAACATTGTGTGAAAAGAGCGACACAGACGCCTAGTAATGTGACACGTATATTATTCAAGCAGGATATACAATCTTCTTGAAGTTCACTGCAAAAAGTGTATGTTGACAACAGAGAAATACCTATAATATTATTTTAAATTGTAGAATGAGCGGCTTTATTTTACAGTACCATCACGTAATATTACAAATTAAATTCGTGGAAATAGAGATTTTATCACGAACGCATTTTTTTTTCAAATGCTATAAGGTCGATGAAAAACCGCTAGTATTGTTTTAACCATGTCAAATGAACAAGTACGGAATATATATATGTATATGTAGATGAAACTTCAGTAGTGAAAATATTCGATTAGAGAACACTTAATACATATTTATGTATATATAAATATGTACTGTACATGTTTATTTAAGTAGTCCTGGAAGTCTGTTAATATTAAATGGCAATTTATATAGTCATGTTGTTTAGTAAATGAATAAATGTATACTTGTTTTGCTTTAATATTTGGATAGATAGATAGATAATAGATATATAATAATAACTTGGACGTCATGCACGTCAGTTCTAAATTTTATTTTATAATTAATAAAATATGAAACCAAAACAGAATAAAAGTTTTTTTTTGTTGATAAACCGTAATAAAAGTTATACTATACAATTCGAATAGTGGATAGCCTAATCAAAAAAAAATTATTCTTTGCAAATTTTGAACTGATCATATGACAATGTATTGGTGTATGTCTCATAATTTTTTGATAAACATTAACGTACTTATGCAATGAATTATACAGCAACGCGACTTTGAAGATCACTGCCCCCGGATTCTGAACATACAAGACGATATTCGAATTCAAACGACGAACATAATAGTAGAGAGGGGCAAGAGTACTTTTCTATGCGACTAGACAAACACGTGCTTTGTCAGCGTTGCCAACTTGGGGGGTTTTCCCACACTAGATTTAGGGTTTTTTTGAGCCAAGGGGGAAATCTGGGGGTTTTTATTTTTTAGGGGTATTTGTAGGGGACATTGAAAACTGTTATACTTGAGTATTGCATTATTGCAAACAAAATTAACGATAGGTGTACTTATAAATTGTAATTTATTCGATTTTCCTACAAAAATAATAGATTTCGTCAGTTTTAAGTTCAACAGAAGAATTGTGAACGCATCCATGCCTTTTTACGCAATCGTATCACCGTATCATAAAAGCCGTCTATTTTCTTTTTCTAATTTTACAAATAACTATGGAATTATCATACTACAGGCGAAAAATTGCCGTATTTCAATAAATAGTTAAGTAATAAGAAATCTTTAAGTTTATTTTTATTATGTTATAATTGTAGTAGTCATAAGTAATAAGCAGCAAGCACCAGCAACTGTAAATTTTCCTATTTACAAATTAAGATATATGTATATGAATATTCGTATTATGTTTCCTATACATACACTCTTTATAAGAAATGAATCATTAAATTTCGATCTAGTATTTCTCTACTAAGCGATTGCATTACATTTAAAATAAATTTAGTGCAATGAAAATGTTTGGATAGGCCATGTGAGTTAAAAAAAAATTGTGGAATAATATTTCATGATATTACAATACCTACATTAAGTAACTAAACTAATAGATACGTGTAATAAAGTTTAAAACGCTGCGCTGGTAAAAAGAAAAGAGAATACAATTTATAATAAATAATTATGATCTTTTGAAAAATTAGAGGAAACTAGACCACAAACAAACGTAGACTATGGAATTAGAATAAACATAACCTCAAAGAATGAACAAACACATAATTAAAAAGAGATGGAATACGGAACACAACCTGTGATTTAAGCCGCTTGTGTTTTTAGGGGGTTAGTGGTATAATTTAAGGGGTTTTCAAGCATTATTCGGAGCATTCAGGGGGAATCGTCTGTAGTGGGTTGGCAACAGTGGCTTTGTCTTGCCAGCTCTGCAGTGGGATTCTGATTGCTATCGTTTCACTCGATAGTATCGTTTACGCCATTTTTCCGAGTTCGTGCGATTCTCATTGCTATCGTTTCCTACCGATAGTCACGTGCTTTCGTCTAAAACTGTCATTTCTAGACGGTACCTACTGAGGTCCCGAGTTCTCAAAACGATATGTTTCTCACTTTAAAAAGTATGACTATCTTTGTTGGATACACACCGATTTGAATTTTGTATTTTGAAATTTTACAGTAAGGGTTGTTAGAACCATAGAACGACTGCAATGACTAATGCGGTAATAATAAAAATATGTTTACCAAATGTTTTATGTACGCGTTTCTATAATTCATTTATTTTTTTCTTACATACCTCTCTTGATCAGGCGAGTAAAACAAAAGTGAAATATATTTTAAAGAAATCCTTTCCTACTAAACAAACATGTGAGTTATTCAATTTATAACGTGTTTCTAATAGTAATTTGCTTATTTTTCCAGGGCTTCTTTCAAAGTTAAAGATATTCACTGGGGTGTTTTTATTGAATTTTTCAATAATCATCCAGATTTTGCAAGTGGCAAGCTTATTTAGCAGTAATTTCAATGGTGCTGGATATGGAGTAAAAACTGTATATAATGGCAAAAAGTGAGTAAAGTACAGATTATTTTTATATATCATACTACTACAAATACCTACCTATATACATAAACCGTAACACATGTTTCATCATTATAGACATGGAGTGATTACAAATATAATTTAAAGAGAAATGCTGCTGAAATTAGACGAGCACAAATTGCTACAGGAGGTGGCCTCGAAATGGAAAATAGCTAACCCAGCAGAAAATGAAGATTTTTGCTCTGTTGGGCAACACTTTCTTTGAAGGGTGTAATGTTGCAGAGCAAGGTGTAACTAATAATTTTTTAATTAAAATATGCAGAAATAAGCAATCTTATATTTTGTAGTTGGATGTAATAAATATGGGGAGAGCAGAATAGGGCAAGCAATATACGCAATACATCTCAACCTTCTTGTTCATATAGTTCATCTCCCATCACTCAGAAAAGGAAGAATGAAATCTGTGATAATTATGATTATTTATTTTTATCGAAACATAGTACTCCCAGTAAGAGAACACAGCATAATGAAAAAGATGAATTAAAAGAATTGTATATAAAAACTTTAAGTGCAACTAAAGAAATTAGTGTTATATGAAGTAGTCACCTTAATGAAATAAAGCATAGACAATTTGAAATGCAATTATAAACATAAATAAAATTTTGCAATATAAAACAGACTTTTATTCCAATACACTCTTATAAATAAATTGAATCTTTAAAAAAGGTTTATACTCTAGCCAAACTTAAATGGTGCTGTAAATATTAAGGCTTATTTTAAGTGAATTTGTATAATAATACTGAAAAACATGTGTTAATAAAAACTATAATACTAGATTGTTGAATAGTTTAGGAAATTTTCTTTTCTAAATTTTTATAAGCATATTTCTATTTATACCAATTCATTGTTATTAATAGTTTTTAGAAGTTCTACCGTTTTTTTCCAATAATTTGCTTCTGAACAAAAAGTATAATCAGAAATAAGTAAATAATAAAGGTAGTATAATAATATTAATATTATAATTTAAATAAAATAACTATTTTGCTTGGTTTTATTTTAAAATTCATGCACACGCGCAAATAATATCAACTACGATATTAATATTATAATTTAAATAAAATAACTATTTTGCTTGGTTTTATTTTAAAATTCATGCACACGCGCAAATAATATCAACTACGATATCTACGCCTTGCTACGACTCGAAAACGAATTTCGAACTCGAAAGTACTTGAGAATTGCATCAAGTCGCTGCGAGTTTGTCTATCGAGACGAGAATTCGAGTCGCTCGATATCGTTTTGCAATCAGAATCCCTGTGCTGCTATGCTCGCCTTTCCAATTCGAATATCGTATCGTATGTACGGAATTGGGGGGCTCTAAATGCGTCGCCCGCTTCTCACAATTCATCGTAGCTCTTCCCGTGCACTCCCTATCTAGTAATTTATTCATTGTCTTTTTCTCATAGCGATTTATAATCCTTGCTGTAATAATCAATATATGTAAATAAACATGAAATGCTGTTTGTTAGTATTAAGCGTACCACTTGAGAACGGTTTGACCGATTTGGCTAATTTCTTTTTGAAATGTTCGTAATAGTTCGAATACGGTTTTTAGGGAAAGAAAAATCGGAAAATTGGAAAATTTGGGAAAAACTTAAAGTACTTTTTTCTATAGGATTTTTGTATGAACTCAAAACCATAACACACGATTTGAGAGATGGATGTGCGTAATTCTTTTTTTTTTGTTCGTTATGGTCTGGAAAGTTTTTAGGGAAAAAAATTCGAGACAATTACACAAAGGAACGTCAGAAAATTCGGACAAAATACAAAAACCATAGTTTTTTTATGCACTCTCGATCATAACTGACCTTAGGAACGACAAATTTGGTTGATTCTTTTTTTGTTTCTTTCGTTATGTTCACAGGCTGAAAATAACTTAATTGAATGTTTGCAATTGAAGAAAAATCGGGAGAAGAATCTTTGTATATATGATCGTTGGTGCGTCTGTAAGTGAACGTGTAACTTCTGAACGACTTGGCCGACTTAGGTCATATTCATACAATATATTTGCTTTGTCGAGACGATGGTTCATCTATGCTAGGATACGATAGGTGGCGCTGTAAACAAGTAATTAACAAATTCTTTATTTATGTACCAAACTAGCTCATATCTACAATATATGTTAGTTTAGCGCCAAAAAAAGAAAATCACAAAATTTGTGGCTGTGGTCGGGTTATTATACTCGTATTATATACCGGGTGATTAAGTTTGGCCACCGGCCATATCTCGGCAACCGTTTATCGTACAACCTGACGGAAAAAATCTTGTTAGTAAAATGGACCACGGGAATTTCAATAAAAATATTTTTAAGTTACCAAAATGATCGCAAGGGAGCGCAATTCTAAAGATAAATTCAAACTGCGATAATTTTTCATTAAATTCTAGATTAAGATAGATTAACATTTTTACTACATTTGTTTTTATGCAATTTTCATTTGAAACCCCCATACGAAGGGGAGGATGGAGGGGGGTATGTCTGTGTACAAAAGTAGGTATAATTTCGGTTTGCCTCAACAGATTTTAATGTTTCTGGGCTCATTAGATAGAGAATTTTACAAAGAATTGAAGGATATGTAGTACGAAATTAACTATAAGAAGTATAGTAGCTTGTTTGATTTTAATGAAGGAACTAAAGGAATCACACCATCAGCTGACACTGAAAATAAAAATAAGATCCATTTTGAAATTTTACAGTATCTGTATGATATAGAACAAAAGTCGCCTATGCTAGAAAGTTACCCTCTCATTGTCTTTTAAATGCAATGCTGCACTGCCATCTTCAGCACAGGTAAAGTTGCACTCGACAATACCTCAAAAAATTTTGTTTATTCAAAGACTACTTCCTGAAATTTTCACATACCTAAAACTTATTTTTTTTAAATGGAACACCCAGTATTTTATTGAGGCATTTTGTTCCTTTTTTTATTCTCTTTCACTTTTGTTAACAATGTCCTAACCTATCTTTTGTAATTTCTGAGATAATCACTATACGAGCAATTAGCGGTCAATTAAAGAACTACGAGCGCTGTCGTTCTATACACCAAAATATTCGTTCAACCAATGGAAAGCAGGGATGGCGCCCTATTTCCTTAGTCAACTGTCAAACAAAGTAAATGTTATATCCAACTATCCCAAAAGTAATAATTTTATACGATGAAGAGCATCGCATTTCAATTTTTTATTTTAATAAGGTTCTTATTTTTGCTACATACGTATTTTGTTGGAATTTATATAACATATTGTATTTATTTTATTTCTAAATCTAAATAATAAAATATATTATTAAATATGAGTGAATTAATACTAACTATTAGGTACTATTTTGTCTATATTAATACTAAAAGAATATTTGAAATTACTTAACGACATCTACCAGGCATAAGCTTAATCCCAGGAGCAGGTGCTGCTGCTAGTTCTGGATATAGCCGTTCTTGCCTCCAGATCCACAATGGCGTACCCAAAAAAATAACATTGAATGGATTCTCTATATATATTCTCTCTACGATTTTTTAAATGAATAATAATATAACAGAAACCTTGAGAATTTATTCTAATATAAAAATACAATTGTGCTAAATACTTAAGTATCTACCAAAGACAATAACTTAAATGTACAGTTTAAATAAATATGTAACAACAAAACCCCCCGCAAATGAAAATAATTTTACCCGAGCACTCTATTATAAACTATTTCTTACCTATATAGCTTACATTACATATTTCTCTCTGTTGACAGTAAACAAGACCACAGAGTCAGTAAAAAATAGGTACACAATTATTACGACCACAGATTAAACGTCACGTTAGGCTCCCCAAGGAAATTAAAGCCCCTTATAGCTTCCACATTCATACATACACATACATAGATCAAGTTCCAAACATTTAAATAGAAATGGAGCTATTCATTTCGCTGCATTAGGGATTGTCTACCCTTTAGAAGTGTGTGCTCCAACCGGAACTTCCGGAGTAATCCATTAATCTCTGTCGCTGATAAATACTGGGGAATTCGGAAATCTGTAACTCACAGACATACTTACACCCGTTGACATATTCTCCATACTAAATTAGCTAACTAATGATTTAAATAAAGATAACCCTGTTAGGGAAAACGAGGGTAAAATGACTCTCCCTAAAATCGATGTAATTGTTTAGTTTACATATTTAAATAATTATCGTTCGTGATTTAATTGATCTTTTACTGTACAGACGCAATTACCCATTCATAAAAATCATCTAGCAATTATATAATCTTTATTTTACACTATATGATTTATGAATGTTGTTGAATTATGATTAATTAATTTATTATAATAATAATGCATGCATTTACTATTGGTAACTTAATCACATAAACATACATAATTTTCAATTAAAAACTGGAATAGAAAATAATATTAGAAGCAAAATTGCAAGTGAAATAAAATATTATCATACCCATTATAAAATTTTCCGGATGACAAATATAGTCATTTATAATAGCAATTTTAAATTAAACATGACTATTATAGAGGAATGCGTTTTATAAGCGTCAGTTATAAGAACTTAAAATGGAACAAGAAATTGACAGATGTAATACTCGACTTGCCACCAATTCTGACCAAGTTCTAAAAATTGAACTTAAAATGATAGATGTGAAGCTCATTACAACTACAAATTTTAGCTTAAATTTCTAGAACTGAATCAAAATTCACTATATTAAATTGACAAGCGTCAAACGAGCTTAATATTTGATCATGGCCAACTAGATCTCGATATCACTGCACGATTTCAAGGCCGTAGCATAATAATATAACATAATAACATAAAATTGTTGGCCTGTAACTGGCGCCATCTGCCCAAAGCATTAAAAACTACATGGTAATCGCCGAGCATTTTTAAAATCAGGTGCCAAAAATATGCAATACTGTTACTTGGTGCAAAGAGAACATTTTTTTAAATTCTAATGGAAAAATTAGATATTTTCACATGTTAGGCTTAAGGGATGGGCAAATGATGCTTATGCGGCTGAATATTTTATGAGGCAAGTATTGCGGTGTGAAATAGTAAAAGCTTCAAAATATTCAAATGCAATTGAAAGCGTCGATTAAGTTAGTCTACTACAACAACAACTCAACTACAAAATTCAAAAAAAAGCCTTACAACATGATTAATCCCCAACTTATTACATAGAGTGTTATTCTAGAGTTCATTTCAATAAACATTGAGAAATCATTCTTTTTTGGGTTTATTATTCTGCTACTAGATGGTGCTACATAAAAGCCGATATTCTGAGGTTAGCAGAATCAATTTCAATAATGTAAATCTAAATTATCATATGACCTTATTATTACGCAGAGATATAACGAGATCCATTAGCCATAATTTCACTTATCGCCAACCGTCAATAAAGCCATTGCATTACCATAGCGTTTTAAGGAGGTAAACAAACACTTTATCGTACTGTAAAATAATAGTATATTAAAAAACAAGTTTCATAAGACATGATTTTTGCGCATGCGTTCAAGTTTAGAAAACATGCCGCTAGGCGAGTTTTCTAAAGAACAAGTTCGCAAAATGTCTTATGAAACGTGAAGTTTATATTATTTTTTCTATTTCGGTTATTAAAAGTTCAGAAAAGCTTAAAATGATAGACATGTTTTGATCGAATATTTTAGAAATTTTTTACCGACAAACTCTCGATATATTTATCAAAAACAATACCAGCACTTTTATGTTAGTGTAAAGAAAATAATATAGCGAATATTACCATATGTGTCAGTCAATGCGAATCAACAGGAATTCAGACAAAACGTAGTGTGTTCCCTAAATCTGTCTGGATTAATGCACACGAATCTTCCAGTGTTATAGCAAACTTTTATAACAGTTATACTCTTCAACATGGGAAGTAAATTTTAATAGTAGCATCAGAAAACTTATCATCCAACTCTGCTTAACAATTTATATTGCTAATTAGTAAATAAAATGCTGGCATGTGTGTTTTTTATTCTTTGTACAACTTCTATTGCACATGTTTCTTAGATTAAAGGCTTATATTTGACATTTAAATATGATATGGTTCCATTTTTTTTGTTACCAACCTCAAAAAAATAAAATTAGCGTGCGATAAAGTAATATTTTCTCGGTATTAGAACAACATTATTCTAGCACGCATTTTGGTGTTAGAATGGACTCCATTCTTAAACGATTTTTGGCAACTTTCTGTTTTAGTAGAAGTAAGTTGGTGCCATAAATTTTTCATAATCTTTTTCATACTTGCTTTTCGATTAACCTGGTAGTAAATTATTTATGGCGTTGGAGGCCCCGTCCCGCAATTCTAGTGCCGCAGATTGACGCTCTTTGTCTGACATTCCGCCCACAGATAATATGAGTTTTTTTTCTAATTTAAGCAAACTTTTCAATTCAAATATTCCTTAGGAAAGCGTTGATTGAAGGAATATATAAAGATGCGCAACGCTATAGTAAAATAGCGTGTCTTTCTGTTAAGTCGTCCCGCAAACCCCTTGCCGAGAAACATCATCGCTGTCTCGGGCTGTTTCGAATCTCGGATCCAGTTTTGGCTACCCTCAGTGCTATGTAGTGGCGCATCTTTATGTATTCCTTCAATCAACGACGAACGTCAACTGTCAAATATAAATCAGTGCTACCAAGCGACTACGTCACGTTATCAAAATTTCCCTTAATAAATATTTTTAACAATTTTTCTATAAATAATAATATAAATACAATCCGAAACAGAGAAAATAGTGTAAAATACTCGTAACAGAAGGCCATTCCAGCATTCTTTAATTTTTTCTTCACAGTACATTACATGTTGAGAAATTTTACCCTCTTTTTAGAATGACGTTTCTGATATAAACGACTTCTTTAACTTTTACTAACCAAAATAAAAAAGACAAGATATAGGAAGAGCTCATATTTAGATATTTAAAACCAGTTCCTCTCTAACATATTACATGTATATGTATGTAATACATTTCGGTACACATGTATATACCTATGATTATGTTTTGGTGAATAAGATCATTAATTGCAGCCTCATTTTAAAGCAGCTGTAAGAATCACCTTTCATTTCAAGTTTCAAACACAAAATGCACACGCACACACATACATTCATATGTATGTCATTAACAAGGTCAAACAAATATACTGGTATTTTAATCTTAAACCCATATATGGCATGAAAACTTAACGCCATAGGTACCCATATTGTTTTAAAAAATATTAATGTAATTTATTACTTCATTTCTAATTTCGAAGTAATACATAAAATAATAGAAATATATTTTCACCGTTTAATTCTTATCAGTGCAAAAATCAAAACATAAATTCGCATCTAGTTGAGGTGTTGTTACTATCTTGATGTAACTAAATCCTTTTTTACTGTAAATAACTTTAGCAGGGCTTTATTTATACTTTTATTTCAATATCTGCCTGGCTTAATTCAGAATCTAAATGAAACAAGTAATGGAAGGTTGTATGCAAGGGAATCTAATAATAGGGAATCGATATCAAATCAAATCAAATATCGTTCAAATCTTACATTTAATTCTATTAATTTGTACAAATTACATTGTTTTAATACATGCAGTAGTAGCAACTGAAAATGTCGTTGATATTCTTACATTTAAGTCTATAAACTTCAACAAAGTACATTATTCCATTGTTGTATTGTTTGTAGTGGTAATACCTACATAATAAGAATAATATGTTCCAGTTTGCAGATTTAAAAGACACACTCACATTTAACATTTGTGGAAATATGAATGAAATAAATGTCATAATTTCATTCCGAGTCAGTGTACTTTACTTACGCTAGTTCTTGAAGCCAGGTCAATTTTTATTTTTAGATTATACACGTAATGTCCATCGATAACCTTTCACCGCAATTATATACATATATATATATATATATTGAAAGGAGATTACATATCGAAATTAAATTAGAAATATACCTACGAGTAGAGACATAGATTATGCAACCATTGGAAAGTAAGAAAACGTTTTTGTAAAACTCATAATCAAAATAAATACCATGACTATATAAATTCTCTATATTGTTAATTTGTATTTTGTACATATTGAAGGTAATTTTTAATTAACACTAAATCAGTTAATTTACGGCCAATTACAGATAAAAGAAAATTTGTAAATACTAATAATACCGCTTTTTTGTCTGGACTGCCTGGTTGTCTGCCTGTGACCACGATAGCGGCCAAAATTTATATTTACAAGGATAATCCTCATCTTGAAATCCTATTAGATCGTGAGTTAAATCTATAAACCGGAAGTAGTAGTTCACTTTAATTTTAAAAAAAAATTACCAATATCACGTAATCTACTAAGTGTTTTGTGTTGTGTTCAGCGAGGTTAAGAGTCGGACTGTTATTGTCTCCAGACAGTAGTTTTTCTTTTCTTTGAGTGATAATCGAAGGTCCTTTGTTGTGTATTCAATTAGAGAATGTAACACTTAATGTTATTTATTAAAACTAACATTAAACGATACACTAATTAAACTAAATACGTCAAATTTGTTGGCTTCACTAATTACGGTTTTGCTGTTGATTTTGTTTATGCTATTCGCTCAGCTGTTCAATCACTCACTACCAACCTATTTTCTGTGCGAGTCGCCCCCTCCTACAGACATGACATTGAAAACAAGAGCGAGTACCGTTCGTTACTAGTGCCCGTAGAATATTCGAGAAGTCGAGAAAGCATATGACATAGGCCCCCACTGCGCCAATACTCTGAACACTAACTTTATAAATCTCTTTTTCAAATTTCCTACCAGAAGTAGATCTTTTGCTCTTATCGGAAAGCAATTATTTGCTAATTATACATTTACCAATTAATGAAAATACTTTGAACTTAATATGGAAAAACTGTTGTAGAAAAGAAATTCAAAAACGAACCAGAAGTAACATTGACAGATATATTAAAAGTATAACGTTTTTAGAGGTTGTTTTCGAACAATAACACAAGACTCAGAAGTCTTGCTTCCAGCTCATTACTCTCAAATTATACGATTCAGCTTCGATTGCCAATTAATTTAGAAATTATCTACCGAACCATCCAACAATTACAATATCAGCAATCTTCAAGACATCGAGTTCCTAATTTTTTTTGAAATATAGTTCATTAATAAAAGGGTTAATTTAAAAATGAAATAAAAGTTAACACTTGATTATGTTTTACTATTCAGTGAATTACTCGAACTTGCTACAACTGTCCATCCTAATTTTTTTGAAGCTTGAAACGTTTTACAGACAAAAATTTAATTTATAAAAGTCAATAGACACAAAAAAAATATTAAATTTAACTAAAACACCTATTCATTGCCGTAAGTGTACATCTTTGAATTATTCCAATAGATAATAATAGATATAATTATTAATCTATCAATATCACAAGGTATTTTTCCGACTAAATTGAAAACCATTAATGTAATTCCACTACATAAAAAGGGCGACACCGACATGATTACGAATTACAGATCCATAAGTCTTTGTACTAGTATATCGAAGGTTTTTGAGTCTGTAATTAACAATCAATTAATTGAATATTTAACTGAATATAACTTCTTGTCAGCGTCACAACACGGTTTTACCAAGGGAAGAAGATTCGATACTGAATTGGGTGAATTCATAAATACAATAACAACTGCTTTGGATAAATCTCTTGTGGCTCTGGGTCTTTTTATTGACTTCTCTTAAGCTTTTGACTGTGTGGATCATGGGATACTACTGCATAAGCTGGATAGGTATGGTATAAGAGGAAAACCGTTAAATTGGTTTACTTCATATCTAACAAATCGTAGCCAGCAGGTGAAGATTGGGGATTGTGTTTCTGAGCCCAGAAGTATTAATACCGGTGTACCACAGGGGTCAATTTTGGGACCAATTCTTTTTCTTATTTACATAAATGGCCTACTTCTCCATCTTCAGGATGAAAATAGGCAATCAGTGGTTGTATCATATGCAGATGATACTAATATTTTAATAACAAGTAATAGTTTAACAGACGCGGAACAACATGCTCGGAGCTTGTACAAGAAGACATGTGTGTGGTCAAAAGCGAATAAACTGTGTCTTAATAACGACAAAACTATTTGAGTTCTTTTTAAAACATGTAGATCCAGAGTAACATCTCATGATCAACTACACCTAAGTAACGGTAGCTGTATAGAGTATAACGACACAACAAAAATATGGCAAAAACACTTCGCTTATGTCTGCGAAAAGTTGTCGAGAACATGCTATGCTCTAGCGATATCATCAAATCAGTGTGGCCGCTCAATCATGCGTCAGTTATACTTTGGCTGTTTTCATACCGTTTTGAAGTATGGCATTATGCACTGGGATAGGTCATCGAATTTCAACAGAGTTTTTCTGATACAAAAACGTGCCGTGCGCATTGTCGCAAATCTTAGGAGAATGGATTCATGTGTTCCAGCCTTTAAAGAACTTGGTATTTTGCCCCTGCCATGCATTTATATATACGAGCTGTTTTATTTTGTCCATAAAAATAGAAAATTTTTTCAGCAGCAAATTGTTGACCATGGTCATGATACCAGAAATAAAACATTAATGATGCCAATACAACATAGCACAACGTTATTTCAAAAAGGGATCTATTATAATGGCTGCAGATTTTACAACAAACTGCCAGAGTGCCTCAAGGAAGAAACAAATTTTCAAAAATTTCGGCTTCAGGTTAAAAGGATTTTATTGGAAAAGTACTACTACAGTACGGATGAGTGCCTACAAGACATGTCTATAAAATGATTGTCGTATATATTTTTTGTTTTTTTGATTTAGTGTAGCTATGTTTTGACGAAATTTCATCAGCACATGTATACTGCATATGTAGTTCTATGTTTTTCTGAAATCAATAAATATTATTATTATTATTATTATAGATAATATAGGACTACACGAGCGGTTTGAGGTAGGGCACGTTCACAGTATTTAGTCGTTGAATTTGACAGATAAACAGAGAACGACACAGAAGCGTACGTGATGGAGATACAATAAATATTTTCATTATATTATTGTAACTCTATACACAGAATTAATGATTTTTGTAGCATAAATTCATAATAAATGAGACCATATAAAAATTATTGAAAAGAAGTTGGTTTGTCAAATTCATTTTTCAAAGCAAACATTAGACCTAAATTTAGAAAAAAATGTTTTTAAAAATATATTGTAAATGTTTTTTAAAAATTAATCATAAAATACATACCATTATGTACTATGTAATGCAATACCATGGAATTTATAAAAAAAAAAACTGATGTGCTTGTGAAATTAATTTTTATTATTAAATGGTATATTCTTGGTTGTATTCTTTTTGGTTGCTTTTGATATTTTATAATTATTAATAATTTTATTTGCAACGAGCATGCTAACAAAACAAAGAAATAATATCGCGTTTAATTGATATGGTTATTTATTTAGCAACGCAAGAACAAGCCTTTCGTGAGCATAATGAACCGCACAATTCTTTGAATCAAGGAAATTTCCGAAATATGATAATAAATTTAAAACGTTTTTGGACGAGTCTTCTATTTTTACCGGCCTCTCTAAAAGTATTCAAAACGACTTAATTGAAAGCATCAACAAAGTTATTTCCGAAATTATTGAAAGCGAAATTAAATGAAATCCTTTTTTTCCAAGTAGATGATATTATTTCATTTTGTTAAGAAGATATTGTTTTTGTTAATAATTATGTTACTATCTGTTTTTCGCTTATTAACAATAACCTCGCTTTTTCCTCTCCTCACACTTGACCAAGTTATTGATCAAGAAATTGTCGTCAAGTTCTTGGTCAAGTTATTGTTGACCTTGCCTGTTTTGCACTTATCAATTTCTTCACAAAGTTTTTAGGTGAAATAGCAGTACCAATAGTGCAAAAGTACGAAATAAAAAAATTAATAAATTTACCGAAGATTTGTGTTTCATATTGAATGTAAAAATAACTGCACAAGAGATGCAAAAGAAAATAAATAATTTACGCACACAATTCTTTCAAGAAGTATCCAATTAACATGTCATTTTAACGATATTTTAAATGGAATTTGTGTTTACATTTTACACAGTTGGAAAAAAACTTTGTAACATGAATTTTCCTAGAAATCACTAAAAACTTGATCAAGTTGAGAAGATAAATAGAACATGTGCTAATTCAAGAAGTTCTTGCTCAAGAAATTGATCAAGTGGATTTGATAGGTGTAATAGACGACTTGTCGTCAATTTTAACTTGATCAAGTTCTTGGTCAATAACTTGGTCAAGAAATTGATAAGTGTAATACAGCCTCCAGACCTTCACGAGGTTCTTGCTGAACAGTATACCTATTTTCTTTAGGAAATTATTGCGACCAATATATGTCCAATAGACTTTAATAGACCTATATTATCTTGCTCAAAATGTCCCATCCGACTTGCCCACCCTATCAGAAATCTCACAGGCCGCCTCTGCTACAACTATGAAAGAGCTAAGTGAAAGTGACACTTGATATCGACACATTTTGTGTACGCTTTATTTTTAATCACTTACTTTTCTCTAATCATATTATTTTGTCGTCATGACTACTAGTATTTCAGTAAATCATTTAATTTCCGTTTGCTGTTTTCTAAATTTTTACATTCGCCTTGCGTAGTATATTCAACTCATTTTTCTATTTTTTAAATTTTGACTTGAAACATAACTGTACCTTGATCGTTGCATTCGATGCTGTTTACTGATAGAGAAAATCGTCTACAATGCTTGTTTGTGTATTTAATATGTGATGTTTTCAAAAAGAATCTTCACCGTTCCTTCTGCGTCTTTAAAATTTGCGGAAGGGCTCAAATGTACAGAGGGGTCAAAACTCCCATAATCCTTCCATGATATGAATAAAAGCCCGGATGGGTAAAGACTGGCAACTTAAATGACTAGTCCGAATCATAGGTCAACAGCGTCGTTAGTAGGAGAGTTAACTGTTTGAACAATAAGTTCGTTAGTGAACCAACACACGTTAGTAATTTAATTAAAGAGATAAAGTTTGTTTTCATCCAAACATGTGTTTGTGAGCTTTTCTTAAACGGATCCTGAGAGCTTATGCTCGGATTTGCGAAATGACTGCTTAAAGTACACATCATGATTCGATACGCCTTGACTTCGTCACCAGATTATTTCTTAACATCGGATTAACTACAGAAAGGTAGTAGCTACAACTCTTTATCTGTTAACCGAAGTTTAATTAATCATATAACATTGCCTTTTTTGTTTCATTTATATGTAATGTTAAATGTTCAGTTTGCCGTCACTTCCGACGAAAAATGTTTTCATGTGTTTATTTTGTTCCTATATATTCTTCCGAAAAATTAGGCTTGTAAATTCATTTATTGGTTAAGTCATTTTTGTAAGTACTTATGTTAATCTATTGGCATTTTTAATTACGGCTGCTAGATTTATCATTGCAGTCATCGATAACATATTATTTATGAATTTATTGCTATCATTTAGAATTTTATATGTTATTAACTAATATCACACTATTGTTTGAATAATATTATTATTATTGAGATGAACTCTTTGTATGTGTGTTGCTGTTTCAAATGTTAATAAATATTGTTATTATTTACAAATCTGTGTTTCTTCAAGGATAAGCTTCTTTACTTTTCGGTCTTACCCATTGAGCTATAAAAGTGAACGATGGAAATATTTTCAGCTACCATCGGAACAAGCTACAGAGACATTGAACCAGCTGTCAAGGTCATTAGCAAGCCCAAAGTTACGATAAGTGAATGTTACTATCACATACTGTTTTCGTTGATCGTGAATTCTGATTAGTTACTGTAATTAATCCAAGGACTATCCTGCGAGAAATTCGATGACTAACAATGTTCGAATAATTTAATAGAACTAATAGAATAAAATCATCCCATACTTAAATTACATAATTTTTTACAGTGTTTGAAAATCAATGCCAAATAGCAAAAAAGCTTATCTAACTGTTCGGAAAATTATTTCTTATAGAATTGTTTATAGAACATCCAAATATCCACACAACACAACAGATAATTTCTGCAGTAAAATTAGTTTCTCAAATTCTAAACTTTTAAATTATTCTCTTTTTTGAAGCAGAACAATACAAATCACCTGAACATCACTGCTTTACATCTTGGCGGAATTTAAAAGCACGGCTCCTAAAGTGAAGCCCTTGAAGATATATTAACATCGTTTAAATTAAATTTCTATATAAACAGAAAATACGCAAAGACGAGAGAAGAGAAATTAGAGAACTGTTGAAGTCGCTTTTTGTGTCGGCGTGTTTCCGAAAATCCCATTTTATCTATATTCAATCTAAAAATAGAAGATTGAAGGTACATATAATTGGAGTTCTTTGGTTAAGATCAAAGCGCAGCATTCATGCCGAATATCCCTTTCTCGTATCGCATTTTAAATCTATGTACACTCAAATGATTTATAAACGTCAAATTATTTGATATTCGTAATTGCTATACGTAATCTATTTTTGCAAACACATTTCTTGAATATCAAGTTTTCACGCCACACGGACAGCATGCTAATCATGATGATGTGCAGATTGAGAATTATTTAGGTGAATCATGTCAAATGTCACTTCCAATTAGAGCATTCACACAAAGAAGTACCAGAGATAATTAAAAACTTTAATTTGCGTGCAGCGTCATGTTGTTATTATTGACCAAATAGTATAACGATTACCAAAGAAAGCAGTAGTACTGTTGGCAACATTATACAACAGTAGTCTACGGTTATCTTACTACTCTTGTAATATGCAAATTTGCACATATTATAATGGTGGCCGAACCAGGAAAACCTGAAACCACATTAAATTGTCCTATCAGTTTATCTTATCGAAAGTACTATTGGGTATAATTAAAAATGATACAGAGTTATCGACCATAATCCGCGATTACCAATTTGGTTTAATATCCATAAATAAGGATCCAGTCATTGCATCACAGCATATGCAAAATCACCTGGACATTCTTCAAAAATGGTTTACTAAAACTAAAACAACTGTAAGCAGATTGTAGATGAAGCAATAAAATTAAAAATATGTAATATATATTTTTGATTTACTTGTGAAATCCAATTGTGCTAAAGTTCTGTTAAAGTTAATAATCAATAAAAATAAATCACGAACGACACTTGCTATTTTTTTCTGAAATATGGAACACTTCTCGCTTACACAAATAAAACATAGTAACTCAAGTTACATCAAAATTGAGTTTTTTGTTTAAGCCGGCTCACAAGGATGAATCCTACGTGTAGCTAGTATGTCGACTTACTAGAAATTTAGAGCTAGCATGTGCACTTACTTCCTACATTTTATATTTTTAGTTGTAGATTTCTCAACTTACCAACATGGAAGTAGGCAAATAGGGTTGCTAAAAATTTGTTGACTCATTTGCAATTCATAGTAAAGTAAGTTGACAAACTATATGTTTTTTAGAATACAATAGTAAAACCAAATAAGTCGAGTTGCTCTATTCTATGGCTTAAAAACAAAAACTGGGTGTTATTTACTGCCAGCATTATTTTTGCTAATGAGGAATGTGGTCCCGGAACAATAACTTTTAAATATTTCGTGCCGAGGCATAGCTTTATGAAAGCAGACTCAATTCATTGACAAATTGGAAAGACATGGAACAAGGCTCCAGAAGTTTTGGAAAAATTGATAGTGTCCTCAAATAAATTTAACTACATTATAAGTTTACGAGCCGAAGACTTTAAATTATTTGAAAATGGGTGCGTACTGAGAAAAAAGGGATCTGATATCCCAAAGCTAAATTATATAAAATCTGTTCAATTTAAGAACGGGTCAAGAGGAATGTCTTACAAGCAAGAATTGGAACAAGAAGCATTTTCAGAAGTCTCAATCCTAAAACCCTAGTTTAAATTGGAGTTGTCTAAAAGTGTCCAGTCAGATAGAGGAATTAATTCCAAAAAGAAAGAAGCAATTGCCTCACATGCCTCCAAGACAGTGGCGTAACCAGGGGGGGTTTTGGGGGTTAGAACCCCCCTCCCCCCCCATCGTAAAAAAAGAAAAGAAAAATTGGGTCGTTAAGTAATTGTTAATTTTAAAAGTCTCGACAAATGCATTATTTTAACACACTCTGATGGAAAGAAATAGAACCACTACCAGTACTGACAAATGCTCCAAGAAAGAATATCTTTTGGACCAATTTACCCATGTAGTGGTATAGCCCATTTCCCCATATTCAATTATAATTTTATTGTTTTAAAGAATTTAATTAAGTATATTTTTTATTAATATTTTAAAAAGAAGTATTTAAAATCAATGAATGTATTATTGTAATATTAAGTCGCAATTAGTCATAAGTTTAGTATGTATTTATGAATAAGAATGTGGCGCCAAAAGTTTACATTAAGGCGATAAACGCACCGATAGTGATAAACACAGTTAAAATAATGTGTGCGTGTGAAATGTGAATGGAAACACCCGGACTATGTAGAAAACAGGGATTCACAGACATTCTCATATAAAAAGAAAATACACGTTCAAAAGTCAAGAGTCGAAGGCGAAATACGTTAAACGTTGTATCGAAAGGCGAACCCCAAAACAATAAGACTACTGGGATATTCGGCCACGGTCATAAGAATTGTGGTTATTTGCAAAAAGTAATAAAATAGTGTTTAAAGTTGCACATAAGTATTAAAGGTGCAAAGTGTTATATTGTTATAATAAAGAAATTGTGTTCCGAATGGCAGAGTAAGACAAATTCCGTTGAAGACAACGTAGAATAAAGAAGATTTCGCTGAGGAGAACCAGCGCCCGCAGAAAGAAGAAAGAATTTGAAAAAAGAAGATTTAAAAATAAGGTATTGTTTAAAATGATAAATGATTATTGTATGATGAATGTACTTTTTATAAAAAAGAATTAAAAATTGTAAAATAAATTTCAAACAGAGACGAACTGTAGAGTTGTTATATAAACATCGTCTCCAAAATATAAAGTATAATGTAACTTGATATGTTTCACAATTGTCGTGTATGTATATAAACATACACAAATCGTATCTAGCCTGCGTAGTAAATTCTTGCTTTATTGTTTACGTTTTAATATAGCAAAGAATATACATAAATATTTGTATCAGTTTAATATTTGTAAAAGTGTATTGAAATTGTCTTTTAATGTATTTTGTTTCTTTTGTTTTTTGTATAGAATATTTCTCTGTCAGTAAAATATACAAAATCCATTGATTTTGAATATAAGTATTATTTAAAGTTTAAAATGGCATTTTTGTTTTATTAAAACCAATTAATGTTTAGGAACGTTTTAATTAATCATTTCTAGTAATCCGATTCGCCCTGAGAAAATGAGAATCTGAGTTTTAGCTGGCAAAACAATGTACTTAAATTTTATTTTAGAATTGAACTTTACATTAAAATATATTAATTTTCAAATAAGAGGTTCCTTTACATCCAGCTCTGACAATTTGGAAAATTTGAGAAAATCAATTCCACAATTTTAATTGTTGGATTTTATATTTACATTTTTAAACTTACAATGTGTCTTGAGATTATCATTTCTAAGTAGGTGCAAAGTTGTGGTACTTACACTATCGAAGTTACTATAGGAAAAACATATATTTTAATTTTTTTTTAATTTGATTTAGATTTAAAAAGTTATTAAATCTAAAGTTAAAACTATGCATAAATAATTTCGATTTACTACGCATTTTTAAGTTGTGGTAGATTTATCCGTTCATAACCAAGTTGCGGGCCATTTCACATTAATTTGTCTTGAACTAAATTTACTTACTTTGTTTTTGAGTGGTTTCATAAATTATGATAAAAAGTTATCCAGTTATAGTTTATTTCAAATTATAAGAATATGACTTTGAACGGCTCAAATGCTTTTATTGCACCACCTTCGGTGACGATAATTATTATACTTGGTCTCCTTATTGAACGGGTACGGTTTACCTATTTGCAACTTATGAATCTAGGAGCCGTATTGACTATAAATTAGGGCCCTGTAAGATAATAATAAAACGCTGTTAATTTCAAGTATATAATAAAAAATATCTATACATTGGGTTTATATACAAAGAAAAACTTACAAATCGTGTGGCAACATGTGTAGTGGATACATATGGATATATAAAGGTAATTAGTTTGTAATACACATTAAAATTTTTATGTATCACCGCATTTCATAAATCATCTTCAGTGATTGAGTCGTCTTGTAAATCGGTGTCTGTGTCTGAATCGTATTGCAAATTTATAATCAAAGGTGCTACTATTTTTTACATGCGCATATTCGTCTTCTTTTGCTATTGCGTGTTTAACAGCATTTTTCCAAGCAGTTATATGTTCCATAGCATTTTTTATGTGTGTTACACTGCTTTCACTAATTTTCGGTGTTTGATTTGTTCGTCTTATGGTATTTTTCAGTTGGCCCCATATCAAATCAATGGAATTGAAAATGCAATGGTATGGTGGTAAACGCAAAATTGTATGTCCTGTTTTATTTGGCTCTGTTATCCACATAATAATCCTTTTAATATTCTTTTATCTTCATCACCTCTATTAATTGTTTTTTGTATAATGATCCTTAAAATATAAATCATTTGCTTATAAAAATTCTTTAATATCTTTCATATTATTACATTTTGTAGGAACTTTGTTTTGCTATCGAGAATGATACGGAGCGTTGTCCATCACTATCACACTATCTTTTGGTAATTTGGCAGCAAAGTGTCACAAAACCATTTTTCAAATAAAGATGAGGTCATATCTTCATGGTAATCTTAACTTGAGGATTTAACATTTTTAGCAGATAATAGCGGCTGTCCGATCCATCCTCTTTCTCATTCAGCATGAAGAAGAATTATTCTCTTCCCTTTCGAAACCGGCGTCTCCAACTGACACATTCTTGAACTATCCACCCAACCTGTGTTATGGGTGTCATACCACGTCTCGTCTAAATAACATATGAATCGTCCTTCCTGTCTATACCTTCTAATTGCCGTTAAGTATATAAGAAAGAAAAATCAAATATGTATACAACACTAAAAAAAAGAGGTGTGGCCACCACACGACACGATACGTATGAGCGTTTCAAATTATAGAATTTTAAGAATTTTTTTTACAAAAATTATTCAAAATCCTATTCTAAGCACTTCGATTCTCTTAATAAATCTCTATAGAATGCATACTTTGCAAGATATGATCAAAAAAGTGCTCCTCGCTAAGAGTAAAAGTGCTACTTCCAGTCCGAATTTTGAAATTTCATATATACAAAAAATATTGCAAATCCAGTTTTAAATACTTTTGTACTCTTTGATAAATTTATATAGAATGCATAACTTACGATATATTTGCAAAGAATCGCTATTCGGTAAGAATAAAAGTGGTACTTCCGGTCCGAATTTTGAATTTTTTTTTATACAAAAGATATGTAAAATTATAATTTAAATACTTTTATACTCGTAATATACCTACCTAGAAAGCATGACTTGCGAGATATTCGCAAAAACTGATTTTCGATAAGAGTAAAATACCTACTTCCGGTTGGAATTTCGAAAAACTTTTTTAAGATAATTTGTCTCAAATTTGATTTTGAGTACATTTTAATTCTTTATAAATTTGTTTAAACTTAGTAATTGACGAAATATTGGCAAAATTCGAATTTTTCACTGAAGTAAAGTACTACTTCCGGTCTACCGATTTTACTGAAAAACTAATCAGATCTCAAGAGGCAGATTATACACGTAAATACAAAATTTGGAATTGATATCTACAGCGATTTGACCGCTATCGTGGTCACACACACACACACAGACAGACAGACAGACAGAGAGAGAGAGAGAGAGAGAGAGAGAGAGAGAGAGAGAGAGAGAGAGAGAGAGAGAGAGAGACATTTTTTAAAACCCACTTTTTTGGTATCAGGGGACTTCAAAATATGGACATCTGCAAAAATCTCGAGGTCGAAAATTTTCGTCATCACAATACTTCCTTATACTACGTATAAGAAAGTAAAATAACAATAAATGATAAATAGACTCAATATTAGATGTAATATATACCAACTCTCCTAACTATATTTACTTAAATTTTCTTTAATAAATATAAGCACTTATTTCATCTAAATTGTAATTTAATGACCAGCAGTTTCTTTGCTTAAAGGATAATAATAATAATAAAAAAACTTTAAGACGCTCTCCTGGAATTTTATAAATTTGAGTTACTATGTTTTACGATTGTACGGCAGCAGTCTTCTGAATTACAGCTTACATACTAATTTAATAATTCTACGTATAACTTTTGTGGTGCGAATAATCTCGCTAAGACAAAATATAATTTTAATTAAACGTAGGTAATTGTTTTTTTTTTAATCAGTAGTGTTTCAATATGTTAGCGCTAAGGGCAGTTTAAAGCAAACTACAAATAATTTAGAATTCTCTTTAAATGGTAGTATTAGCACTATCTAACCGCAATAACAATACCACAAACATCCTGTAAAAATTATTAATTTTCAGAAATGCGGTTTGTTATTGTATTGAAACTAATTGAGAGTAATCATAAACCTATTCTGATTTTTAACTCATACCGACGTATGAAGATTTATTAGGAACACTTAGATATCGAGCAATATGCGTTGATTAGTGCGGTTCACGTCTTAATTGAACTAAATTATTACTGATTAGTTATTTTAAATAAAGCTATTGTTTCAATTACTAAAATGATTATGCGCGTTAACTAAAATAATTTTGAATTTCTTACAGTTCACGTTGAATTATGTATGTATGAAAAATGTGTCTAGACAAATGATATCTGTATCTATTGGATTGATTCGGTCTTTATATGATGACAATCCATAAAATAAATATAAATAAAATAAAAACAAACTGTTGTATTTTCACAAATTTAATATGTAAGATATTTGACGATTGTTTTGCGAAAACAGTAGTGAAATACAAAAATATAAGAATATAACTTTCCACGGTTCTAACGATTTTATTGCACCACCTGCGCTGCGGCAATAACTCATGCATTTTAGCTTAAGAAACTATTTCTTTTAAATTAATTCTAACATAGTACTTGAAATATTGCTTAATGATTCTACCATTGTTTCCATAGCACTTGCTATTCTATTAGTGTTCTTTTCTATATTTTTTAATATATCCTTAGTTTCATTGTTGATTTTTCCTTGTGTTATCCACATAACTTGCCCAAATTATTTTCTTTTTATTACTACAATTTATGCTTTAGTATCTACTTTGTTTTCTGTCTTGTTCTTACATGCGCAGGAAGTTGCAAAGCGAGAGATGTCTCTTTTTAAACGAGACAGCCCTTGGCTTCGCTTGAAGACGATAGTGGGCGAATGGAAGGGGAAGCGAGATCGACGACAGAAATGTTATACATGTGGGACTCTGTGTACTTTCGACTTCCAACGACTTGAATCGATTATCGATATCGATTATCGCTAACGATTCTCGCTTTGAATGGTACTCTGTGTAACTATCGATACGCGTTCGGCAAAGATCGGAAGAATACTACCTTGTTTAAAAATATTTGTCAGTGTTTTAGGGAATTTGTTGAAATCGCAAAATTTTTTGCATTACCGGGAAGTATAATCAGCAAATTCATTACATTTACTATTGTAGATTAGCTTTATTTAGTAATATTTTCTTGGTGTGCTAGTTGTAATCAGATTGTAATATTGCTGATTTTGCATAAATATTTTGTACATAACATGTATTATACATATATCGACCTCTAATATAATATATATGTTTATACTTATAAAATAATTACTAAAATATAGCAAAACCTTCCACATATATTTTAAGTAGATATTTGAAGAATTATTCATTCACATTTCATAAATTCAAAGAGAAATGAAAATATCAAATGTAAAATAATGACACAAATTTAGCGAAACTTTCCATATATATATTTTAAGCAGATATTTCAAAGAATTACTAATTCATATTTAATAAATTCAAAAAGTAATGAAAATATCAAATGTAAAGCAAATATAAAAATCGTCTTACCTAGAAGGTGTACGAAATAGAAATAAAATGATATAACAATTCTTTTGAAAAAAATATTTTTGCTTGTGGTATCCACATGTTTTATAACTTGCCCAAATTATTTTCTTTATATTGCTACACTTTAGTACCTAGTTCATTTTCTGTCTTTCTCTTACATGCGCAGGAAGTTGCAAAGCGAGAGACGTCTCTTTTTAAACGAGACATCCCTTGGCTTCACTTGAAGACGATAGTGGGCGAATGGAAGGGGAAGCGAGATCGACGACAGAAATGTTATACAGAGTACCAATTTTCACCAAGACGAGACGAAAGTGGATATCGATAGTGCACAGAGTCCCACTACAGAGTACCAATTTTCACCAAGACGAGACGAAAGTGGATATCGATAGTACACAGAGTCCCACTACAGGTATAATAATTATCGTCACAGAAGGTGGTGCAATAAAAGCATTAGAGACGTTGAAAGTTATGTTCTTATATTTTGAAACAGACTATACAAATACTCCTTTATATATAGGTACAACATAGCACAAGTTATGAAGAGGTGAAGCTAGTAATAGATAGTAGTAGTAGTAGTAGCAGTAACAGCCATGATTATTTCACATTGGTTGCATTCAGCAGAAGCACATGCTCCGCTCCATCGGTAGCGTACGCTACATCGACAACAGTTAAGTGAAATTCAAAATTTAATGTTATGTTGTTGGATGTGCTACTTGCTTACACATTTGACAGAAGTCAGCTGTGTGCTTCTTTAATATAAAATTCCATCCTTCTTCAACTGCTAACGTAATTTTGTATCATATAACTGCTAATTCAATGGTCCTGGTATTGGAATACTTGTGATTGAAAGGAACACTCTCTTCTTAATTCATTTCTTAATGTAATTTTAATTGCATCTTATTTACATACAATATATACAAACATATTGTCTGTTTATATTCTTTAAGAAATAAAATGACAAAATTGGCGCCCAACTTCTGTTATACAAAGTACGTTATATAAATAATGGGTGTCTGTAACTGACTTACACCTTGCAATTTAATTTTTTTAATTTTATTCATTTGTTCTATCGCCAATGCCGTGCCTAAATATTTGATTTACAAAATAAACATTACTGTATACTCGAATGATCATGCTTACGTGCAAGTATATAACTGCCAATATGACGAAATAGCACTAATAACCTGTAACTTTGGATTCATATTTATGTTAAAGTTGATTAGTATATGTCCATAATTTTCAATGTCACTGATAGAAAACCCTTTAAGCTACGCTTATGGGAGGCTAATGTCAAATTTGATAATTAATTTGAATTCACGTAGTGGTGGAAATTGACACGTTATACATTTAGCAACGGCGATATATTGTTTCTAATTGGTCATTTAGTAAATTATTTGACGTTCTATTTTTATTAATTTCTAGAGATTCTAATAAATTTAATTTAGTTTCTTTATATACCTAATTTATAAAGCTAAATGTATGGTTTTCCTTTAGAAAGTTGTTTGCACATGACAAATCATTTTTTCTCTCATTCTAAACGCTCTTAAATGTGTACAGACTTCTGACTGTTTATATTTAGGGATATTATCCTTATTCTTTTAAATATATTTAGGCAATATACTGTTAGTTCTGAATGCTACTTATATGTTATTATTCTACACACTAGATATTAACAACAGAGTAATATTCACTACAATTAAGAAACAAGACCAACAGGGAATGGTAAATCCAGATCAACGAGGAAAATAAACAAAGTAAAATTCTAGAAGATGTGAAGAATGACATAAAGGGACACACTGCGTTTTTGTTCGGCAGTTTTGTTCGACGAACAAGTCTGTTCGACCAAAAACGACGAACGTCAGTTGCCCACAGACTACAGTTTTGTTCAGCAGTTTTGTTCGGCAGTTTAATAATATGAAGACAATATATGTGTGCAGTGGCGGCGGCATTAGCCATAAAATCAAAAGAGAAAAAAAAGAAACGGGCAAAATGGGCGAAGGAAGGAATTGCAATACCATTACAAAGGATTATAAGATCAGGGTGATAAACAGTTTGGATTTTCCGAAAGTTGTTAATAGATGTTTACAAAATCTCTAATGTGGGGAATAATTACCTTCGAAGAATTGTGTTATAGGTGCAGTAATTTAAATCTTGTAAAATATTTGTATGTTTTAAATTACATTATTTGAATACAATAAGTTCGTGTCCAGATCTTGAAATTACGTAGATAACTAAACTTGAAATGGTAAAGATTTTACAGTTATAATAACATGACTTAAATAAATATGAATATATAATACTACATAGAACTACACCACTGCAAAAAATCGTCGTCTTTTAAAACTGTTTACCCCACACACTTCAGATTTGTTCGACGGTTTTGTTCGACGGACATAAACAGGCCTAACCAGATTATTTTCAGCAGATTCGTACGCCAACATCAACGATGGTTTTCGACCCACACACTTCGGTTTTGCGACGTTTTTGTTCGAACAGACTTGTTCGTCGAACAAATCTGTCGAACAAAGTCGCAGTGTGTGGGCCCCTTTAGGGATCACTCGATTCTTTTCCTACAGTCAACTCTCATTACTGTCGAGCTAGAACGAACAAAATGTACATTATTTGAATATTCAGACTTACAGTGAACAATGCAAAAGGAATGACTAAACTAACAACATACAGGCACATACTCAACATTAAATCGAGCAACGGTTTTCATATGCCAAAAAAGGACGAATGAACATTGTGTGAAAAATATAAAAATGCAAACCTCTCTCTCTCTCTCTCTCTCTCTCCCTCTCTCTCTCTCTCTCTCTCTCCCTCTCTCTCTCTCTCTCTCTCTCTCTCTCTGTGTGTGTGTGTGTGTGTGTGACCACGATAGCGGTCAAGCCGCTGTAGATATCAATTCCAAATTTTGTATTTACGTGTATAATGTCCTTCTTGAGATCTGATTAGTTTTTCAGTAAAATCGGTAGACCGGAAGTAGCAGTTTACTTCAGCGAAAAAATCGAATTTTGCTAATATTTCGTCAACTACTAAGTTTTAACAAATTTATAAAGAATTCATATATACTTAAAATTATAATTGAGTATAATTTTATCTAAAAAGTTTTTCGAAATTCCTACCGGAAGTAGGTCTTTTACTCTTATCGAAAATCAGTTTTTTGCGAATATTTCGCAAGTCATGCCTTTTTGGCTAGTACGTTACGAATATAAAAGTATTTAAAACATAATTTTCGATATCTTTTCTATAAAAAAAATTTCAAAATTCAGACCGGAAGTACCACTTTTACTCTTATCGAATAGCGATTTTTTGCAAATATGTTGTAAGTTATGCATTCTATATAAATGTATCAAGAGTACAAAAGTATTTAAAACTAGATTTGCAATATTTTTTGTATATATGAAATTTCAAAATTCGGACCGGAAGTAGCACTTTTACTCTTAGCGAGGAGCACTTTTTTGATAATATCTTACAAAGTATGCATTCTATAGAAATTTATTAAGAGAATAGAAGTACTTAGAATAGGATTTTGAATAATTTCTGTAAAAAAATTCTTAAAATTCTGTAATTTGAAACGCTCATACGTATAAGAAAGTCGTGTGGTGGCCACACCTCATTTTTATTACAACGAAAACGAAAACTTGCCACTTATAACTAACACTTTAATCTATGACGTAAACAATAAACGTGGACATTGTTATTTATGGCACGAGACAATTGCCAAACGAGATGCAAATGAAATATGCAATTGAGTTTTCAATTTCACATCCAGCAACAAAAATAAACACTTAATTTTTTATTTCAATAATTGTATAGGACAACAAAAAAAAGTTTGTATTTATACTGGACTCAAATGTTTGAGAATATTAAAAGCATAAAACATAAATTTCTAAAAGTAGGCCGTACCTAAAATGAAAGCGACAGCATGGAAGCTACAATTGAACACGAGAAGAAGAGAATATTGAAGAGTGAGCCAATATGCGCCCCTTATCAGTGGTATGCTGTGGTCAGAAACGTAATAAAAATGGAAGGCCTTACACACAGTAGACGAAATCTGTATTAACGATGTCTTAGACTTTAAGAAGCTCAAAAAAGATCATCCTCGCGTATTTTTCTTTACAAAATATCTTAAAAACAGTCGGACTATAAACGGATCAAAATTGGAAACAGTTTGCGTTCTTCTAATTCTGTAACATCTGAAATAAAAGTTACCTCAGCTTATAGCAGAACACCCCCATTTACGAAAATTTAGATAACTCTAATGCAATTTCAGATTCTGAAGATAAAAACTACGAACTTAATATTCTCTCTTGTACGCAATGTTGTTTGTTTACTTAATAAAAATTAAATATTTTCTTTCTTTCATAGAATTTAGTTCTATTATTTCAAGTTGATCCTTCATTTTTTACCAGTACTTAGTGCAATACAACTGCAATCAAATGCCAATTAAAGAAGTATTACAAGAGGAATTTGTATTTCAGTTACGTAATCTGATAATCGATGTGGTTGTCGAACATTAATCAAAAAACAGCAAAATTTTTATGTAGTAGCTTTTGGTTGCTACTATAAAGTTTATACTTCAAACATTTTTTAGTCCGTTTTACTCGAAACTTTTGTTTTTTAGTTGTTACAGTATCAAATATTAACTTTTGACGTGTTTCTGACGTTTGTCTATGTATTTTGATAATATTAAATATAACGCTTAAAATAAAGGTTATAATTATTGTTAATATTATTTATTATTAGTAAGTAGTAGTAGTACTCGTATCACATAGTTAAATTTGTTTAGTAGAGCATGTTAATTTAATAATATTTCAGAAGACTCATCTGCTAGTTATATAAAGTTACAAACTTGATGCAGACCTTTAGTAATACCGTATTAACCAATTTAATGTTCTGGAATTTACGTTTAACTAAACTAACTCTAACTAACTGTAAACCGCTGATCGTGCAAAAAAGAGCGAAACAGGGGTTTACGGCTTAACCTTCTGTAGAATTCGAATTGACAACAGACGATAATTTATAGGAAATGTAGAGAGATATATTTGACGGCTAGTTTGTTCATTTATTATATTAAGATATAAATCAATTTCATTTTGAAGTATTGTCAATAGCTACTTAACAACATTTTTAAACACAAACACAAATAAATCACTGTACTTACATATGTGAATGACATGTATATACATTATACAGGTTCGGTCTGTTTTTACCTTGCATGCGAGCTAAAAGTCCATGTATTGAAACGAACATTGTTGCCAATATTTATACACATGTGGGCGAGTATTGTTCGACGCTAGACGACAGGCCCTGAAGAAATCATAGAAGTAGAAACATGTACATCATTCATGCAAATGACATAAGGCCTAGAAGTACATAAAGTGTCTAAAAAAAGTCGCCCAACTTGAATCTAGCTGCTACTGTCGAATTTGTACCGCATATTTTCATTGTCTTCTATATTCTTTTAATACATATAGTTTTAATACGTTAACTACCCATCTAGAGTGACTTCAAGATATGTTGAAGAAAAATAATGTTCTAATAAATAATGTAATTACAAAGAGAAAAATACCAAACACAGGTATAAATTTCCATAAAATATTTAGATTCCCCATAAACTTCTTTGTCCTCATCAGTAAGCAGTAGAGGAAGTACGGCTACGATGGCATCCTTTTTTTATAAATATGCGTAACTATGTTCATTTAAACCGCAATAGATATTTAACTATGGCAAAATTCAAAGAATAGGAATAGTTTCATAAATAACCAATCTAAGCTATTTGAAAATAATATATTTCTATAAAATATATATTTTGATTTTATTGCCAAGTGTGCCATCATATACCTATATAATGTAATGATGGCATAGGTAGATACTAATTATTTACAATAGATAAAAAAATTAATGCAAGCAGGATTTTCATCATCAGAATCATCTTGAAATTGTGGTACATTTGGATCCAGATTTTTATAACTATCAACATCGAATTCAACCCTTTTCTTAATTTTTCTTGCGGAGTTTCTCAGTTCTTTTGCTTTTTGATCTGCTTCCTTGAGTTTTAGTAGTTCAATAGTGGGTGTTTTATTCAAAACACCTTGCGCATCTGATCTTTTGCGTTTTATCTGCTTCAGTATGAATCCATTTGAGGGACTGGTGGTAATTCTTGTATAAAATCAGTCGCATTTGAAGAAGTCACTGGAATCATTATTGATGACACGCTACTTACTTCAACTACAGAATATTCTGATAAGTTTTTCTGACCTAAGCAGAAATTTACTATCGCATTCATACAACAAACTACTGTGAAATGCTGACCTCTTTCAGCAGCAGTTAATGAGCCTACTTGATTCTTTCCTTTGCAGGCAAAATTTTTTTCAGAACGAGATTGGACAGTGGACAATCCAGATTAGTCCATGTTAAAAATTTGTTCAGGCGTAAATTTGTATTCTTCAATTACTTTTGTCAAATTTTCAAAATATGCTTTGATATTTGGAAAGATTTCTCTTAAGAAAGCTACGAAGCCAGTCCCACCCAGCTAATTCTTTTGTGTTATTAAAGTTATGTTTTAGATTTAGCTTTTCAGCAAGTTGAAAAGCTAATTTTCTCACATCAGTACACGTTAATCCAAAGAACCTTAGTTCTAACATTTTTATATGGTCAACTATTTATTGTTCGCTTTCTTTATTAAAGATAGGTAATCTACCTCCCAAAAATCCTACATCATTACCTTTTAGCACCTTATTACTATCCGAAACCCTTCGCCGAAGTGTTCTTGTTGGAACATTAAATGTCTTCGAAGCGAGTTTCCATCTCATATGTTTCGAATTTATAGTATCTATAGCTTCTCCCATATTATCAGCTGACCATTGCTAGCTTTTGGAAGATTTTTCTTGCTTGTTATTCATGTCCTTCATGTTATAACAAATAGAAAATTATAATTTCTATTAACATTACAACATTAATGTACTTATAAACAACATCTGCACATTGGTATGATACCATCATAGACATAGTAAACGTATGCCATCATACCCGAAGTGTAAGACACGTCTTTGTCAGAATGTGTGGCACGTGTATTGTAAAGTACGAAATAACTACCGGCCTTAATTTGATGTTATAATGTACATTTATATTTCAATCAATACAATTTGTATGTTTCTACTAATTGAATCAAAAAAAAAAACGTTCTTTAGTAAAATCCTCGGTAAAACCATAATAAAAATTTACATACCTGCTAAGTTAAATTTAGGATATTCTACCAGAAATACCCAAGTAATTTAGTTGTAAATACACAGATAGGACGCTACCACACTAATGTATTGATATGTCATGTGCCATCATTAGCCGTACTTCCCCTAAGGTAAAAATTACATACACTCCTTTATGATAGATAAATATTACGTTATTTATATTATTAATTATACTGTTCATTTCATTTATAAGAGAAGCAATAAAATTATGAAATCACTGATTAAAATAATTGTTAATATTACTCAGTTCAAAATATCTCCAATATCAATTATTAATGTAATTTAAAACTTAACAGCCTAGGCGAATATCTATAAATGCACATTTATAGAACGAGTTGGAAGTTTCATGAAAATATTCCTAGATAAATCACATTACAGTGGTCATGAAATTTATTATTGAAGTAAGGTTTTTTATACGTATGGAAAGCCATGGTTGTATCACTTTGGCAACCGGCATGCGCCAATAAATTAAAATGGTCTCAAAGTCGGGATTATGCAAAATTTTAACTGTTAAGTAATATAACCTACAAAACCACTTCAGGACTGTCATAAATAATCATCTTCATACACTTTTTGTCCCTTGTTATAATTGTCATAATACAAATGTGTCAACAAGGCTTGCGTTACTACACAGAATAGCCAAGTATTAAATAAAACATAGGTATAGAAAATAAAAAAATTAAAAGGTTCAGTTTGTAGTTGACTTTCATGTAACAATATTTTAGTAACGGAAAATATACAGGGTGAGTCATCTTCACGGGTCGATTATGCCTTCACGAGTAAAAATATGTCGAAGCGGTTTTTTTCTTTTTTCTTGTGAAAGCTGCTCATTAGGAGCACATTTTAAAAATATTTTGTATTATACAAAGTGATCCATACCTTGGTGGCACCCTATATATTATTACATTTTTGTATTCCCCGTATAATTCTTAGGAAAAAAGCAATAAGATAGTATAGGCTTAAAATCAAAAGTTTTTGACTTATTCCCATTTTTCTGAAAAATTCAAAGTTTTTATAAATTATATTTCTCGAAAACGACGTATTACATTGGCACATTTTTTTTAGTATTGTTCATAATAAGAGGTCTTAATAGAAGCTTAATTTTATTTTTTTTTCAGTTACTAATTGCATGTGCAGAGAACTGGATTAAAATTGGACGACACGTTTTTATATGTCAATTTTATCAAATGGAACACCCTGTATATCAGTTCAGTTTTGAATTTCTTATTAAATTCTACTTCAAAAATATGTAAGACGTTAATACTTTAAAAGTGACTATTACTAAGCTATTCTATTAAAAAAACTATAACTATGGACAGCCACCAAGTTATGGAACACACTGTGTAATATAAAATATTTTTAAAATGTGCTCCTAATGAGCAGCTATCAAAAGAAAAAAACTGCTTCAAAATAACTTTACTCATAAAGACATAATTCGCCTTACCAGCAGAGATGTCTCACCCTGTATATCCTTAAATATTAATTAATTAGTTTAATGTTATCGTTCAGAAATTGTGCCGGCCGATGGGAATTTGTAGTCTTTAGTTCCTATTTTGGCCGTGTCAGTTGCCCAAGCGATTTAACTTACATTTACTTGTACTACTGATTTACATCGTTTCAACCTTAGGTTTCAAGAGCTGTCGCTTTTCTGTTGATTATAGATAAGAAAATTTGTAGAAGTGTACAAAATACGAGGAATTCCAAAGACTATCACATATTTTTTTTTGAACTGGAAAACCCTGAAAATATTACAGGGCATTGTTTTGAGAGGTCTAGTGCTACCATGGTGGTAGATAACAGAGATGATCTTACATTAGAACAATTCGAACAATGTTGAAGAATCGATTAGTAAGAAAATCAAAATTTCTAAATAACTATTCAGTCATTATCAGAATATTCAAAAAAAAATGTGCAGATAATGAAGAAAGAAAAAGGTATCCTGAGAAACTACCTACTCTTTCTGTCAATTCAAACTGTGCTTAACTGATTTTAGTAGATGTTCATACTTAGACAACAAAAATAGTTCTACTTGAATGTTTTACTAATTATTATGTTATTGTTATTAATGAATAAAAAAAAGTTGTCACTGATGATTAGGGCGCGGACACGAGCGAGTCATGACTCATCGCCCATGGGCGCACTATTGAGATGTTGTATTTTTAAAGAAGTTTTAATTTTATTTATATAATCGGATAACAAGTGTGATCTATAAAATACAAAATACCTTATTATTAAGTACATCCTTGTAGATAGAAAACGTCCTTTCTACATCGCAACTGGTTATATGTGCGTACTGGAAATATTCTTTTATTTCAGCGTATTTAGCATACACAATTGCCGCAATGTTATTAAATCTGGATTTGTATTAAAAACTGCGTCTAACTTTTGCCGAAGGCCACATCGGAAGTCACTGGGAATACTTTTGAAATTATTAATAGCCACATCTAATGTGGTTAATCCATTTTTTAATTTGATATTCGATTTTCAAAATATGTGATTAGTTTAGGCAAATTTCCAAAGTGTTCCTATAGGAATAACAACTGATTTTTTAAATTTGGGATTTGTGTTTGTTCCTTGTACTCAGAAATACTTCGAGCATCGTCATTTAAACATGTAAGGAAATTTTGTAAGCTATTGAAATTCTCTGCATAAAAACTATTTATATGTATGTTTTAGCAAAGCTAAGTGACGAACGTGCGATATTTTGGCATTCTGTAACGATATTTTACAGACTTTGTAATAAATTTCGGAATCACTGACAATTCATTTTCATATTAGAAAAAGTAACATAAACAACGTTCTAGATCTAAATAAATGATAACTAAAAATGTACGCGTATGTTATTGAAACTAAATAACAGTAAGTATATACATATTTACATTATTTCTCTTGCGAAATATAAGGTAAATATACTAAATTTTAAAAACCCCTCAGGCTATCTACGCCGATGTAGAAAGAATTTTACTCATAAATTCCTTATTTTATGGCCATTTCTTGCTCTCATTCTCACCATATGAATTAGTGCTATTCAGTAAATGTGTGTTGTTCACATTATTTCTTTGCTCCATTGTAACTCCGTCGTAGTTTAACTCGGTCATGTCCGCGCCCTACTGATGATATTATAGTTAACAAATAATACCTGTTAAATTTTATTGATTGTCGCTTTTATCGATAGCATAACATTCATGGAAACACTACACATTAACGCATATGAAATAACAATCAAGTATAATGAAAAATAATTTTGTCTTAGGTACATTGTATCAATTATCTTGTACTTCTTTCTTAACGTTTGATTATCTAATTAATCCACTATGAAATGGAGTAAAAGACTATTATTAAGTTTTTAGCTTGAGGTATGTTTCAATAATTTCTTTTACTAAGGAGGATCTTGAAAATACTAATTTGAATACATACAAGATAAGTCGCATAAACTTCCATATCATATCGCTACTTCCTTGACGTTTATATATTATGCATCAAAAGTGTTTATCGATATTTCGTTACATATTCACGTTGTTACTGACTTACAATTTATATATAGATCATAAAGAAGGTGTTCACACAAGTAATGAAAATAAGTAGTCAATGGCAAAATATTTCTATATATATATATGTATTTTGTGGCTGTAAAATGTAATAATTATTTGCTATTCCTTTAGTTTTATGCACAAGATTTTAATAACAATGCCTAAATAAAAACATTTATAAACATATTTACAATATAAACTTAAGAATATAACATTACCTCAACTTAGGAGAACATCACCATATCCAAGATTTTGTATTAATTATAAGAAGATAATATGCACAAAAAAACAACTAAAAAAAACAATAACACAAGCACTCTCCTCAATTGCTAATTCACAGTAAAACCCAGTATATAAATTAGGAACTAAAAATATTCAATTATAAATCCAAAGAATTTGCACTGGTACCTACTATTTTCTTTTAATGCTTAGCGGCAAAAGTTTCGAATAGACCGCCACTGATCGCAACAACGAACCGCGCAAAACTGAATTTATTCTTTCAGTAAATTCGTATGAGCGTCTTGTGCTATCGACCCTGACGAGGACTCACGGAAATTTACTTCTTTGGGTGATTAATTTTCCGCTGAAGCACAAGCGCATCAACAAATGCAAATGTTGATTATGTGTTTATCAAAAATATCGACGGAGAAACGGACTTTTGTCCTTATATTTATCTTTTCTCTTTAATTTATGTATGCAATTTCATACGTATGTGAGGCGCGTGGCTTTTCGGGTCGAATTTGTGCAAAGCCGGTTTCTAGTTGTCTCGAAGGCCTTGGTGAAGATAAAACCAGTTGATTACCGATTTGTAAAGTATAAAATAAGAAAAGTATGTATATACAATAGTGATTCGATTGAAGCCATACACCTTTGTATACATTGTATGGCGAATACCGACTATACATTCTTTTGATTATCAAACTATATAAAATTATTGGTAGAGGAAACTTTATACACGATAGTCTATAATGCCCATGTAATGTCTATTATCGAATATTGTTAGATCTTACTAAAAATAACTTATTAAATAAATCACACCAGTTTTATTAATTACACAAATTAAACGTTCATTTATTAGTTAATTATTTAAGATTAAAACAAAATTAAATAAATTAGTAGAGGGAGCCATCTATTAAATTTCTGGTTATATAACTGAATAACTGTTTTTTCATACTAAAATATTGAGCTGAGAGAGTTTAAAAAATTATAATCATTATTTATTGACTAAACTTTTACTGAATAACTCTCGTGTATGCAACTTAAATCGCACTTATCCTAAAAGATGATTAGCAAATTTGTAATCGGATATTATAAGTATCTAATGGCTCTGTGTATTAAACAAAATTTCATTTAAATACTATCTACTGAAAATACTCCCTTTTCAATCAGATACGTGCGTATAAAATACAATATGCCAAAACGAAATTTAAAAATTCATAATTTTCATTATACATCAGGTCGATACTTCAGTTTTCTTGCATGAAATTGACAGAAAATGGAGGTTGGGACTCTGTTATGCGATGCATTTCTCTGTCGTCTTTGTGGTGAAGAAAATAGAAACGGTACAAATTTATACGAGTTCGAAGAAAATAAGCAAGATTTAAGTCTACTTATAAACAAGTATTTACCTTTAAAGGTATGAAATTTAAACTAATATTGTGATGGTATAGTACACAACTTGATTTCTTATCCGGCATTACTTCGTGCAAGTTTGATATGTGGGAAATTTAAATCGCTATAAAATAGTATGGTTTGAATTTATTTTTTTATTGAAATATGTTGAAGGTTGAAAATGATGGGAAATATCCACGAACTATATGCCCCGGCTGTAATATTCAATTGGAAGCTACAAAATTCTTTTTTGATCTAATTATAGAAGGTCAAACTAAGCTTAGAGAGTTAGTAATTAAACAACAAGAAACTTTAAAGAGGCAAGAGAAGCAGAGGCAGCAATTAGAAGATGTTTTGAAAAACGTGAATCCAACATCCAGTGTTGAAACTTATGCAATACAATCGGATGAAACTGGAGAGAAGTTTATAATACAGAGTAAGTACGAACTATTTATGTGACAATCAGACTTTATGTCTAAATTAAACAGCTTGTGATGCCATATTCACAAGAATGTTATTTATTCATTATCTATTTCGTGATTTACATATTATTATGCTTCATAACAGTAATTCAAATAAATTTTAGTTTTGTCAGATGGTCCGTTGTTCCCACCAGATCATGACTTATCATTAAGAGTAGAAGGTTTGGACAAACCTAAAAGGAAAAGAGGTAGGCCTCCAAAACAGTCTGTAGGAAATGCTGAAGATACCGCTAAGGAATTATCTCAAGAGAAAGAAAATTGCGAGGCTGAAGTTGAAGATGATGAATTTGATGGGGATGGTCGCAGAAAAAGAAGAATAAAAGTCCCAAGTAGATATCAAGAAGTATTACAGGTATTTAAACTTTAACAGCATAGAAGATGGAAAAGCATCATACTAGTTTCTTTTCTATATAAACAAACTTGACATTAGATTTTTTTTATGTAGGGCAAAGAAATGGATCGAATTTTCAAAGAAGAGGGTGTTATTGATGAAGATTCCATGTCAGAAGGAGAAACTCACATAGAAAATGTTGATATTAAACCAGACAATGAAATTATAGGTCATATGCAAGGCAAAGATGGTGAAGATCTTGGTGAATTAGTAGTAATAAATAAAAATACAAATAAAGTGAAGGTCAAATCAAAAACAGGAGTATGTAAGCTAAGCGAGATATATCTCTTATTATTACCTGTTACTAAAATTTTATTTTCATAGCAACAGCAAAGAAGAAACGAAAATATGAATGTGAAATTTGTGGGAGAGTATTTTTGCATGCAGGTAGATTAGAAGTTCATAAGTCTTTCCATAAGAACATTAAATATCAGTGTAATGTTGATAATTGTACAGTCGAGACAGAAGATCAGCGAGATCTTGAAGCTCACCAAAAAGAGACAGGCCACACTGGAACAACTTTAATAGAAAGCTTAGATTATGTAAGTAAATTATTTTTACATATTTTAGTCCATAAAATGCTGTAGAAACAGCTCTTAATTCAAGAAATAGGTGAGTTAAATAATTTTTACCAGCTCATTATCTGTTTATCACAGACATTAAAAAATCGTTAACGCGTTATCACATTAGAAAGATGAGTTTCTAGAAATATTACGTATCACATTCAATAAATATCAGTTTACATGAATGAAGGTAATGCATAATTATATAACAGAAATACTGTCACATTGCAACATTCAACATAGTCTTTTTAGTTCTAACTATGTTGAATGTTGCAATGTGACAGTTTTACATTCAGCTTCCTTATATGTATGTGTTTATATTGTCAGTAGCAACAACTTAAAAATGTCACATAGTTTATTCTTGAGATGATTTAATCCGGAGAAAACGGTGAGTTTTCATATGTTAATAAGGCTTCTCAGACAAGTCAATAAAAATTAACATAAGTGTACATTTTCTTGTCTTCTTGATTATGAAAATATAAAGGACATTTCTGTCCAAGTAAGAGATTCGAATTCTTACAAAGTTCCATCTTATTTATTTTTCTTTATTGAACACTAAAGATTCTCTTTTTGTTAAAGACCAAATTTCGATGAACAGTGATGAATTACGTTTCGTAGAACAAAGAAACTGGTAAAAACTATCATTAGTAATAAACGTATCTAGAACCTCTGCAGATGTCATTTTCTCAGCAAGTAGGAAAAAGTAGCATCTGTAAAACTGAAATTTGTAGTATTAATTAGTGATGGGAGAACTCGAGTGAAAAATAACCGGGTACCCGATTATTCAAATAACCGGTGTAATTCGGTTTTTGAATCCGAGCGACGAGTGACAGGTGATCGGTGAACCGACTTACTGCAAATCGGAAATGCGAACTGACTAGTTATTAGTCGTTAGTCGTACTTCATCACCCGTCACCTGGTACTCGTCGCCTGCATTGAGAAATAGTCTACCGGGTTATTTTTCACCTTGTAGTCGTTGCCTGCATAGAAAAACCGTCTACCGGGTTATTTTTCGCTCGAGCTGCCGCATTACTACTACGCACTGATTATATATTGGGAATTGGAGTAGTATATGATGAAAGTATTAGCACGTATTAAGTTGCTTTGTTAAATAGAGAGCTCTGGGAAAATATCCATCTTTAATTTTAAAAGTAATCATGATCGTTGTAAAAATATAAATTATTTCACTTTCAATAATATATAGGTAAGGTGAAGTGGGGTAAATGTAATAATGGGGCTAGTGTAATAATGTTTAGTAAATTAAAATTCTGTAGTTTTACAAGCCCGCCATCTGGTATTAGAATACCAAAAGTGTTCTTAAATACCGCCACCATTACAGAAACCTGTGAAGCGTGAAGGTTAAATTTTGCCGGCAAATTTTTCGTGAGCACTGCATTTAACCTCAAAAGACTAGTTGACACATGGGTGGTCTCGGCGTGCACTGTAGTTGAACTAAAAAAGGTAAGTCCTCGATAAGTGATTTATATTTCTTTTATAACTTCAAATAATGGGTAAAATTGTTGTTATTAACTTAATTGCGCATTTTCTTAAAATTATGTGATGTATTACAATTGCCCCATAAATATAACACTGGGGGTTAATGTAATATATATCGAGTGGGTTATTGTAATATGTATATCACATTTACCCCATTTTCAGAAACATCATGGTACGAAATTACATTCGTAAGAAATCTCAGTCTTCAACGACTTATAGCAAGGAAATATTACAAAATGCTATAGACGAAGTGAAGAGTGGTAGGACAACAATATATAGAGCCAGTAAAGCTTATAATATTCCATATCCAACTCTATATACAAATGTGAAAGGAAGTCGAGGAAAAATTCATAAGAAAGGTGGTCGTCCAACGTGTTTATCATCATTAGAAGAAAACAAACTGGCAACGTGTTTGAGAACAATGGAAAAATGGGGTTTTGGGATGACTCGTCGGGAAGTTTTAGAAACAGTTGGAAATTATGTTCGTAGCAATAATGTAAAAACGACGTTTAAACATGGAATTCCTGGAGAAGATTGGTTTTTGGGTTTCAAAAAACGAAATCGTCTAAGTCTAAAAGTGCCTCAGAACGTAGAATATGCAAGGAAGAAAGCACTGGACCCATTTGTAATCTACGAATACTTCAGTCTTTTGGAGGAAACTATAATTAATCTTCATTTACAAGAAAAACCAGAAAGAATTTGGAACCTAGATGAAAGCAGTTTAAGCATTGATCCTCGAAAAACTAAGGTAGTAGGAGGTGTAAACAAAGCGGCGTCACGAACAATAAGCACTCCGGGAAAGGAAAATGTAACAGTCTTATTGATATGTAATGCAGCTGGAGGCAAAGCTCCTCCTTTAATCGTTTATAAGGGGTTGCACGTTTGGGATCAGTGGATGACTGCTGAAGGCCAAGGATATCCAGGAACAGTGTATGCGGCTAGTAAAAATGGATGGATGGAATCCGAAATTTTTGCCAATTATTTTATAAAGACTATTTTAACCACTGTTGGAGAAGAACGTCCTGTGCTAATAATTTATGACGGACACTCGACGCACGTTACTTTATCCGTTATTGAAAAAGCCTTACAGGAGGATATTACGATCATCAAGTTACCTCCACACACCAGCCATTTACTCCAGCCGCTCGATCTTGCGGTGTTCAAGTCCTTTAAGACCAGATGGGACGAAAAACTTGTTAAATGGCAACGCCAACATGTGGGACTTAAGCTACCAAAAAAAATTTTTTCACAATTCTTGGGTGAAACATGGCTGGAAGTTCCTTCTCAAGTTATACAGAATGGGTTTAGAAAAGCAGGCATAGTTCCCCTAAACAAGAATGTAATTTCCGAGGATCAGTTTCCACCGGAAACCTTGCAAAAATGGAAAAACAGAAGTGTAACTACAGAACAACTGCCACACAGAAGTGTAACTACAGAACAACTGCCACAGTCGTCATTAACTAAAGAAGTTCTGTCTTCCGAAAATATGTCCGTTGCTCTTCCATTGTCAAAAGAAACTGTCCTACTTAGTGATGATGCCATCATACCCGGCACATCAAAAGATACTCCGCTATCATCTGACTCATTAACTACATTTGAGGACTTGTTATTATCTAAAATTAAACAAAAACCGTTGCCTGAAAAACAAAAGCGAAAGAGACTATGCATCGGGTCAGAATTGCTAACATCCGAACAAGCTGTTGAACGTTTGAAACAAAATGAAAACAGCAAAAAACCAAAACCAAAGGACAAAAAGGGTAATAATGTGAAAAGGCGACAACGAGAATTATCTTTATCAGAGAGTGAGGGTGATTTGGAAAGTGAAGTTACCCCAACCTATATCGATACAGATGATGACGTTGATCCAGAGGACCTAACAGAGTATGAAGTTAATGAACAACATGTTCCCTTTATTATTCAGGTAAACTCCTGGGTATTAGTGCAATACACTACGAAAAAACGTGTAAAACATTTTGTCGGACAAGTTGTTAACAAACACGAAAACGGCTGGGTAATCAAATTTACAAAATATTCAAAAGAACATTTTGTGTGGCCAACTATAGAAGATTCTGACATTATAGAAGAATCTGATATTTTGAGGGTTCTACCAGAACCTGAAGTTACAAGAAGGGGTTGTTTTAGTTTTAAGGTCTCGTTCGATGGATACAATTTAAAATGTTAAATCGCGTACATATGCCCTTTGCTTCTTTTTTTAGAGAATTTTTTTATTTTTTTTAGATTACATACCATGTGCCTATATTTCAAAACAACATGTTCTTTTATAAGAGTTTATAACTTTGTTACGAATTGAAATTTTTTGATAAAAGAAAAGCCAAAATATGTATTTTTTTATGTATTTTTACAATAACCCCACCAACATATACTTGTGTTTACACATACAAATATATCAGCGATTATTACATTAGCCCCAAATATCGGGGCTATTGTAATATAGTAACATGTTTTAAAAAAAAAATCATAACTTTTTTCTAAATTAAAATAATTTATTTAAGTTGATGCAATCATTAGATAAGTCTCCAAAGAAGACGTCCGATTTTTTTTTTTTTTTTTTGAGCAAAGACCTGAAGTACAGACCCTTGTAAATTTGAACTAATGAAAAACTATATTACTTTTACCCCACTTCACCTTATATATTATTATTATTATTAATAATAATAATAAACAACATGTATTTACATAAATACTAACAATAGTGGTAGATAATATAATTAATATATAATAAAAAAACTAAAGGAATGCACAGAAATAAATAAAAATGTATAAAGAATTATTCCAACTAAAACTAAAAGGAAAGTGAACACTGAAATGTTAATTTAAGGTTTATAAACAAGAGTTTAAAAAAATAATGGTATCAGTATATTTAGGAAACAGTCTATTTCTTCTTAAATTAGTTAATTGTCCGGCTTTGGAAAACACTCTCTCAGAATTGCTAATTCGTATAACTCTGGCAAAACATGTTGGTTTTTGTACCAAAAAGCTAATGGATCTTTTTTCCGATCTAATGGTGCTAATTCTAAGTACTGCCTTATCGTTAATATCGCCATAGTAGATGGCGTAGAGAAAGTTGGTACTGCCAAAATTTTTCTTGTCAAGATATGACCAAATGCTGCAAATGTACAAACATTTATGTATGTACAGGGCTAAATACATACATATTGCTGTGACTCTTGCAAATTTATATATAAATGAAATAAATTTAATTTATTTAATCAATGTGTAATTGAGAGTCAAGCACGCATCCCAGTGCTAGGCCTTATGCTAGACTGAGATACAATGAATTTTCTGCTGAAAAGTAGGTTAAGCAAAACTATTACATACAACTAGCTCAGTTTTAAAATAAATAATTCTCTCAGGGGCAGAAAATATATGTAGATTCTCCAATCAATTCTCCTGCTCTTTAATTATCTCCAGGTCAGGTAAAGAAAATAAAATGCCAAATAAATCTTAACATCTAATTTATTAAAAATAAATTTAAACGAATTCAAAAAAAAAATTTAATATATATAAATGTAAATGTATCATGGCCCCACGTTGGCTAGCGTCCATATATACATTATAGAAAGTGTTAATAAATGATATATATAAATGTTTACATACAAAGAATCAATAATTCAATCATTATTCAAATTGATACATCATAATCAATAAAATATTATAAGAAATAAAAATAAATGAAGTCATAATGTCGTGAAAAACCTATGTCTAAAGAAAAATGTGAACGTGACCATTATGAATTATATTTGTTATAGATACATGTAAACAATCAAAAATAAAATAAATTACACATGATGGATTGTACTGGAATATAAATAACCAAAAATTTTGCGCGATCTACTATTTGCTAACAAAATATAAACATTAAGGATATGGCTTTGCCCTAATTAGTCCTGTCCGGCGCCTTTTCTCGCTCCCAACACAGTACCACCAGATAGCAAATTCACACAGATGAGTATCCCAAAGTTCCACCCTACGAGTATGTCTTTTTCAACTCGTCGGACGCAACCCGAACATACATCACAATGTGCTCACTCCTTAAGGAATATATATATATATGAAATTTATATAAATAAAATAATGTTTTTGCATATTCAATAGACTAACTCAGCCCTGATTAGTTCTGCCTGGTGCCTTTTCTCGCTCCCAAACGCAGTACCACCAAGACCAATTCGTGTCTTTCAAATTCACCAGGACTCCATGCTATGAATTAGATAACGACATAATTCATTTCACACATTCCTGATATATTATTCAACACGTTAATATTGAACACCCAAATACAACAAAAATATACTTGATACACATATAAAAAGAAATGATATATACATTAAAAATAAACTTTACCTTTCTCGTGTAATTCCAATACAAAACACCACCACAAACAAAGAATTTTGTAGGCCACTATACACACATTTATAACAAATACTATCTAATCACCTTAACTCTTCATACATGATTTCAAATTCATCCATAATAAATTTCAAACTGGTTCACTTATATAAATCCTATATATACATAAAAGAAAATTATTAATTTCAAATCCCTTTTGAAGGATAAATAAATTTAAAAGAAAAGTAAATTATACGAAAATGAAATGATTATGCTATCCAAAGTTATCATTACAATTACTAGAAAAGTTTTGTCATAATGTATGGCATAGTACCCCTACATGCAAAACAAAACACTCTAGGAAAAAGAAAATAAAATGAAATTAAATAAATTCAAAATCCGAAGTCATAAATAAAATTATCTCATACATAAATAATTATTCAAGTATAACTAAAAATCTCAATGTAATACACGTTGCATGTTAAAATAAAAATATTACAAGTGTTGAATCTTGTTAAAAATTTTATAAGTGTCGAAAATCTCAAAAATTATTCTAAGTCCGGATTTAAGAGTAATCCTTTTTAAAAGAGGAGGAAGTGGTTTGTCACCTACTTCAGGACTATTTGAAGATAGCGGTTCGCACCAAGCTATCCCGGAAATTTTATCCGTCCGCTCTTTTATGCCTAATTTTCTTTATAAAAACATACGGCAACTTTCGGCATACACGAATCCACCTCCAAAATTGTATATCGACGGTGCTGCTCTTATCGGTCACTTGAGGAAACAGCGTATTAATAATCCTTGAAAAAGGTAAACAAACATGTGAATATAAATTCGTCTATACGTTTATGACTCATACGTGCATCTGACGAATAATGTTGTTTTTCACCGGCCACACGGTCGATCTTCGCCGGTGTCAGTATTCTTCGGGCGAGAAACACCTTCTCATAATTGAAACGTAACATTCAATGCGTAACTTAATATTATGACTTTATAAAAATTTTACTAAGATTCTTTTATTGTTTTACTTAAATAAAAATAAAGTTTTCGTAAATTATTGATATAGTGAATATTTATATACACATTATGGTAAAAATGAATAAAGTAAAAATTAATTTAAATAAAATCTTAAAGTGATCTTGATTATACTTATTTATTTACATATTATTATTTATTCAAGATCACTGCAATATGTACATTTAAAAAGGGGTTTTCCCCGGAATTCTCACAGAAATCAATGGTACCCGGATTTAGCGTATAAAATGGGTTTTCCCCGGGATACTCACAGAAATCTATTGTACCTGATTTAGCGTTATGAACGCGTTAAGAACCTTTTCAAAATGGAGTTCGTGCTAATGTTAGGTAGAAATGGGAAACCCGAAGTGGCCAAAATCTCAATAAATGCATAAAAATTTATACAAAAATTCCGGTAAATATTTTATTATATGGAGTGTTACTATTTTACAGATTCACTATATGCAGGGCTTTTTATATGAAATTTAATTAAAATATTCTAGGGCTTGAAAAAATTGCACTATAATGAGTTTTTCACTATATAGAGTTTCAATATAAACAGTATCGATTGTATCTCCCATTTCAATTTATTAATTTTATTGTACATTAAGTATATTGATTGTGTTAGTTGGTTTTCCAACATATTAATGGGGTGTATCAATTTTAAAGTATATCGTTTTAATAGTCTTGCATTGACCGGTGACAAAGTATGAGTAATAAACGCAACTTGAATCCGCGATTTGTGAGTTCTTTGTAAATACCTGTTGTTTATTGATATACATCTATATTTTTTATGGATTTGCGGCTATCGTGTCCTTAAAACCCTGTCTACGAAATAAGCTTGTAAGTAAATTAAGAACTATATATGGAAACGTATATTTATAATTTTGAAAGTACACTTTGCTGTGACATGTACATTGTACATTGTTGGACGATTTAATAAATATTGTTATTATTATTGAATACAGGGCGATGATGCGAGTGAAAACTACTCGAGTGATAATCCGATTATTAAGATCACTCGAGTAGTGCGTAACCGGTTATTGAAATAATTCGGTTTTGCCCATCACTAGTATTAATAATATACCACAGACTAAACAACCCAGACCGGCAACTACTTGAAAAAAAAATATCCAAGATCTTCTATCCTTGTCACACATCAGTGAACTTGGTACGAAGATGGCGCTAGCAGCATATTGGCGCGAAATTTGAAATGAGCTTGTTTTTAGAATACTCTTATTCAATAGGTTATTTATGTAACAGAAACATACACAAAAGTTACTAAAACTATGGTAATAAATATTACTTACTGTAACAATTATAGCCATAGTTTGAGCATCTTATGTGTAATTTTGTGGTGTTACATATTAAATATGTGATATATAAATATTAATCTTTTACTTACATGCATTATAACATCCCTCTTACGGTTACCTATTAGACACAATAAACTACTACTCTATTTAAGATTAAGAGAAATATAATAATCTAATAAGTGAAAACTGTCAAGGAAAACATAGGTATATGTATAATAATAATAGTTTTTATTGAAACATATACTTATACAATAAAACATAATAAAAGTAAATTACACAACCAGTAATGAGTTATTTATACTCACTTGTCGAGATTTGCAGGAAACCTGTGCATTTTAACTTCACCCTGCCCAAACCCGCACACTAAACACTTGGACATCATATTTGTATCAACATATAATTAATACTATTTACGACAAAGAATTGCAAAAATATGTCACATGTGTCAAATTTGAAATGTAGTTTTGAATGACATATAACCACAGCATAACAAACATTTCAATTGACGCTAGCGCCATCTCGTCTCCAAGTTCAGTGAATCTGACAAAGATGGTAGAGTATTGAAATTTACGTTTGCTAAACAAGGATGAGTAGTCTGGATAAAATTTAGGATTAAGTTGCTGGTCTAGATTGTTTAGTCTGTGAATATACATTATAGGGATCATATATGCAAAACTACGAGGAAAGAATAGAACAGGAGAGAGTTTTCTTAAAAATAATATTTGTCCAAAATGGTAACTCAATATGGCCGCCTCAATTGATAGAATATGTATGTTACACCACTGAACACATAATCAAACATGTCAGATATATGAGAAGTTATTCAAAATACTCATTTTATAAATTATGATTGGTCAATATTGCCATAACTGACCTGCCTTAAAGTGGAAACTCCGTCTAAATAATACCTATTCCCCCACCAGTTTATTATCTCTCCTGTTCTATTCTTTCCTAGTAGATGCAAAATATGAACTTTTAGCTACTTGATGGATACTAAAAGCATATGCGAATTTTTATATGTGCTTCATTCTAGTAATCACAAAGTAGTAATAAAAGCAGCATTCTCCAAAGCATAATTGTTCTCGTATAAAGTAGAATGTTTGTCCAAATGTTGCTAAAAGACATGAACATCTTCGTCTTTTGTCAAGATCTGTGAGCATTCACAATTCTTTAATGCGTTATAGGAATGAAGGTTAAAGCAAATAAATTAACACAGCTCAAATAAAACAAACACCAATGTGAAATTGCTGTTTTATTCTTTTGATATACAGGCTGTCCCAGAAATAAAAAGACAGAGTAGCAGAAATAGGAAGCTAGATTGTGTAAAAACGTACCCTCAAAATATCAAGTCTTTATTCGTGCGCAGACGGCAGAAAAGAAATAATAAAGAATTCAATTGGCCTTACGCCGACCCTGGACTTAATATCCACCTGCTTCACTTTCACAATCGGTCCTTTTCAGGACCACTATATTACTTGTGTTAAAAAAAAGGAGGAGGAATAGATACTTCATAATAAAAATTAAACCATTAATTACTTTAATTTTACACCTGCTAGAAAAAACTAATTACATTCTTGAAATTTACTGTAATAAAGGCTAGAAAAATACGATTTATTGCATATTCTAAAATAATATAATAATAATCAGCTGTTTCCGACTACAAACACATTAAAGAGCAGCAACCTTCCTATTTTAAAAATAAAAACAATCTTTTATTGTCTGCAATAAAGTGGGTCGCCCATCTGGGTCAATAACCGACTACATAGCTGTGTTATCCAGACGCATCGGGCAAAAAATATGTTTTATATGAATGAGTACGATTTAACGTTTTCTTACCGTTTTATACAAATAAAAGCGTATTTTTCTATGAATGCGTGTTCGTTTCTATTTACAAATGAGCATTCTTACGTGTATTTATGAACATACATTCTGTGCCAGGTCCGTAATGTAATTTTTTAACTAAAAAAACAACATAGAAAATTAAATTTTTAATTTCTTCGTTATTGCGGTATATTTGGGCCTGTTTCTGTTCGGACTTTACTTACCTGCTACTCCGTCTTTTATTTCTGGGACAGCCTGTATAGTCACCCTCAGCATCAACCGTTCACACTAACAATTATGTTTATAAATTTTAAAACATTATGTGAAGTTACTTTATACTAAATTGCTTATGTGTTTAATTTTTTTTTTTGAAGGGTCAAATTGAGTTAACTCAGTCAAACAAAGTAGAAAACGAAAAGCCTGACCAAGAAGTAGTCCAAATAGAACAAGATCCACTTAACAATTCAACAGTGGAAGTTAGTGAACCAAAAGTTACCTTCAAGATAGTTTGTCAATTGTGCCGGAAGACATTTTCCTGCAGGCAAAACTACGAGGTTCACGTGAAAGCCGTACACGAAAATCAAAAACCTTACAAATGTGATAAGTGCGACAAAACGTTTTCCTATGTGAATAGTTTAAAATGTCATAATCTCCAGCATGCGACTGAAAAAACTTATCCGTGCGAGAGTTGCAGTAAAGTCTTCAATCACCCTAGCAGTTTAGTGTACCACAGAGAAGCGGAACACAATAACGGACGAAAATTCGTGTGCAATAAGTGTAAAAAAACCTTCAAACATAAACAGTTGCTATTGAGACATCAGTTAGTTCATTCCAATGACAGACCGCATAGTTGTAAATTTTGCGACGCGACATTCAAAACTAGAGCCAATCTATTAAATCACATGCCTATGCATACCGGTGAAAAGAAATTCTTCTGTAACATTTGCGGTCAAACATTCGCACACAAAACGTCTTTGACGTTACATATACGTTGGCACAATGGTCAGAAGCCGTACGAATGTGATGTGTGTTTGAAGACATTCTCGCAAAAAGGAAATTTAGCTGAACATAAGAGAATACATACAGGTATGTATAAAAAACAATTATACTAAGAATATTTGGATTTTGTTGTCATCGTTGTAATTTATACACTAAATTTTCATTAGTCTTATCTTTGTTCAAGCATACCGTGTGTGTCAATTTTCATTAGGTATAGGGATTCTATGTTTACGTGCGATTTATACGTATACAAGTAATACGTGGCAACGTGGCACCCCTACTGTCCGTCACCAATCCCGGCAACAATCGACATCACAACGATTTTCTCCGATCTTCCCACTTCTCTCCACCAGATTTTACATTCACGGTTTAGCTGCGAACACGTTGCGATCTAGTCTGCAATAAAAGCCGTCTTATTACTGGAACGAGAAACATCAAATGGCCGCCGCGATCTCCTGATCTAGTAGTTTATTATTATTTTCAGAACCCTTTTTTATTTACCTTATTTTTAATTTTATTAGAATTACGATTTTGTTTGTGTCATGGAGCGTGAACGCAGCTTAATAATTCTCTGCATTTACTGAAAGGAAAAAGAAAAACAAATCCTTGCAACTCGTAAATATAATTTCTGAACGCATTACAAACACCCAAGCCGGTGGTCGAATAGTTACTGCTAACCACGCTAACTTGTATTTACGAGCATGCATCGGTCGTGCTGGCATTGGAAAGGAAAGAAGGGGTACTATGTTGCCACGTACTGTATGGATTAATCGCCTATGGCTAATGAAAATTGACACATGCTGTATAGTCCAGTAAAATTACGATTTATATCAGACAAAATTAATACATATTTGAAATTTGTCAGAAAGGAAAGGTGCTTGAATTAAAATAATGAAAGGTTCTCACTCTCATCGTGGTTGCGTTATCCCTTAACTCTTGAACGGCGGAATTATTTTTTCATTTGGAAGACAATTGAACAATAAAACGAACATAATGTAATTTAATATTTATGTATTGATCAACTAAATAAGTTTCCTGATTTCACATTTTGAACAAAAGAATAACTAGCATATTTGATGGTATACATTTTTCAAAAATACTTTTAAAGTTAATCCATCTCTATAAGCAATATTCCAAATAGTATAATTTTGGAAGTTTGCTCACAGCGGTAAATGTAAAATACGAAAACAGTTTTCGGAAAATACTTATTCTTAAAACGTAAAGGACATAGACTTCTTTAACTATAGTCAAACCAACCAGACGTGACCCTTCGAGCAGCACCGTCGATTTGTAGTGTACATTCCCAGACAAAAACTGAGCGCGCCAGTATTTAAATCAGTCGTATCATGTCAAATGTTATGCAACGATTGTAATTAAATTAAGATAGAATCTTATAATTTGAATATGTATATACGTGAAAAAAGAAAACATCATTTATTCAAAGATAGTAAAGTACAACAATAATTAATTGATATGGCATGATATACATTCCATTATGTACTACATAATTTTTAAAATTATGTTTCATTATCTCATTGTAACCAATCGGTTTTTGAATCTGATTCACCTAATCTAATAATAAATTCTTCATGAACATCCATTACTTTGTCCCTTTCGATGTATTCTTTTTATATTTTCTGTACGTGCTTGCATTCTGATTAGGGTCACGGTGATATGGCGGTAACCTTAACACCGAATGACCTAAACTTGCTGCATAATTGTCTATGGCATATTCAGGTTCTGGTTTATTGCGTCTCACTAATTCGAGCAATTCACACTTTAACATTTCGGGGTAATATAGTACATTTTTCAAAAATAGGCAGGATATAATATCTGCTTGTTTTTGATGAAGATGTAGGTGCTTTATTAATTTGGACACTGTGATATGGTGCATTATCCATAACAATAATAATTTAATTGTGTTTTGAACCACTTTAAGAAATTTTCATAGTTTATTTTATCGTGATAATCCCCACTTTTTATTTTCGATTTGATTAGAGGCAAAGCTCCGTTAATGAATCCCATCTCACCACCAGCATGACACAAAATCCATTATTGTCCTGCACCTTCTTTCTTTAGCACTCCGTTTTCATCTGAACTTTGCCAGCACTTTGACACAGTATAGTTTTTGTGCACGTAACTCTCATCCAGGTACACAAAAACAACAAACTTAGTTGTTGATATACGTATTTAGCCATTTTTGTGCTTTAGTGTGGTAAGGTGTTTTAGTGTTTTTGTGTAGTTTCAAGCCACAGACTCCAAGTTTAGTTTCTCATCCAGGTATACCAAGGGTCTTTTGTTTTCACCAAGACTATCGCTAAAGATTTTAAATCGCAAATACCGTGCTCGCCAGGCCACTATATCTTGTCGTTCCATCAATACTTTACTGTTCAACTCACATTTCTTGTACTTGTATCCCATATCAATAATAATTTTTCGTAATGCTTCTTTGCAACCAGAGAATTCAGTTTCAGATTTCATATAAGTATGTAAACTGTATAACGTGGGTACATTTTTACTGACAGTGTACATGGATGTGATTCTATTCCGCAGTACAGATCTAAAATTTAGATTAGAATAAATGTAAAGTATGTTAAATACACTGTGCGTCAGAGAAAACGGGCCACCCGACAAATTTACGTAATTATCCACATTTTTGAATATTGTTTGTCTTTAGTGCAATAAATTTATTATATATTATATCATCAATGGGTTTAGCTTATCGTCCGATGTTTTCATGAGATAAAAACAGAAACTAAGCAAAAATTGGAGAATTTTGAAATTTATTGAGAAAATACTAAAAATAATATTGACTATTCATACTACAACAAATTGAACTGAAGAGACAAGAAGTAACAAAAATCATTTGTCAATACGGGGTATTGCCACCTCCGTTCTGGATGACACTCCTCATCCTATTTGGCATAGAGTTCAACACGTCCTGTATGCTTGCTTGGGGAAAATTGTTCCATTCCTCAATAAGGGCCAGTCGGAGGTCTTCCCGTGTTGTTGCAGCAGGTATGCGTCGTCTTACACGCCTTTTGAGCTGGTCCCAGATATGCTCAATAGGATTCATATCTGGGCTTTGAGGAGGCCAGTCCATTTTTGGAATACCAACTTCTTCAAGGTACTGTGTTACTATCCTTGCTGTGTGTGGTCGCGCATTATCCTGCATTAACAGGAAACCATTGCCAACAAACCCAGCATAAGGCATCACATGCCCTTGTAGAATCTCTTCTAAGTATCGTCGGGCTGTTAATGCGCCTCTGTCAATCAAAACGAGATCCGTGTGTGCCTCAAAGGAAATTCCTGCCCAAAACATTACTGAGCCACCCCCAAAAGCAACCCGAGGTGACCGAGTACAGGCTGCATAACGTTCGCCAGCTCTTCTGTACACCTTATTTCGGCCGTCTTTGCCATACAGACAGATTCTGCACTCATCCGTGAACAATACATTTTTCCAGTCGTCCATTGTCCAATTTATGTGTTCTCGGGCAAAAGCAAGTCTACGTCTTTTGTGAGCTGCAGTAAGCAAAGGTCCTGTAGCCGGGCTACAAGCTGTTAAACCACTTTCCCTTAACCTTCGTCGAACAGTGAAAACGCTGACTGCTGTTCCGTGAGCTTGCTGAAGGCTGCTTTGGAGCATTCTAGCGGTTTGCGTCCGATCTCTCAACACAGAAATCGTGACAAAACGATCTTCTCTCGCTGTAGTTTTTCTTTTAGCACCCGTACCGGGCCGTCGGTGATAAGACCCAGTGGTAATGAAACGTTCGTGTGTTCTTTGCACAGTCGAACGACTAACATTTATTTGTCTTGCCACTTCCCGTTGACTTACTCCATTTTCCAGCAATGTTACTATCTGCACAGCTCTACAATAATTCTCATCCATTGTTATGAAGTACACTATACTCTGCAAAGACCTGTGTAAATACTACAATAAGTTTGCAACTTATTGCGCATGTACACATAAGCATATAACTCGTCGAAATATCGAATGGGTTTAACGAATATTTCGCAATATTATGACAGTTTGGGTTTTTTGTCATGCGGTGACTGCGGTGATACTGTTTCTACTGTTTACAGGGCCATCTGTCTTCGCAGTATACATACTAACTTGTTTTGCTTAATTAAAAACAAGCAATATTCAAAAATGTGGATAATTGCGTAAATTTATCGGGTGGCCCGTTTTCTCTGACGCGCAGTGTATATTAATGTATTACTTGTCCGCATCATCTAATATAATTTTGGACTTCTTTTCCTTTCTCGGCTCTATAAGGGTAGTAGAAGATGAAGGTTGGTCTTCCAAACTCTTAAACAATTTGCTTTTGACACGCTTATAGTTTTTTCTGATTTTCCTGTAATAACAGCCACTCTTCTAATGACTTGATCTACAGGTAAAGCGTAGCGGCCTATTCGTTTCTCTTCCTCACAAAACTCAATAATTGTCTCCAATATAGTCAAGACGTCATCTTTTACAGATTTTCGTTTATCCATAATGAAGATAATAGATAATCTACAAAATATTTGTAACATAAATAGACGCGTACTGCAAAATTGAGGTTATATTATTACTTACCTTCAACTCACAATGCAAAATGAAGTAGTTTTAAGAAAAACTGTTTGGATATTCGAAAGGAGAGAGTAAATATAAGAAACCAAGAGAAAACGCAGGAAGAAACAACGTTTTAATAAACAAGTAAACAATCAGTACATAAAACAGGACTGTACACAGCTGTGAAGCATGAAAGGTGTAGGCGAGGGGGGTGCGATGCAAGACGCTGTTATATTAGTTCGCATATTTTCCGAGGGACAGATTCTCTTGGTCGCACTTTATCTGAGTACAAGTTGACATAACCTCAACCATCTGAATTTAATAATCCGCTCATAGATAATGGTCGCATTCAGCAGACACAATAGTTACGTATCTGTTCAGTGATCGGATTCAGATGATACGTACACTCTGAACATGTTGTGGAGCGGTCGCCATTTTTGCGAGCGGAAAAAGAAATTCTCACTTAGTCTGATCCGCATGTGCATTATCGTATTTCAACACCAACGTAACACACAATTTTGAAGAAATTTACTAGAAAAGTAAAATAACGAATTAAAGGTGTTGTGCAGAAATCAGTGGCGGCTCCCCCGGCCCCTGGAATTTTGAAGCAAAACAAACCAAGCGGCGACTAACTGTGAACGTATTTATTTATTACGTATTCATAGTTATTGAACAGGAACGTGGCGTGTGCGGCGCCCCGTAACAACCTACATGCACTGATCGTCGTCACAGATATAATGACGACTAACTTCCACCGAGAGAAACATACCCATGAGCAAAGCCCAACCGTTGCTCCGTTAAGCCATTAACATTACATTGAAGGTGGGGAGAATTGTATTTTGTTCTACTTCCATATCGTATAATACATAGCGTGTGAGCAAGATCCCCAGTCTGCTCACCGTTGTTGTAAGATGAATTTCGTCTCTGCGTTACAGAATAACACGTTTTCGCGGTTAACGTGTGATGAAAAAATCGCAATAAAAAATCTTAAACGGCCGATGTCTCAATTATGTTTAGAAAATAAACAATCTGTTAAAGGTAAAGACGTTATAAGAAAATTCAAAATGAATATTTATCAGAAAAATGACTGAATTTGTGGGTGTGAAATTAAAAATACTTTGTTTTGTTTTCCGTGTCTTTTGTTTGGTGGTGAACCATCTTGGTCAAAGAACGGAATAAAAGACTTAATTCATCTTAGTGCTAAAATTACGAAACATGAAAATTCCGAAGGGCATTTGAAAAATATATTTAGTCTAAGAATGTTAGGAAAAAATAACATTCAGAATGTTTTAGATTCATCATATAGGCAAAATATAGAAGTCAGTGCTGTAGGTCTGCTAGGCCTTCTGCTGGATGGATTAAGCGACACCTTTAATGCAGTTGTTAAGCTTTTAAAAATTGTCATTACAATCCCAATGACAACGTCTGAAGCGGAACGCCAGTTTCCACGGCTGAAGAGAATAAAAACTTTCCTGAGAAATACAATGAAAGAAGACAGATTAAATGCCCTTACTATGTTATCTTGTGAAAAAGAATTTATAAATGATTTCCCAAATTTTAATGCAAAAGTGTTCGAACTGTTCTGCAAGTCAAAGACACGCAAAATGGACTTCGTTTATCGTCAGATGTAATCAAACTGTAGTGTTATATTTACTATTCCCTCAAAACAAACTGTACAATGAACAGTACCTGTCTGGAACAGTATGTCGGTGAAACTTATAAAGATTGGGTAAGCGTTCTTGTATTATACTTTTTAATTTTGAAATTATGCACTCCCTATGTGAACCACCCCGAGCCGCCACTGGCAGAAATAAATGTATTATAATATTGGAGTTAACCAAATATTTTATTCGGAGTTGGAGAAACTGGCCCTTACACTAAAGGCTAAGCCTAAACTTAAGGGTCCTATATAGTGGATCTGTCAACAGTGGAAAAATAGCAGATTTTAGATGCATGATATTTTTGTTAATTTAAAATTTGGAGAAAACCTTTCAACGTCTACTTATGAAGCATTTAGTAATCTACTCCAATGAAGAATCAAATTTAGAAAAAAATTATCGGATTAAAGAAAATTAATTAATATGTCAGAATATTAAAAACAAGTTTTCTCAAGAATCCTTCAGAGGAGATTTGTTTGCTTGGGTTCAATTCATAAATTGAATAAAAAACTACCCCGCTCTGCACTTATTTTTTGTTCAACTATTCTTTACTTTGTTTTAAATGAATATAAAATAAATTAAAATTAGGCAACCCATATTACCATCTGTTATTCTAGTAAAAATCTTTCCCGCGGTTACAAATGTGTAAAAATGGGTTAAAATTGCTCGTTTATCTGCTAAACTGTCCACTTTTGGTAAAAATACGTTTATACATAAATGTTCCTTTTACAACTCTGCTAATTTAACCGATCCTGTATCTTCAATATTAAGAAAGTTATCCATACAGGGAGATAGAAAATGGGCACTTTTGTATATATAATCGTTGGTGCGTCTGTTAGTGATCGTGTAACTCTTGAACGAATTGACCGATTTAGGTCATATTCACACACTATATTTGTTTTGTTGAGACGATGGTTCATAGCTATGCTAGGATTCGATAGGTGGCGTTGTAGTCAAGTTATTAACAAATTTTATATTTATGGACCAAAATGACTCATTCACAATATATGTTGGTTTAGTGCCAGAAAAGAATATCACAGACTTCCTTATATAGGGACATTAAACAAATCGAAGTAATCGCGCTACCTATCGGAAAGGACAGAAAGACGTTTGTCGGGCCAGCTAGTCTATTATATAAATTTGCGATACTAGTAAAAACAAACCGAAACAGTTTTTTGCTTTTGCTGTAAAATTTATAGAAAGCTATTTTATGTTTTTTAAATAAGCGACTCATATATTAATATCTTATTTAAGTAAGTCTAGCCAGACGACAGCTCGGCAATGACGACTAAACAACCAAGCTCGCGCCCACACCAGAGAAACAGAGACGCGCTCTTAACGTCTTTCTCGCTTCTCGTTGATAGTTATTCTCTGAATGTAGTGCTGTTCGTTTACATTAATAATGGTAATAAATTTAATTTTTAATTAATTTATCATAAGCATTAGACGCTATTTTGATAGTATTTTTGTGAATGCAGAACACACATATAATAATACTTATTATTAAACAATCTAACTTTGCATTACATAATAGAGAACTGAAACGCGATTTAAGCCCTTATTTTTGGGATCTAGCCTTGCAAACACAAAGTCGCCCGCAGAGTCTGAAGAACATTTCATACATATTAAATTAATTGCTCTGCATATTGATATAGTTTCTGTTATAGAAAACTTGAGATATATATATACTACAATAAAATTACATGTTGTGTTCTAGGGGAAAAACCTTATTGCTGTGATCACTGTGGTAGAAAATTTACAACGTCGTCCCAATATAAATTGCATGTAAAAAGACATACAGGTGAGAAACCGTGGCAGTGTGAATACTGTGCAAAACAGTTTTTACACAAAGACACTTGGAAATGTCACACCAGAAGGCATCGAAATGAACGACCGTATCAATGTCAAAAGGTAATTACAAATTAGCGCTCTTTTATTCATTGTTTCATTTTATGCTGCACTTTCAATCTGTAAAGGAACATTAGTTCATAATCGTTTCAGTCGAATGATTGCTTATTTTTGACAAGAAATGGTCTTGATATTTTTCATGGCATTTATTAATTCTGTCAAAAAAGAACATTAATTAATATGATATTAATATAATTCGCAAACCTACCTAAATCTCATATGTAACGATGTAAAACTCTAAGATTATACAGTAAGGGTCGGTTTTTCCAACACCCATTAAAATACTGGTTTAACTAATCATTGATTTTCTCTAACCGGCGTTTTTCAATGCCAAGAAATACACCGGTTATCTAAACAGTGTTTAAGAATTTGTTTTGTAAAGTTCGTAATATATTTGCTAGTGCATTTGATCTCAATTAGTAATTTTTGTTCTAATGATATTGGCGCCAATTCCTACATTTGAATTTGATCTTTGTGCTTTTTGTCCTTATTTCATTTTTTAAAGATTATGTTTGATATAATTAGAAATTTCATTTTAGGAAATAAACATTTATTTTATGAATACTGCATATGAGAATTTCTGTGTACTTAGCATATATTTAAAATTTCTGTTATGAAATAAATAACGAAGTGCAACAAACTTATAGTGAAACTGAAACAAATTTATTGATTATTTACTGCTATTGAGAAATACAAGAATATTGTGAAAAATGTAAAAACTAATACAATATACATACATATATTCATATGAAATTAACAATTACCAAAAATATGTACAATATACGACGTAAGAAAGTCATAAAAATATGAATAATTTTTTTTAAAAGTAAAGTCTGCACGCAGTCTTAAGCGGGATTATCAATCATGTTTACCTTAATATGTTAATGACAGACATATCTAGAATAAGTGCAAAATATGTTTGACTAAAATGATGTTTAATAAAGTGCTGTTAAATGCAATTACAAAGCAGAAAACAGCAAACACAAGCCTAAAATGCCACAGGATCTTAGAATCTTCACGAATTGAGATAAAGTCCCAGAATTGTATTAGAAGTAAAAAACTTCCAAACCTGAATCTTCCTTATCAGAAAAAATAATGTATTTGTAGCTATCAATTAATTACATTTCTATAGTAAGCTAAAAGTTACACATATTCGATATTACGTTATTTTTATTTTTAATTATACTGTTCATTTTATTTATAGAAGAAGCAAATCATTGATGAACATAATTATTAATTAATTCACAAAAAAATAATCAAATGCTTACGAAAACATAACTGCTGTCAATAATTAAAAAAAAGATCAAATTTTGTAGGTTATGCCCATGTGTAAATAATATATCTTTTAATATCATTTTAATATTTTATCAGGTACCTACTCGAAACACACTTAAATGTGTTCGATTAACGACGTTTCTAATCAATTATTTGCCAACCGTTGTTGGAAAAACGCAAATTGGTACTAACCGCTGTTTTAATCAATGGCTATATTCAGCCGGACACATCGCTGGCAGCGCTAACCTAGCAATTGCATTCAGTACTAGGCTAGAACTCAGCGCTGCAGCTAGTAGACTCCAGTTTTGCTAGCGGAAAGAAAAAGCGCTGGGAAAGTAAGCGTAAAAGGGAGGGGAGCTTCAAAATTTAAAAATATGTATTACAGAACATAAGTTTAACAATGGAAAAGTAACATGAATTAGAATAATAAATGTTTACCATATGTCGCATTGCAAATTAAAACGAATAATATTAGTTCTCTAAGGAAATGTTTTGAATTTTTGGAATATAAGTATTATTATATTAATACCTTAATAATGTTTACTTGCTTTGCTATACACATATACACTTTGATAATATTGAATTTCTTTTGTTTTACGGCTGGGGTTCGCCCGTGTTATATGTCCATAAGGAATATCGGTACCATTTTAAAGAAAAGTTGTAAATCAAGAACAATGAAATTTTCACACAGTAAATGTTAAAATTCACTCATCAGGTTGAGTTATTTTGAAAATCCTAGTGCCCTTAGTTTTTTCAAAAAAAATCATAAAATTATTAAATTTGGAACAAACAGAACGAAATTAACTCAATTTATAAAAGGCACTATGCTGATGTCGAATCCGAAAAAAAAGTGAATTTTGATTTTTGGTTTCGCCTAAAATGGTACCGAAAAAATCCATTAGATGGGTGTTTTAATTCGAATTTAGGAACACTTTCTGTATTAATTTTTGTTGTATTACTCTATCTTTATTATAAATATTTCTGTTTGTTTCTCTATTGATCAAGGGTTATAATAAAAACTACAAAAAATCCATTTGCAATCACAGCTCCATCTATGGACCCCCGTTAGGGTTAGGCATCGAAGACCGCACCGTTAATAGATAAATTCCACTAATCTATACCAAATTCAATGGTTTAAATTGCAATTTAATATCACCACAGAGGATTTTCTTATTTGGGTTATGTGCGAAACGATAAAATTTCAAACCGTCAAACTACATCAGCGCGAGTATTATTTATACACCATTCAGTACGACCTAGCGCTGAGTTCTAGCGATGGAACGCTCAGCGCTTAGTGATTAGTTCGGCCGAATATAGCCAATGATTACGCTAAACGGCGTTTGAATCGGAGTTGAAAAAAACCTACCCTAAATAAGATACGAAAGTATGTTGTTAATAGAACATAGACTATCGAATACGCCATCTGTGCAGAGAATTAAAATCTGCGCGGGACTTTTAAATTACTACATTGTACAACTGCAGATTTCTGAATTGTAGATATTCTTGTGAAAATTATTCTACCATTTTTTTATTTAATAATTGTGTTACATTCTAACAATTATAAATACTAGTGAGGTAGTTTTTGTAATTTATTTTTATTACATTTTTAATATGCTTTTACATATGTACCATTATATTTTAGTAATATAGTTTCTGGCTATACTTTAGAATAGCTCCCCCACAACATTAAACACCACTTCGACTTTAGACGCTACACGCTAGTACTGAGTATATGGCGCGCGGAACGGATTTAATTGCCGAATGGCGGCAATTTGAATTAAATAAACTCGTGTACAACCTTGTTTTTTTTATATAAATGTTTATAATCTATATTAATATAGTAATAAATATGATGTATAGTTTTTTTTCAATGTTATATAAGGTAGGTAATTGATTTTATACAGTCACTAATATAGTTAATAATCGCTCGTAGTTCTTTAATTGACCGCTAATTGCTCCTATAGTAATTATCTCAGAAATTACAAAAGATAGGTATAGAACATTGTTAACAAAAATGAAAGAGAATAAAAAAAGGAACAAAATGTCTCAATACAATACTGGGTGTTCCATTAAAAAAAAATAAGTTTTTGGTATGTGAAAATTTCAGGAAGTAGGCTTTGAATAAAAAAGTTTTTTAAGGTATCGTCGAGTGCAACTTTACCAAATGATGCAGAATTTTCTTGGCTACGAGCACCACCAAAGTTAATATTTTTACTTTTAAAAACAATGTGTAAATGATTTTTTTTTTGAACACGCTTTTGGTCAAATATTTTCAAAAAAATTAATAACTCAAAAACTATTGGCTCAATTTTGAAAAAGAAAAAACAGTTCAACAGACTATTTAAAGCAGTACAAGGAAATCCAAAATCATTAAAAAAAATTAAGAGCCGTGCATTTCCGGTGAAACCGGAAGTGCGTCAGAGCTTAAAGTATTTTTACAATATGCGCCACAAGCAACCATGGATCTTCCACTAATTGTTCTATCTTTTATTTAAAACGCAAAAGAGCAATGAAAGAAGCGGCTACTAATGACTCAGCCTGTATGTACCTACCCTTCCTCCACCTTTTCTTATAATTCTCAAGGTACGTATTTTTATTCATATTGATTGAATGACTGCTTTAATGGAAACTTTAAAATGTAATATTTCCTCCCAAATTAAACTAATTAGCCTGTAAGTGTAAAACATTCGCGGACAATTTGAATGAGCATTTGCTTCGTACATCGAGAACACCGCATACATTCAACTGCCCTAGCTTAGGTATAATATTATCTCAGTACTACGTAAGTAACTGTATAAAATCAAGTAATTACCTTATATAACAACAAAACAAAAAAACTATACATCATATTTATTACTATATTAGCACAGATTATAAACATTTATATAAAAAAAAACCAAGGTTGTACACGAGTTTATATTTAATTCAAATTGCCGCCATTCATTCCAGTCAGTACTAGCACAGTATATAGCTATGTAATAGAAACAGTAGTTTCAATAGAGGGGAATAATTGTCCTCCGTCAAACCAACGCGTTCGTGAGTGCGCAGTAGTCAGCCATCAGCTGTTGAGTCGTGGCGGGATTATTTTGTGTTGTACGTATAATGTATTACATTTTAAATGCGTGTGTAATATGTACTTAATAAAAAGCAAGTTTTATCCTCTTTTTTTGTATTATTGATATAGCTTTTCCATAATTTTAAAAATAGATTAACATAATTTTCTCATAATCGATTTGGTTCTGACGCCACTGGTTTATTCCTGAATAAAAGAATTGGTTGCGCGGACGTGAGGTGCGCAGTACCATTTTGGGACACAAATATCAAAGGTGCCGAAAGCGATTGAAACTACTGTATCTCTACAGCTCTATAATGTGGTACTAGCGTGTAGCGTCTAAAGTCGAAGTGGTTGTTCAATGTTGTTGGGGAGTTATTCCGTAGTCTTACCTTTTTTACAACATTTTACAGTGTATGAGAGGATTTACGGAACAATGGGCTTTGAAAAAACATGAGCGTTTACATACAGGCGAAAAGCCCTATGTTTGTAATTTGTGCAATAAATCATTCGCCGATTCGTCCAATTTAACCAAACATAAGAAAATACACGTAAGAGCATTAGAGAAATCCGATAGAATAATAAAGGTTGTGACTTCAGAAGAAGGTGAAATATTCCTTTTTAATTATAACTAATAGTTTTTATGGGAATAAGAAACTAGAAATATTATTTTTCAGATGATAAAATTTTATATTTAACCTATGATGATGGTAATTCAAATGAGGAAGAACCTCAGACGTTTGTACATATAATGGATAATCTCAACTCTCCTGATGTGCCTTTGCAAACTGAACAAGCGAATACCATAGATTCCGCGGTGTTATCGCCAGATACATTGCAAGTCAGTTGTAAAGATGATCTGTCTAGTCCTTCACCACTTCAATTACAAGTAACAACACATATGATAATTCTTAACACTAATCATCAATGAATGGATTATTTTATTATATTATTAATCTAAAATTAATGTATTTAGTGCGTTTTTCTTTGAATTTTCAGCAAGTAATTGATAATGATGGAAATCCCCTATGTATAACAACTGCGGATAATCAAAATATAAAAGTTGTTATGAGCGTGGAAGATGGACAACAAAGTATACAAGGTCTGCTACCAGATGGTACTCTGGTACCTATAAATTTGATTATACAGGAAGGTAAAGGAATAACAGCTGAAATTATAACAACACAACCGAAAGATTTGAAATCTGAGGGTAGTACATCAACTTTGGTAAGATTATTTGTAAGTGAAAAATATTTCATTTATTATAATAATAGGTGTGCAAATAGAAACTCGGCTTTTTTGGTCAAATTTACCTTTATTTAAAAAACACTTATTTAAAAGATTAATAATCGAAATAATCGCCATTACTATCTCTCACCTTTTGCCATCTATCGGGTAGCTGATGAATGCCTTCGCGATAGAAGCTTGGTGGTTTTGAAGCAAAATAGTCATCGAGCCATTTTCGCACATCTTCAACTTTTGTGAACTGCTGGTCTTTTAAATATGATGACATCGATCTGAATAAGTGGTAATCAAAAGGCGCCAACTCTGGAGAATACGCCGCATGCTGGATGACTTCCATGCAGCACCATAACTTTCCGTGTACCTTGGCCTGTAAATGATCTTTTTTCCTCCAGAGTATCACTTTATTTGATCAATTGCGCCTTGTAACGTCCGGCTGTAACAGTCTGACTAGGTTCCAGAAACTCGTAATAAATGACTCCTTTCCAATCCCACCAGACACATAATAACACTTTCTTGGTATGAATATTGGTTTTTGCAACCGATGTTGATGGTTGGCCTGGATCAACCCATGCTTTTTTGCGTTTCGGATTGTCATGAGAAATCCATTTTTCATCACCCGTTATGATTTTATGCAAGAAATTCTTTTTTTTTATACCAAGTAAGCAAATTCATTCTGGTGTCAACCCTTCGATCTTTGTTGTCTTCCGTGAGTTTATGAGGAACCCATTTTCCTTCTTTCTGTATCTTCCCCATTGCATGCAATAGAAGTGATATTGCTTGGTGAGTAACTCCTAACTGTTTTGCAAGCTCTTCTTGAGTTGGACATGGATTTTCGTCCAGTAAAGCTTGAAGTTCTTCCTCTTCAACTTTTTTTACCGCGCCTGGACGTGAATCGTCTTCAAGATTAAAATTTCCATCACGAAATCTTGCAAACCAGTTTTTCACTGTTGAATTACTCACAGAATGTTCACCCAATGTCGAGTTAATCAATTCCATAGCTTGAGCAGCATTTTTTTTCATTTGAAAACAGAATAGTATGCAATGGCGTAAATTTTGCTTATCAACTTCCATATCTTATAAAAATTACACATACAGAATGACAGCTTGTAAATGACCTACGGCATAAAAACAACAGTGACTAAGCTACATGTATCCAAAATGGCGGGCGAATTGGGTGCGTTCAAGATGTTTTTAAATGCAACCAACTTCAGAGCCAAGTTTCTACTTGCACACCTATAATATGATTGTTTTATAAAAAGATCCAGGATCCAATTTATTGGACTGTATAAACGCAAACGTTCATCCAATATTCTATTGATGGTATCCACCAGTACCAACCATCAAATAGTGACATTTCTTTTCGTGCAATCTTTACTTGTTTTTTGTTTTCAATTATCAATTTGGAGGTTACGCTGAACCTGATAATCTCATATTTGTAGGGGTTAATAATACGCGATTATATAAGCAAAATATGGACTCATACATATGGAACATTAGTATTTCTTTACAAATATGATTAATTTTACTAAGTTCATCAATTATTTTACTTTTTTTTTAAGGGCGGAGAAGGTTTACAACGCGAAAGTTGGTATTTACTTTAAACTAAAATGTTACCATATTTCCTAGAAATATGACAATTTATTCATGAATTTATTTGAAGACAATTTTAGCGTTTACACGCTCGAATAAATTTAAGTTCAAAGATTTCATCAATTTATCTTACCGTGTAAAGACGGTATAATTTGTTTACTCGAAAACGATTGCAGTTAACCTTAAAAATGTGGCGATACATAATATAGTGAAGAAAGCTCCTGTCAAATTTGGAATAAAAAAGAGAAAGTAAAACAAAAAATAATACTGAACAATTTTCCGTGTATAACATTTTAAAACTACATAGAAAATTTTAATTCAATAGAAAGTACTATTACAAATATTCAAAATGGCTGCCTGCAGACGGGCATACAATCTTCGGAACGTCGTAATACTTTCTTGTAAGATGATTTTAAAAATCCGCCGCTCCTGCTAGTTATATATAATATACTGGCGATTTACTGGTGTCCGAAAATTTTCAATACAAATAATATCTCCATTATTTCGGTAGCTGCGATGATAAAACAAAAAGTGGTTCAAACGACATCAAACACTCTTTCAAATTCCGTTCTTTGTAGTGCAAATATGTTAATAAACCTAATACCAAAAGCCGCACCCTCTTTTTTTCCAAATTGCGCCGTAACTTTATGACGAAAACGATTGCAGGTAAAATTCCAAATGCGATGATATATAATATGATGGAAGTTCCTGTCAAGTATGATATTGATATATTTAAATTTGTATAACATAATGCTTTGTTTGTTTATATTTTAAGAATTCACATTTTAAAATTTCAAAAAATTTAATTGAAAATTATATTTATGAACTTTATGAAAATAAAATATAGCTTTTCATCTCTGTGTAACCAGATATTAATACAATATGTATATATATTTTTCTTCAGAAAGCTGAGACAGATACGGAAATATCCAATTCATCAACAGTTGAACAGCTTCTAGACAATAATATACATTTAATGACGGAAGACAGCCAGAAACTTGAAAACAACATACAGTTTCTAACTGAAGATGGTCAAAATGTATGTTTCGTGACAACATACAATATCGAAGATTCTATTAATCCTGAGTACCTGACCATGTCGTAGCGTTTTGTCAGAAGAATAACGTGCAGAAAAGTATTATGCTAAGTTTATTAATTATTAACTTGTATTATGTTTTTTTTATGTAAATAAAATTTTTTTAACTGTTTCTATTTTGACTAATAAGTTTATCTTGGGAAAAATAGATATCTTCTGGAATAATTTACTAAACCACTTATTTGTTTAATTTGACTGGGATAATTGTATGTTGTTGGACTAAAAAAACATAAAGGAGATCTTTTAAATTTTTGTTTAATTCTAACAATTACACTGGATTGTCACTGAATCAAGCTGATTCAATAACGGAAAAGGGAGAATTACTTTTTCTACATTAACCATTTTATAGACTTTGAACACAAATCATGTACAATATATGTACAAAACAAACTTATACTTGAAAACATTTTGTATAATCTTGTCAAATATGCGAACATAGTATAGAAAATTTAAAAGAACAATAATATATATGGATACTATAGGGCAGAAGATTTCCGATTTACATAAGCTGCGTTGATTCTTCAAAAACTGTGTTTACAATTGATCATATATATCTGTGGTGATTTGCCAAAAGCTGATATGTCGATTTTATTAAGTTTACAGGACGCCACTTTAAAGTTTTTAAGAAAATGACAAATCTATTTTCGCAAACAAGTCCCTCAAAATAATGTCTATTTTCTGTATGTAAGTATTTTTATTAGAATGTTAAAATACGTAGTCCACAGAGGACCATTGATTTTGATTAAAACTTTTTTCAAAATTGAAAAAAGTGACTTTGAATGACATATCAACTTTTGCCGTGAAATCATTTTTGACATATCAACAATGGAAATGACTTTTTTACTATGAAATTTATCATTTTTTTTTAATACTGTGAAAGTGTTTATCTAAAGGAACACCACAGTGTATTATATTAACATACTTTATTATCAAAATTTAAGTATTATAACAACAAAATTTCATAGAGCATCTTCAGCATTTGCATTTACGGTAAGATTCTGATAAAATGGGTGGTAAACGCTGTCTATGTATTTTAACAGAAACACAAGATTATGTTTCTTCTTTGGATTGATAGGTTTGGGACCATCATAAACCTGTGGTAAAAATTCGGGGATAACGTTTCCTCTTCTTTTAATGTTAAGCCGACAAAACGGCTCATTCTCATCGTGCGAATACTTCACTTCAATAACTCCAAGTGGCAGTTCTTTTGAGAAGCGTAACACTTTAATATCATGCCAACGTATATTTGCTCCTTCTTCGGTGTGATCGCGCTTAACAAAAACGCTTCTTAACAAAGAAGAATATAGCAGAAAGTCTTCTTTTTGCATTTCAACAACCTTGAAAGGTTTCTTGCCTCGAACGGTTCGAACAAACTGATACCAATCATGAGGAATCCTTATTTCGTTATCACATGCAGCTTTTTTGGCTCGTTCGATTCGTGCATGATCGGAGTCACATTCTAGTCTGGAGTGGCCAACTTCTAAGAACTTGTGTTCAATAATGTTTATATTTTTCGATTGATGCAGAAACCAAGAAAGTGCAGCTGCCACAGTATTATTTTTATTTTGCCCGGGGCAAGAATCTGAATATAAAACTACCTTATTAACACTATCGGGCAAATCATTCAAAAAGTGAACTATACAAGAGGCAATTTGATCTGCTCCACGGTCTGACAAAGCTTCGTGCCACATAAAACAAGTTGTAATTTCTGTACAACAATCTCTCATGGTAAAGTTATAGGTCCATAATTGTCTTTTATAATATACTTCACTTGTGGTCAAAGCCGGCGTAGGCAAATTCTGTTGAAGGTCGAAAACAATGACTCGCTCAGTTTCGGAATTTCTAGCTCTCTCTTTGTCAATTCTTTTTTGACTGTAAGCTTTTTCCGCCAGTTCCAGATGTTTATCTTTCTCCTCTACTTTCTTGTTTCGTTCTTCTTCAGTAGCTGCACATTTAATATCATTTTGGAGCTTGTCGCACGTTTTGCAAGTGTCAATACTTGGGTTTTTTATTTTATAGCCTAGTTCATTAAATATTTTTTCATACATTGAATAACACAATGGTTTTTCCATTCCTTCAGTCTTTCTTTTGTTAACATACAAGTCATACATTTTTGCAATGCTAAGCGTAGGTGCTAAATACAATTTTGATGTATGGCTTCTTGAGTAGTGACTCTGATATTTTGGGAAACTGTTAATATAGTTTATTACTTCTAGTCTTTCTTCCTCTCTTGCATTTACTGGTTTCTGCCGTCCACTTAAATTGTCGTCTATAAATCCAGTTTGGCACGCACGTCGCTTTTGAATTAAAATATCAACTTTTCCCCTTGTGATTGAATGGACTTTTTGAAACATAGTCTTGCAAATATTTATTTCCTAATTGCTGAACGTAACAAAGTAAGACGCTGTTATTTGTCTCTCTCTCGTAATGCCAGTTTTACTTCTTCCTTTTCGTTCTATTTTTTTATCGGACAATTTAATCCTGTCGCTTAAAACTTGATCTTTGTTTGTAACATTTTTTAAAAAGTCATCGAAAATTATTTTTTGACTCTCTGGAGGTAGTTTATCAGCACAATTCTTACTGCAACAGCTAATGACAGGTGTAAACTTTTTAGCTGGTACCAAAATACCCTTTCTAGTTAAATACTCTTCTCCTTTTAATTTCTTTTCCTTCATTAATTTTCTGTTAACTGACTTTCGTTTCCTACCTTGATCGTTTGCCGCTTCGATCTTGTTTTCTTCATTTGCTTGATTTGTGTTTTCTTCCCTATTTAGATTTGAAGAATTATCTAATCTGATTGTCTTCGGCCCAATTCTTACAATAGATGGTTCATTTTCAGATTCTTCCGATGAATCTTTAGGAACATAATCGACATCCCTGTCGTCGTCACAAGACTCGCTATCATAATCATTTTGTAAATCATAACCAATATTTTCATCTGCTCGACTGTTACTGCAGCTTGGTTCAGGTGTAGAATAATAATTATTTAAATATTTCTGTTTTCCTCTGGTTGAATTTCATTTATGTTTGGTTCGAGAAGAATAGCGGTGGAAGGAGCTAAATCAGCTAGACTGGGAATTTTTTCAACAGTGACTCTGAGTTTCATTGGCACTAATTTCATTAAGCTGAATTTTTACCATTTCTAACATTCGTTTTCCTCGTGACATGGTTTAAATCTAAAATCAATAACCTGTATTAATATTAGTACTGGAATGATTTTCTTTAGTTTTTTAAAATTTTACTAAGGCTCAGTTAATTCGCCGTTTAATTATTAAATTTGTAAATTTAGCCAGTTGTTGCTATGATTAACGATTCCCCATTGGTAGATCACTGATAACTACGTGACAATTATCAAATTTACTTAAATGTGAATAAACCGGCCCTTAATTAAAAAATTAATTTAGTTCTAATTACTGAATTCCAAAAACCCGTTGTATTTAGTTTCTTAAAGTACAACAAATAAACCTACTTACCTGTTTTATTGGCTTTTTATATTAAAAACTAAACAGAAGCTGCACTGACATAACCTTAATACTATTTGTCAAAACTTGATATGTCACCTTCCCAAAGCCGACCAAACATGATATGTCAGACATAACAGGTTTTGGCAAAAACTGAAATTGCGTTCACAGACATATCGACTAATGTAAATTTGTAACGCATGCTCAGACTCTTGGATTGACATATCCGCTTTTGGCGTAGATAAAACTTTGGACTCGACTACATATCAGGGTGATATAACCAAAAAATTGAAAAAAATGACATATCAGCGTTTGGCAAATCACCACAGATATATACTTCAATAATGGATGGAGTCTGAACAGAGAGAGTGGTGACAGCGTGAAAAGAGATAGACTATGTTCGCCTTTAGTCACAGGACTGACCCAAGTCATGCAGTGGAACTCTAACATAATAGAAATAAGATTTCTTTCTAATTTCCATACAGCTACTCCGTAACCACAGTCGGGCGGCCCGAATACAAATTCTGAAACAAGAAAATGGGAAGACCAACGCAGTTCTTTTCTATTGTTTGTCTTTGTTCGTTACATACCACTTTGTTAGACTATCTTTATTGCAATTTTAGGTTAGGTTATAGTTGAGATTTTGTATGTTTTGTTATTTCCCGCCGCCTGCTGTTTAAGTAAAAAACCCTAAACTGGGTAAGTTACACAATAAAACATTATTGCAATAGTTAACAAAGCTAAATATTATTTTAAAGATATTGGAAGAGATTTTAAAACAAATGGTCAGCATTGGGCAGTAATTAAAAATTACTTTGAACATTCTCCGAAATATTTAAAAGAAAGTTCTTTATTTAGCCTAAATAATTGTCTAAATTCTCTATTTAGTAAATGGAGAGGATCAATCAAGCCTGAATCTTAATAATCTTCTCTCTAATTTCAATTCTGCTTTACGCTGTAGTTCTTCTTGATTAATATAATATGCATAATGCCGTGTTTACACGGTCAAATAAATTCATGAATAAATTGAGGAATTTATTCATCAATTTATTGGACCGTGTAAACGCAAACATTCATCCAATACTTTATTGACGATATTCACTAGTACTCAGTGTTGCCAACCCACTACAGACCATTCCCCCTGAATGCTCTGAATAATGCTTGAAAACCCCCTAAATATCATCAAAAACCCCCTAAAAACGAGTAAATAAATTGTTATAAAAAAATAATTTCCTTTATATTATTGTGACAGTTATTTGTATAGACAAACGCATGTTTCCAGGAAATTAAAAAAATGTTATAAGTTTTTAACATATATTTAATCAATCTTTATTTAAACTTTCCAAAATAGTTCTCTTATAAAAATAATATACCTACATAGGGTAGCGGGGAGTATTGTTGGCAGGCCTCGATGATTGGCACCTCCATTTGTTTTTGGCTGTAAAAAGCACAATCCGCTTGTTTTCTACATGAAGTATTTTTTTTTGCACAATGTATCATCCTTGTATGACGTGTTAGCGTGTTACACATACGACGCGGGCGTTAATTTGACAGGTCTGTTTGACAAGTCAGTGTTGCCAATAATGCTGGTGATTTATCACCAGTTCTGGTTGTTTTTCTTAATTTTAAATTACCTCGTGATTATTTTTTAAATTACTATATCTGGTGATTTTGGATACTATTAATTTTTTTCTTGGTTACCAAGAATATAAAACATTAAGCTCCTAAAAAAGTTAGTCGGAGTTAATTAGATACCGTTGGGTCCACAGTTGCGATGTGCGCATGCAGTGCAGCCGTTTACAAACACTTAAAGGTAGGTTCCTATCACCTATGCACTCAGGTATGTTTTTAAGTTTTGTTCTATTTTAAGCAAGTCAAGAGAAATTTGATAATGTGTAATTAATTTCCTTTTTTCTTCAGTGTTTCTAAGTTGTGTTCCATGTTTTCATAGTATGATATTTCCATATTTGTAAAATTAGAAAAAGAAGGTAGACGGCTTTTATGATACCGTGATACGATTGCGGAAAAAGGCATGGATGAGTTCACAAATCTTCTGTTGAACTTAAAACTGACGAAATCTATTATTTTTGTAGGAAAATCGAATAAATTACAATTTATACACCTATCCTTAATTTTGTTTGCAATAATGCAATACTCAAGTATAACAGTTTTCAATGTCCTCTACAAATACCCCTAAAAATACCCCTAAAAAATAAAACCCCCCAGATTTCCCCCATGGCTCAAAAAAACCCCTAAATCTAGGGGGAAAACCCCCAAGTTGGCAACACTGACTAGTACCAACCATCAAATAGTGACATTTGTTTTCTTGCAACCTTAAAATGTTTTTGTTTTCATTTATCAATTTGGAGGTTACGCGGAACTTGTTAATCTGATATTTGTAGGGGTTAATAATACGCGATTATATATGCAAAATATGGACTTATAGCTTGTTGATGGATACAAAAACATATCGGAATATTTTTATACCTATGTACTTTATTGTAGTAATCGCAAATATCTTTTTTGTGAGACATGATCCTGATCATTAAAATAATTATTTGTTAAGTGAAATTATTAGTCGATTTTTTGTCGGTCCTCTGCAACGTTTGTATAGAATAACAATAGTTGCATATTATTTATTGGAACATTAATATTTCTTTACAAATACGACTGATTTTACTAACTTTATCAATCTTTTATAATAAAAAAATTATTCACGGGGCAGAATGTTCACAATGCGAAAGTTGGCATGTATTTTAAACTAAAATGTTACTATATTTCCCTAGAAAATTGACGAAAAATTAGGGCGGGTTCTAATTCGACAATTTATTTGACAAGAAAAAATTGACGGCAGGTTGAGTGTTTACACGCTCCAATAAATTCAAGGTCAAAAACTTCATGAATTTATTTGACCGTGTTAACAGCATAAATAGGACCCATATTACTATTGTTATTGTTTGACATTTGTATACATCATAAACAATTGACAAACTGTATTAAACATTAAAATCCAAAAATAATAAATTTTAAATAGATATCAACTGATGTTTTTAGCTTTTATTGCAAGGGTAATATGCCAAACATCTCTTGAGCCGAATGATTCCGAGACGCCATAGAAAAGTTGATCGGTGGTACGTGTCTTTTTTATTTCTTTTCGTGTGTGCAATTTTGTCCGATTATTTAATTTTGTATATTGTACAATAATCAATTTATTATAAATTATATTCATGGCAAAACTAGAAAGTGTATGTGTTCACATGTATAGTATTAAATGTTTCATTATTTAAATTTAGGATAGGTATATTAGTTTTTTTAGATTAGTCATACATTTTCAAATTAGAAATAAGAATAAACAGTCACTTCCTTGTTTTCTTTAAGAGGCTTGTATAAAACTATAAAGTAGTTATGGTTCTCTCTGACATTTTTGAATGTAATGTATGATCACGTGATTAAAGGCAAACGACAGTGTATGCGTCTTGTTAAAAAATTAATAAACTGTCTCTTATGTTGTCATCACTATTTCGCGTTTATTTAAAGTGCAAAGCTCCGTCCATTAGTATCATTATGTCATTGGTTTACATATATAAACAAACCTTTAATTACATTATGAATGCGCTTTTAAATAAATTAAATATTTTATTGTAATAAGACAATCGACAAGTTTTTACGCCTGTCAATAAGCAAGGACGAAAAACGCAGAAAAAGGCACGTGGATCTTTTCTTGCTCTCTCTAACAACATAATGGTAAGTACAATGTGATCAATCCAAGTGAAGGTTGAGTGGCCTTCATTATTAAGTTGGCCAAAATTGTCTCTAAAAAGACAGATTTCGAAACCGCAGACATTGAAATAAAAAGCAAGTTAAATGTGATAATAAAACGAATCAAATTGAAATAAAATGACAGCAATTGTACGTATTCAAAATAGGCACCTGTCTAATAAGAAAATACCCTAATCTAGGGATTTTTAGGATACCACCACACTTCATTGATTGATGTCATTGTATATATTATTATATTACTATGTATTCCCATTATGTTTAAATATTAAGAAATAAGAATAATTAGCAAACAAAACGATGTAGTAATCATACACCTTGTCATTTGTCATAATTACTTTTGGAGTTTGTCATAAGTGTTAGCCAGCCAATACAAATGGTCAACAATACTAGCCTACTACACAGAATATAAGTTATGATATTCAATTTATATAGACCGTAGCAGTATCTTAATATGGGAAGCTATATATTCATAAATATTAAGTAATTAGTTCAATTTCTTTGTTCTGTAATTATTTGGGTCAATGTCAATTTTAATTATCGTCTAGTCCGTACTTTGGCTGTGTCGGTTCCTAAAACGATTTTACTATAGTATGTGTAGCCAGCTATCTTTGAAAATAATTTCTAAATTTCCAGCAATTACATTTTTGTGGCAATATGCATATATTAACCTAAGCCTCATATTTTAAGATTTCTTTATTATTTATGAACTGGTTAATAACATTATATAAAATTAGTGCCTTTCTACTCACTTACTTATTTATACCTGCGTTATGTAGTCATTTTTTAATACTAATAGGTCTCCAGTTGTATTATTCCTTATTGTTTACCAGATATAATAATAAACTAAAAAATGTTCTTCACATTATCTATCTCTTAATGAAAACTATAAAATTATTATGTATTGAACATTTGGGAGCAGTAATACACAATTTTTTTAGTGCTGATTTATTGGAACTGTAATAATTACCTGCTTTGGACTATACATTACTTCGTATTAGCAAAATGCATTAAAAAAAATACAAAAGGACATATAAATATTTGAACATTATGTGTAGATGCTAAGACACTAATTTTTTGAAGCCAAAAATAACAACTTACACTTTATAAATAGTAAAATATATCTATAATATTATGGTCACAGCAATTTATATTGTAAAACTTTGGGTATAATCGTATTCTATTGTTGGCATAACAGACTGCATGAATTTCAAGAAGATAATTAAATACATGTGAACACCCAATTCTCCACCATCTTCTGTTACTGTTTCTATAATACTTTTCATCACCTCAGCATGTCTGAAAGAAAAGAGTTTACTTACATATATTTTACAAAAGCTACTTGTTAGAATTTAGGTACCTGCAAGGATGTACTGATGCCATTTTTGGTACACTTAAATGTGGATGAGCCTCCATTGTTACTGTTTTCATAGCATAATCTTTACTAACATCTTGATAGGTTTCATTCATTGTCAATGGTTTATGATTCTAGAAAAAAGTTTGGTATAATATGTTGAAAAAATCACAACTATTAGAACATGAAAAATTACCTCATCATAACCTGTTAACCACAGTCGAGGTGTTTGGTAATATTTATCATATGTTATATGTAAATCATATGTTCTTGTATGAATAATTTCACTATCATCTTCAGCATTCCTTGAAGATGTTTTTATTGGGTTTACAACAGTTACCTATATTGTTCAATATTAGCCAATTTCAAAAGGTATCAATATGTAATTTTAAATATGTACCTGATCACTTTCTAACATTCCACTCTCTTCAAAGGCTTCCATATCTTCAGCAGCTTCATCTTCTTCTTCACCATCATCTTCATCCTCACTTAATTTATTATTTAGAGCCGCCTCTTCCATACTAGCACCTTTTGAATTGTCCAATGTCATTTCAGATACTTTATCCTCCAAACCTGTATTAGCTGGATCATAGTGATGAGTGTCAACCCAACCATCATCGGCATCATCAGATTCAATTATCCTTTGAAATTCTTCTGAGTATTCCATTTGTTCACAGCGGCGGGGGCAAGGTACATTTTTTGTTATTAGAAATTGTTTGTCTTTGGGTAAATAAGGTTTTGATTTTGCTTCATCTCCAGAAGCCCATTGCCATGTAGGACAATGATGCACCAAGTGATCACCCGCTGCCACAAATTCTTCGGGTGTTATTACACCGGTTTCTCGGAATTTAGATTCCTAAAATAGGACAAATTATATTTTCTGCGTTTTTAAACGTATTTTCACTGAAGTACCCTCAAAATCGGTGTTAAGTATTCAGCAACGCCTAGGGCAGTACCCTTAACGCTATTAATTACGTTTTGCATTGTTAAATATTTAACTGCTAGAAGATTTCGTGTTTACAGCATTTCTGACTAGACACCACAGATTAGAATAAGATGGCGCAGTCAAGCCAAAATTTTTATCCGCGGTTTGTATTGCGTGAAGGCCGATATAGAAGGCGCTGGCATCAAAAAATTACAGTTTTCAATAACACTAAGCAAATAGCGGGCGATTCAAAATGTATTTGGTAGCGGGAAATTCAAAATTAAGTTTATTAAAAATTAGGGTTTAATACCGCGAGATCAAAAATATATTGATAAAGGTTTGCCATGGAATGTAAAAATCTGTCTTAAGTTATATCATTAAGTGTCATACTGTCATTAATATTTGTCATTATAAGAGAAAATATAATGACAAATATGGACAATGTGACAATGATATAACTTAAGACAGACGTTTTACATTGCATGACAAACCTTCATCAATATAATTTTTGATCTCGCGATACATGATTATAACACTGTAATTAAATTGCATACTATTTACTAGTTCTCGTAGTAATGAGGAATCATTTCTAAGGAAAACAGTATACAGTACGATATTCAATGACAATGCTGTAACCACACAATAACGTTTTAAAGAAAAGAATTACTTAAATAATTACACTTTAATATTGCTACGTAGAAAAGGTACAAACTACATTTATGAATATTAATAACTAACATCTAACACGTATGTTTTAGTTAAATTACCAGTACAAAAATAAAGTAACGAAGAATAGCATAATCTACCAAAAGTAGAATATTCGACTAACAAAGATATTTTTAACATTAAGATAGAATTTCTGTTGAAAAAGCACAAGTACCTACTCAAAATACTACAAAGTAGAAAAGGTATACATTTATGATTACTATTGAAAAATTATAACTAACATCCAACATGTGTTTTAGTTAAATTACCAGTACAAAAATAAATTAACGAACAATAGCATAATCTACCAAAAGTAGAATATTTGACTAACAAATATATTTTTATTAATAGAATAAAACACCTTTTTCACAAAAAATAGTTTAATACCTAGATGTCACATTTTGTGTGCACTGCACACATCGTCAGTAATAACAGTTACTACTGACGATGTGTGCAGTGCACACGAAATGTGACATCTAGTTATTAAACTATATTTTGTGAAAAAGGTGTTTTATTGCATTACTATTTCTATATTTCACAAGTGTCCAATATATATTACTACAAAGATAGTTTTAACAATAAGATAGAATTGCTGTTGAAAAGTACAAGTACCTACTCAAAATACTACAAAGTAGGTAATTAAACCCGATAGATACACAATGACTTAAGCCCATGTTTACTACCACCATTTACAAAATCTTGTATTACATAAATGATGAACATAAAATAAGGTGACATAAATAAAAATATGGATACATAAGATACCTAACAAATTTAGTAGACGTCTTTTCATCAATATATAATTAAAAGAGTGACAATTAGGGCTTAAAAACTAAATAATGTTAATTACATGGCTATAGAACAAAACAAAAAAATTAAACCTGCAATAACTAACACCAAATTGGTTAATTTATTGTTGTTGTAAAACAAATGAGACTTCCAATGATATGGCTGCCTTAAGCTCCATGGGTGGCCTCATGGGATGGAGTGTCGGCACTGCATTTCTGTTGAGGTGTACTGAATGAGGGTGTGCATAGTATGTTGTGTCAAAATGTAGGCTGCAAAGTTTCTTATTACATGTTGTACTGGCATCTAGCACAGGTTTCATGCCCATTTGCTGTTGCCAAGTTTCGCTCCTGAATAATAAAATATAATAATTACAACTGTATACTAACAAATATCAACGATAGTATAAAGGCACATTTTCATTATAGGAAACTGCACAGGAAAATCATTAAGAAAAACCATAAATGCTTCTGTACCAAGAAATCTGAAGTTTCTATTAACACTGCTAAACATGGATTGATTGCTTGTGAAAAAACATAATATAGAAACTTAAAAACAAGTAGTAAGTTTTTCGTGTAGTTTAAAGGCTTTCTTATACACCCATAGGGTTAAACTGCAGTTGAGGTGTCGGGCGACTAGTGTACCTTATAGAGAACCTCTAATTGAACACCTTTTTCTTATAAAATTATCAATGCAAACATAGAGAAATGGAGATAAAAAATAAATTAGGTACTGACCAAGTCAATTTTGCAGGTTACATCTCATGTAAGGTGTCCCATATAGATAATTGAAATCATGAAAATCACTATAATTGATGTTTATTTCACATAATCACACACAATTTAGGTCAATTTGTATGTTTTCTTATGACTTCTGCGATTTTAAAAGCACCATCAAATGTCAACAAAAACAGCTGATATCATGTGATCTCGTATTTACAATTTTGCTAAAATTCAATCAAAGAACGTGGAAATCAAAGGTAATTGTTGTGTTGTGAGCTTAAATAAACATCATTTATTGCGATTTTCATTATATCAATGCTCTATATGGGATATCTCACATGGGCTGTAACCTGCAAGATTAACTCGGTGAGTACCTAATTTATTTTTTATCTCCATTTCCCTACATTTGCATTGATAATTTTGTAAGAAAAAGTTGTTCAATTAGAGGTCCTCTATAATGTATACTAATCATTTTGTCAAAAATCGCCTGACATCTCAACTACAATTATTCTCACTTATATTATACTCCTAATAATTGCAAACTTTAATTGGTGTAATCGGAAACCAACAAAATCCTTGCTACAACCAGGTGGTCCTTGTTGCACTTAGAATCAGAACTACAAACAAAAAATCTCCAGCTCACCTTCGGGTTATATGTCAACTATTAGTGCCATTAGTTACTTGTTCGCATTCTCGGAAAATATGCATCGCTCTTGCTTGTACGCAGCACATACAATTGATGCAATGCACCAGCTTCTATCCATATTTTAAGTCTAAAAATGCATTATGTCAACTTAATAAAATTATCATATTACTCTTTACAGAACTTACGGTACGATTATAACACCACTAAGTAGTAATAAGAAAAATAATGTTTAGCAACACACACAAAATTTGTTGGTTAACGGCCTGTACGCGCTTGCATAAAACAGCACAGTAGTAGCGACATCTCAATTATTCGGTTAAAGTCATGATTCAAATTTACTTCTAGGTCTCTTGTTTCTAACACCGTGGCGCCCTCTAGGTGCGCCTGCATTAGGTAGATTAAGCGGCAAAACCCCTCATTTAAGTGAACCATCCGATAATCCGTGCTAGACACTGATCGATTATTTTGACCACAACCAAGGAACAACTATTGAGACACAATCACACAATTTTACAATCAGCTGCTCGTCTCAAACTTAAAACATTATGCACATGCATGAATATTGCGTAAAGTTTGCGTAAAACTACAAATAGTGCAATTCTGCACTATAGACTTGGATTTACATTTTCAACGCAATCAAATATCATTTTATAACTTGTACTTAATACTGCTCTTAATGTTATTGTCTATAATCTATAATTACTGATTGATTAGATATTAACATTTTACGTTAGTTCGAGTATGGTGAATGAAGAATTAAGAATTGGGAGATAGTAATATTTTATAAACATTGGAAGATCTTTATATGAACTGGTACATATATAAATATTTACAAAATATATATAAATAAATATTTAATAAATAAATAAGATTAGACAATATTTCAGAAGATTAATAGGACATAATGAAAAATTATGAATGTCACTTTGGAATTCCGGGCATTTTTTAAATTCTAAAAAGTAAGTAAACACTGCAAATACGCATTAAAAAATTAAAAACGTCTAAATTGAAACAGGAATGTTAATATATTTGTGAGTTGTTAATTGGATAAATAATGTTTTCCGCTGCTTATTAAATTTTCGTCTACATTTAGATTGAAATTGCGTTGGCGTGTGGTTAATTTGACAGATAAGCAGATACGACGGTATCAGGTGTGTATTTGGTACTTAAAAAAATATTATTTTTATCTGAGATAAAAACGAACATATCAATGCCCTATATATTAGTACGTGGTAATTTGGCGTCATACGGCCACAGATATCCTTGGCGAGTATTAGTGTCAGGTTTAAAAGCCTCTGATATTGAACAGTTAAAAAGATTCGCGTCTGGAGGTTATTGTGACGATTCAACGATTGTTTATATGCAACATCCGTGTGTTATATTAACAGCACTTGAAGTACTTGGTTACAAAGTTGTTGCTTCATCGTCGACGAGTGTAAAACAAGATTATAATGAGTACATGTGGACTATGAGAAAAGAATTTTCAGAGCCAGAACCAACTTTAACACCTGATAGCGTAAAAAGTCGCGAAGACGATTAATTGATTTATATAAATATACAAGAAATGGAAGTTCCTGCAAATATATTAATGTCAAGTGGGATGCATGCATATGTTGCTGTAAAAGCTTCATTACATGCATCAGATAGTTCAGTGTTTGGTCTGAGTGATGTCGAAACTAATGCACTTGTTAAACGTTTTCATAATTACAGACATGATATTGTCAATGGTATACTGATCAAGGCACATCCCATTCAAGTTGTGAATGCTCTTGGTGAACTTGGTTACCGTGTTGTTGGTACAACAGGAGAAGCTGAAGTTGTGTGGACCATGCAACGTGATATTTAAGTGATATAAGTAATTAGAACAATGTCCCATTGTGAACATAGCCATGACAAATGTCAAATTGCCACAAAGGCATCCAATGTGTTTCAATCATTAGATGAACTAGATTTTGAAAGGGGTATTTGGTCTGCTGCACAATCGGGAGATCTAGATAAAGTTATCACTCTATTAAATGATGGAGAAGATGTCAACATTAAAGACAGTGCAGGGTACACATCCTTGCATTATGCTTCTAGAAATGGTCATTTGAATATCTGTAAATATTTATTAATGAGAAATGCTGATGTTAATGCTATTACAAAAGCTGGTTCTGCAACACCATTGCATCGAGCATGTTCTGCAGGTTAGTAACAAAAATTATTATGTGAGTACTTATATTATTTACGTAATATGGGTTAATAATAGGATCAGTAGTAGACATCCTAGTTAATACCTTGGCATAAACATATTTTTACTGTTATTCACAATATATTTATCTGTATACTCTGCATTAAAAAAAATAAATACTTAAAGCCACTAAGGATTTAAATTATTCACCTGTATTTTATAGTTGTCTATGTAAATGCAGTTCAATAGGATAATTTGACATATATGTATTACATTGATAAGTACTTCTTTTCTTTATTAATTTTTGTTGTATCAAAACATTTTTCTTATATTTTAATCTTCAAAAAAATATTTATGTATTATGAAAAGCAGCTAAATTAACATTTTCAAGGCCGCTTATTTCACCATAAATGTTTTTTTATCTTTCAGTGATACTTCCATTCATATTTTTATCATGACAGATTAGATTAGTTTTGTGGTAGAGAAATTAAAAAAATATCATGCTAATAACCAACTAGATATAGTAGAGTTATTTTAGCAACCAACATGACCAAAGTATGAATTGCAGATAACGATTCAAAACCTCTTCAAATTGACATCAACCAGAACAATTTCAGAACAAAGAAATTAAGCTAATTAATTAATATTTCAGAATATATAGTTTCCACTATCAAAATATTACATGAAAGCCACTGGCAAATTGAAGATCATAAATAACTTTATTAATAAATATTACTTTTCTATACATATATTTTACCGCGAGATCAAAAATTATGTTGATAAAGGTTTGCTATGGAACGTAACACGTCTGTCTTAAGTTATATCATTAAGTGTCATACTGTCATTATATTAAGACGGGCGTTTACCAACAAATAGAAACTTACGCAACTTATATTCCTCGCGGGACGGGTAGACGCAAGGGGGTGTGAGTAAGTGGAGCTACACGATATTCGGTTTCCATCACAGCGCTTCGGTTTTATTCATAGATTAAGGAATACTATAGATGGGAAACATAATGTATAAAGAATGAGTACTTACGGAACTGTTGATGTTGTTGATGTCTTATAATAAGTCAATTTTCGCTTGCCCATAACTGTTATATTATTATACACTCGAATATTATAGGTATATATGACATTTAAATGCCAGTGACAGTTTGTAATTAAACTGTCACTCGCATTTAACTCTGCAATAGCTGACTGATTCCGATAGATTTTCATCTTCGCTAGGACCGGTAGAGATACCGTAAAGTGGGGATAGACGACGCGAAAAACCTCGTGTGAAATGTGTGTAACAATGTTTACTGTTTAATGTTTTTTATCTTTAAAAATAATTATATAAATTTGATTTTTCCTTTATATCGTACATCAAATGTGCAGCTGAAGCGTAGAGGTCGTTTTTTTTCTTTTGTATACTAGCCTTAGTAGACATTAATCAAATTCATGCAATTTAGTGGTTATTTCTAAAACACATAACTTTTTTAAGAAAATAAATTAGTACAGAAACTGACCTTGACATTATAAATGAATGCCTTTTGCATCACTAACCCAAATTTGAGATTCTAAAATTACAAAATAAGTTTAAAAAACGCGAAACGGCGATGCCTTAGTTTTCGATAGGTAAACGCCCCTCTTAATAATAGTATGACACTTAATGATATAACTTAAGACAGACGTTTTACATTCCATGGCAAACCCTTATCACTATAATTTTTGATTTCGCGGTATTTAGTATTTTGCTCTTCTTTTTAGTAGGCGATAATTGTAGACACGTTTGTATAGTTTGGATGACAATTACAACCAGTGTCATAAAGTGAATATGACAAATTTTAAAAGGTGTATGAATGTTATTATTATGACAGTCCAGATGTAACTTTTGTAGGTTATATTACTAGGTAAAACTTTCCAATGTCTCAAATTTCTCACCATTTTAATTTGTTGGTGCATATCGGTTGTTAAAACTGTTCTGCTATATTTAATGTGTAAAATGACATTGTCAGCGGCCGCCAAAGTGTTAAACGTTTTTTTATTTTAGGGCTCCTCAATATTGTCAGACTTATGTTAGAGCACAAAGCAGATGTTAATTTGCAAGATAGCGATGGTAAGACAGCATTACACAGGGCCGCTGAAGCGCAAAATAAACCAATATGCGAACAACTTCTTGCCATTTCTCCAAAACTAAAATATGTGTATGATTCGAAAAATAAAGTTCCTGTCGATTATGCAAAGGACGAAACGCTCTATGATCTATTGAAATGTTAAAAATATATATTTTGTATTTATCTTGATGTTATATTTGTATAAATTACCAATTATGTATGTACATATTTATAAATTTATTTCGGATGCTTCATTAACCTATATCATTGCATGTACATATATACCAATTATAAATAAGAAACACTTTATATGCTTGTTCCTTTGTGTCGAATATAGGCATTATGATGAACAGATCAAGTGAGTTTAAAATGTAATTTCGGAAATCTAAAAAAATGACCTTGTAGGCGTAAACACGGGTGTTATGGAAACTGTAAAAGGTTATGCTTTCTTTGTAACACCACAAAACAATTGGAAAATTTCGATGTTTCAAGTTTGGAAAGAGCACTGTATTATTTCGCTATACTGGCGTCTGTTTTACGTATTTTTACTCATATTACTATATTTAATACTTCTATATTGCATGTCTTCAATAGGGATGACGTTAAAGATCGTTAATTGCCTAGTGGTCTGCTTGAAATCTGTTTGCCTGAAGTTTTGTTTATATACATGCAATGTAGTAGCATTCGTTTCCTACGACTACTCCTAAATTGTTCCGAAAATTAAATAAGATATTAGTGAAATAATATGATTTTGTTTATAATGTTTTACAATTATTTTCTATTAATTACTATTAACTGGTATTGTAATATTATTCCATTAATTTCCAGTTTTTATGAGCTTTGATAAGTTCCAATATTACAGTTGACTTCATTAGCTTCAGAAGGAATAAAGCATTTGGCAATATTGTTAATTTTCTGTATAAAACAAGTTTTATGTATTCATTATCACGCATAGATTATGCACATTTCAAAACCGCACTGCATCTTCCAAAATTTACTAATCATTAAAACATTCTTGATAAAAACATATTCAGAATAAAAGTTACTGTTTTAATTTCACCTTCTTTTTAGAGAAAAATGCATTGTATGTTTAATGTGTGGTTATGTTCGAACACTTTCGCCCTGTTGCTATATGTCGTCACCAAGGCCCTCTCTCGTGATTTAATTGTGAAGTAAGTACGATAATTCTTTTTGGCCAGTACATTTGCTTGAAGTCTGATACGTAGGACGCTTTAAAAGTATATACATATTCTCTTTTTTTTTGCGGCATCAATTGTTCAGATGTCTGTGATAGTTGTCTTTAGGCATTACAATAATGAATCTTGCTTTCATTGTTATTTAGAAGCCACAAGACCTTCACAAATTTGAATATATATTCTTTTTTCACACTTGCCTAATTATTCCTAGATGTCATTGTGTCAAGTTAAGTCACCCGCAACATGAAATAATTTCCGGTTGTGTGATCATGTAAGCATGTATAAATAAAGGTGATGGGAACGTCTTTGATTGTTTTTTTTATATGCAGATTTTAAAAGAAATATAAACCGACTGTTATAAATGCCATAGTTAGCTATGTATCATTTAGTGAGTTAAATAAGGAAAGAAGTTTTCCAATGATTAATTTAGAAAGCAACCTGGTAGTTTTAACATTAACAAAATGTTTAGTTTAAATATTTTATTTAGAGTAAGACTGCTGCGATATTATTGAGTTAAAATTTTGATCACTTTATAGTGCCTAAGATCATAATAGACAATTTATTGTTATTTATACTTTTCCTAATTTATATTTGCCAATTGCTGCCTTATGTTTGACTGATTCTATTGTTATTTAGGTTAGTCCAGTTAGTTATCTAATTTGTTTATGCAGGTTATCCAAGTAACGAGAACACCCACGCATCCATTATTATTGATCGTAGTATGTGCAATTAAATGAGCAGAGCAATAGTTGATTCTAGTGACCGTTATTTTGTGGTAATACGTATTAACATGTTTCGAATGAACCATTTTTTTATTACCTATGTTTTCTACCACTTTTTTCTGCCACTGCCAAATTTGAACTCTGGTGTCTCATTCTCGAACGGTGCTGCAGTTGTATTGTATTGACGAAGCACCGTTTGAAAATGAAACTAGTAACGGACAGTACAAAATGAAACTGCTACAAACTCAGTCATCTGTTAACAATGATCTAATAAGAGAAAGAAGGAAAATATATGAGCGTAGAAAGTTTGACAAGGATGAACGAAATTGACCGTTTTATGTGGGCAAAATTCAAATATGTTGCTATAGCTTGTAATGGCTTATAATGTTTAAAAGCAAATTCTTAAAATGTGTGTAATTACAATCACAATTTTATAAAACCAAATAGTTGATTGAATCATCATGAATGCACAGTAGTTTTTATACTCATATTTCTTTAAACAAATATAAAGTGGTGTATGAAATAAAATCAATAGGTACTCTAGAAGAAATCTATTAATAAAATACATAATTCAACTTACCAAAAAGACAAATATATATGTATAAATCAACAAAATTGAGAAAGTTTATATACAAAACCATGTATTGGCGCCTTGTTTTCCCCACAACTAACGGTTTTGTATATCTGTCTCCTTTGTATGTAGAGGTCAATTCGTCTCTCTCTCTCTCTCTCTACAGTACATTTAGTAGTTCTATATTATTAGATCATTGTCTGTTAACCTGGTAATTCAAATGTGTAATTTCAAAAGACACATTTGACTACTGTATTTCGGAGAAAATTTAAATTTGATTTTTTTAAACGCATATTTATTAGTAACTTTTTTAAATTATCTTTACTAATACTGTTAAAATTACAAATTGTGTTGTATATTTTGTACTTCACCTTGATTTTAATTATATTTACAGAATCTTTGATTTTCTTTGTTATTTCAATTCACTTACAACATTTATAATACTAACGCGAAATTAGCAACGCCAAACTCATATTTTTCTCAATAATAATAATGATAATTTAATTTTAATTATGGGTCATTAATAAATGTGTTTTAATAGTTATAGAAGAAGGTATAATTTGTTTAGAAGTTATAAAACATTGTCTACTGTAATCAGTAGTAATCACTATGATGTAATGGTGTATTTGCACTCTACCTAATTTAAAATCTGTCATAACTCGGTGTTATTATTCAAATATTTACAAAATATTAAATTTCAAATATTAATGGAAATGTTTTTTCTAAAAAATAAATTCGCACCAAAAGCACTACTACCTATTTTACTAATTTAACCCCATTGCTAAGATAAATAATACCAGAGATAGCAATCGAGCCCACTTAATTTGGATTAGCCTGTATTGGAAGTAGATATGTGTAGGCACTGAAATAAATGAACACATATCAAAGGTACGATATTTACAAACATATATATACTCGTTTTATATGCCATTTTCATTGTAATTATTTAAATAATATTACTGGAAGGTTTTATATATGAACATTTTTGCGTCTTTTTAGAATAAAATATTTTACATTTAATATGATATTTATAATTACATAGTTAAATCATTCTTCCCTGAAAAAACAATGTTTTTATTTAATTACAGGTATTTACATAGTATATCAAAATAATAAGTAGCAAATAACAACAGAAAAATGATTTAACCGTGTTATTAACGATATAGATGTATTTGATATTCTATTGTTGTGACCAATATATATATATATTGAAAAATTTAAAATAAATTTTACCTCATATACCTACTTGTGTTTGAATACATCACTATATATTATTGACTATGTGAGTGGATAAAGTCCTGCTTAAAATTGCAGTTTTTAATCAGAATTTTTTTATTTAATGTTTTGTGTTATTAAGGGTAGTCCGAGAAGAGACATAATAATAGTATATCTAATAATAATAGTATACACATATTAAAATACATAAGAATAATATTATTAAAAATAAATGTAAACAACACAAATTTTAAAGAAAATATAAAATTGTATTTGAAGCTAAGAGCCTTAACTTCTAATCTAAATTACAAAAAATTCTGTACGGGGTTTATTTTGCCTACTTGCACCGTCGACTATAATTTAAGAGATCATGCATGCACTATTATATTTCGGCCGGTAAGTATGTGGTTTTTTTTTCTTCATTGTTCATATTTTTTCGGAGGCATTCTAAATGGATATAAATAAAGAAAAGAATTTACTACTTGCTTTTATACGCGTATTTGGGCGTATAAGTCTTAAAGTGGTTACTATTTTATCGTTGCATTTATTCAAGCATGTTTGTTTTTGTAACTTTGGTTCAATTAATTTAGATACTTGTTCCCTACAGCAAGCAATTTCATTTAATACGAAGTAGATGTCAAAAAAAAACAAAAAATAAACTACAATTAATGAAACAAAAAACAAAAATAAATGACACGCATTGCGATTATAAATTTTCTTGTTATTAAATTGGCAACGTGGAAACGCTTTCCTTCACTTCGCCTACAGATAATTTTATAATCATAGGATCACGCCAATTGTAACTATAACATTCCCAATATGTTAAAATATTAATAATCTATAATTTCAAAATCATAAGGTAAAAAGTACCTCCCCTTCGCCGACCACTAAGGTATTACCGACCGACTATGAATTGTCCAGTTCAAATATATCAAGTAATATGCATCTGATAAATAATTCGACATTACGGTTGCGCCCTTAAATGTGTGCCTATCAAATCGAGAGAGCAAATTTTTGCATCAATTCTCAAGCAGTCGATGTTTGTCTGGCAATGTGACCCATAGATAAAGATAGGGGATGTGACCAGATTTAGAAGGTTTTTACGTTAAAATTTTTACTTTTCATATTATGAACCATAAAACAAAAATTTGGTAAGTATGTCCAATTTCTGTCTTATACTACGTTATTATCTAGTTTTTCTTTATTGCAGAATACATATAAGTTTACAGTAATAGTTTATAGTATACTGCAAACACAAAAATGGTCGTTAAAGGTTTATTCACAGGCATACGCTCCATTTCCCGACCGGTCGGTGGGTAATGGGAATATGACACCGTTTTAATATTTTGCAAAAATCAGACATTTAAATAGTTTTTAAATATGCTTTAAGTTATTTGGAAAATACTTTTTTGTACCAGTAGTAAAAAATCATAGCATTTTTACACATAAAAAAACGCGATGAATTGACATTTCTCCACCTGAACAGGTAAATAATGAGCAAGTTATTAGGTGAATAATGACAATGATGACAACAAATAAAGCGAATGCCGCAACCATGTAATCGCTGTAATATGTCAAGTTGTCAACCGTCAAAATTCATTGAAGTTTTTGGCCAGTTTCACATTCGTATATCGGCATATCAATGTCGATTTATACCATAAATCATACCTAAAATCTAAAACTTATAAATGCTCGACCTCTAAGGTAAAATAAATAATTATATTTTAGATTAACAATAGCAAAATATGTCTGATAGTATTATGGAAACAATATAACGCGTAACTATTATAGATGTAAAGAAGGTAAAATAAATAACTCTATTTTAGGTTAACAATAGCAAAATATGTATAATAGTATAATATGGAAGCAATATAACACGTAACTATTACACATGTAAAGAATTATTTAATTTATTTATAAAAATTGAAAGTGCAATTATGGCATGTCTAATTTATTGATGGTTCAATTCTATTTGAAAAACCAGGATTGTGCAGATCTGTAGGCACATTAATGACAGTATTATTAATTGAGTTAATTCCATAAGTATTTACGATATCTTCAGTCGAAATAGATTCTGATTGTATCTACGAGTAAAGAATAGAACAGGAGAGAGTCTCCTTAATAATAATATTTGTCTAAATTTGGTAACTAAATATGGCCGCCGCAATGCCTAGGCGTGCATAAATATTTTGTAGAGGGTATATGTACACTTCCTGTGTTCTCGATAATCATTTAGAATAGATTGTTAGTCCAAAAATAATTAAAGAAATATCGTATCGTGTATTATGTTTTCAATTCTTTTCTTCTTTTTAATATATTATAAACGGGTTTAAATGAAATCTGCGTCAAAAATATGACAAATATTAAATGACTTGGATATATATGTTACGACACTGAACACATAATCAGACATGTCAGATATATGACAATTTATTTAAAATACCTCTTTTTAAATTATTATTGCCTATGTTGAATGCCAATGAAATAACTTACCGATGAAGAGAAAAATTAATATTCTTTGTTCTTGCCGTTTTAGAACGACCACAAGCCACACAATTGACCATTATAGAAACACTAAAATGTCATTTTTGACATAACCGGACATAACTGACCTACCGAAAAGGGTAACTCCGTCTAAAAAATACCTATTTCCACACCACGTTATGCTCTCTCCTGTTCTATTCTTTACTCGTAGGATTATATTGCTGATGTTGATGGAATTTGATTCATATTGAAAATTCCTGTATTTATTGTAGGTGTGGTTGCGTAAGTAGATGTAGTAGACCTTGGGACATACATGCTATATTTTTTTTATTTACTACACAACATATTTACTACACCATGTTGTTTTAACTGAAGGATATTACCACCATTGACAGCTAAAAGTATAGCCGAGGTTCTACGGAAGGGCAATTTTTTTTTGGCATCTGTCCTATTGTGTTATGTCCAATGTGTTGTCTAGTACATTTACCATTACGTACACTAATACAGAATTTTTCTATGTCTGGAATTGGTCTAATTTTTAAATAGTTTTTAATTATTTTGATCCAAAGTGGCTCCATTATTACAAACTTTCGAGATGAACCATTTTTGCTATTGCGGATGTGAATAATAATTAAATCATCTTTCATGATGACATCAGAAATTAATAAATTACACAGCTCATCACTCCGGCATGCACCAGCAACACCAATTACAAGAGCAGTCTACAAGGTTATAAATTGTCAATAATTTCAAAGTATTAATATATAAACATACTACCTTAGTTGCAATGTAACATGTGTCGGATGCCTCTGTAAGGAATTTTATAATTTCCTCGAGTAAATACTAATGATTTTCTGGGCTTCTAATTTTAACTTTTTTTTTTAAAAAGGCAACTAATTTAAAATATTTTGATATGTTAATATCCTTTTTTAGGCCAAGTGTAGCTTTCAACATTGAATAATGCGCCCATAAAGTCGAGGCTTTTTTATTTTTTGAATATTACTGAAGTTACTATTGTATTTTTGGAATTACACCATTGTTTAAATTATGTATATGTTTTCTTGTATAAGTGTTTAGATTTATGCGGAAGCAAGTTCTCAACAGCCTGTTCTGCAATCTCGCACATTTCAGGTGGTGTACATCTAAACTCTTCAGACATTATAAATGGAATGAAAAATAATCTAATAAATACTTGGCTTTTAGTTTCAGCATTTATGTCAAAACTTATTTGTCAACATCAAAATATAGCCTACTTATTTGTTTATATGAAGTTTTATTACAAGGGCATTCTTACATATATGAGTAAATTTATTCATAATTATTAAGGTTTCAAGATCCAATTAGACTACTATGGTGGCTTAAATTCCTCGGCGCTGCGCGCCTGGGAATTTAATCTCGCCACTCGGGCAATAATAGTCATTTTCTCAACCTTAGTATGTAATATACTACTATTATTTAGGCTAATGAGGTATCACCGAATAAACTGAGTGATTGCACTTTTTAATACCTATCGTGATTCTGTGTGAATTTATTTCTAATAAATAATATGCCATTCTATAAAAATTCATAATTAATTCAAAGTATGCTTATTTTATATTGATTTTGAGGCACTTATTAGGTCGCAGAATAAGTTAGAGAGGAGCAGTTATTAATCTGTCTCTTAGTTTTTTAAATTCAAATGTGGTCGGTTTAAGGATCGCACAAAATATAAATTTCCCATTTACCGACCTAATAGAACAATACTTTCGCTTTGTTTTTAAAACTCTATAATTTTTTTTACATTTTAGAGTCACATCAAATTTTTTTGGTAAAGTAATATTATTTGCTAAATACATGAGCGTGTTAAAATTTTTGTATATTTTAATTTCTGTAATTTAAAATTTATAATTTTTTTATACTTGGTCCCCAAAAACTAATCCCATTCAAAATCTGATAAAGAAAAAATTATATTGTTTTTTATGCAGATTTTACAGAAATATAAACCGACTGTTATAAATGCCATAGTTAACTATGTATCGTTTAGTGAGTTAAATAAGGAAAGAAGTTTTCCAATGATTAATTTAGAAAGCAACCTGTAGTTTTAATATTAACAAAATGTTTAGTTTAAATATTTTATTTAGAGTAAGATAGCTGCGATATTATTGAGTTAAAATTTTGATCACTTTATTCGAAGCCATACGACAATACAAGCCGGAATGCAGGAATCGTGACGTCACGATCGTGGACGGGATTGTTCCTCAGCGACAAGCGACGTTGCTATGTTATATCAAGTTTCTTCCAAAAAATATAGTTTTGTGGTTAAGAAAAGCAAATTTGACATACATTTCTTGAGAAGAACTAAATACAGTTTATAACAATGACTTTATTAGTGCTAAATATTAAATATTATTTTTAATAGCTATGGAATTATGAAACATTTAACAAAGATATCTTTGATATTTTCTTAAAATAAAACATGGTGAACTATAGATTTTCTACTTAAAAAATAAATATTCAGACATCTTAAAGAAAAATTAAATCAATAGATACAAAGAGTTACAATAACACACAGATGATACAGAAAAATCTAATGACGAAACTTACGACAACAGCGACATGTTATCGACTAGATAGTTTCTTAACTTTACTTTCTTTTATACCGTTATGAATAATCTTATCTTGTCGAACTTTAGAATAATTATGGAGTAGAATGTTATTGAATTTAACTCTACACTTCTCAATTAAATTAAAATTGGAACTACCACATTCTTCACAGGCCTCATATATTTGAATATCTTTATATATCAAGTAGCCGATAACATAATTTTTTTAAAACAATTCTTTGACTCTGACAATTTAGGAACTGACTTTCAAATTTATCATTTATTAATACTTTAAAAAGTAAAAACATCTGAGAAGTAATATCTATAAAGATTTGCTTGGGATATTTTTGCAAATTTCTACCAATAACGTGAACAATGTAACCAGCTATGTACCTATACCAAAATTTCAATTTGATCAGATGATATCATCTCGTCTTCCATTATAATTACAGCTTCTCAAATTGCTCTATACTCACGATAGCTTCATTTGCTATCCCATTTTCACAAATATTTTAAAAGTCTTTTAGACAAAATTCTCCACTTTTAAAAGATTCTCACGTTAATAAATTTATCATTTTTATTTTTTTTTTCTGATTCTAAAACTTAAGCTATAGATATGTGATAGTTTTCTCCACTCATTTGTCGATACTGTCCAAACTTAGCTTCTAAATCATCTGTTTGAAACGACTTAACAATACATATTCGAAACTTAAATCACATATTAAGTATTTCGATAGTTCAATTAAAGAAGTACATGTATGAGTTAGAGCAATTTGAGCCTTTTTCAATCGTTTCCCAATTTCGTTTTGCCTTTCCTTAGGGTATTTCCGCTTTACTTGCAAACATGTTGACATACCGGGTGTCCACATGAAAACTTTATATTGAATTATTTCTGGTGTTTTTGAAGACAAAAACTTGAAATTTTGGGTGGTTGTTCAGGATATAGGGGGACAATGAATAGTGTATTTCATACCGCCCCATCGGGTCACCCGCCGCCGCCAGCCACCCCCACTCCAATATTTTAAATGACACCCTGTATTTTTTTTTGGTGGTTTTGAAAGAACACAATTTTCTTGATATTCCTATGTGAAAAAACTAGTAACACACATTATGACATTTATGAGGTATTTAAATTTAAAAGTTTCAGATATCAGAAATTATTAACTCCGAAAAATCATAAGTTAGTCATGGAAATACTTAAAACAAGATTTATTCACAACATTTTAGTTAAATTAAATGCTCAAATTGTTCACCGTTTACATTTAAACATAAATAAAGTCTATTTTCAAAAGCATTTCTAACATTTTCGAACACTTGTGGCGTTAAATTTCGACATTCCTCTGTTATTCTATTACGTAAATCAGCTATTGATTGTGGCGGTGTCTTATAAACAACAGACTTCAAATGTCCCCACAAAAAGAAATCTAGGGGAGTTAAATCGGGGGAGCGAGCTGGCCATTCAATAGAGCCCCTACGTCCAATCCAATGTCCTGGGAAAATATTATCCAAATAATTCCTAACGTCTAAACAGTAATGTGGCCCAGCTCCATCTTGTTGAAAATATAATTGCTCCTCCTCTATTTCATTCAAGTTTTCTTCTAGACACTGTATGATAAGAGGATGTATTAGCTCTTCCAAAAATTGTAAGTACTTAGGTCCATTTAAATTTTCCTGGAAGAATATCGGGCCAATTACTTGGTTATTAAGAATTCCAGCCCATACATTAATTTTTTGGGGATATTGTGTGTTGCCTTCTCGGAAAAAATGGGGTTTTACGTCGCTCCAATATCGACAGTTGTGTCTATTCACAAGACCATTTAAGTAAAAGCAACTTTCATCACTAAAGCAAATACTTCGCAAAACATTTCCATTTTGCCGAATCATATCTGTCATTATTTCACAAAATTCGACTCTTCTGTCGAAATCACCGTCACCCAACTCTTGGTGAAGTTGAATTTTATAAGGGTGTATTTTGTTTAATTTTAATATCTTATGGCAGGTTGATTTTGGCACTCCCGAAACTTCGGATAATTTTCTCAACGAAAGCTCTGGGTCTAAATTAATATGCCCAAGAACTGCTAGTTGCATAGCTTCATTTAGTACACCACAATTATTCGTATTCCGTTTTTTATTATTTACAGATCCAGTTTGCAAAAATTTTTCTATTAGCGTTCTGACATAAGCAACAGATACGTTTCTGTTTGGATGGTTTTCATTGAATAACGTCGCCGCTTGGGAATAATTTTTGTTTGCAATCTCATACAAAATCACTATTTCAGTTCTCTCTTCAAGAGTATAAACCATTTCAGCGAAAAAGCCGAAACTTTAAGAACAATTTTACAAGTATTAATATTAATGAAACCCAAAAGTCACAATTTGACAATTCTAATTTAAAGCAAACTATTTCCATGACTAACTTATGATTTTTCGGAGTTAATAATTTCTGATATCTGAAACTTTTAAATTTAAATATCTCATAAATGTCATAATGTGTGTTACTAGTTTTTTCACATAGGAATATCAAGAAAATTGTGTTCTTTCAAAACCACCAAAAAAAATACAGGGTGTCATTTAAAATATTGGAGTGGGGATGGCCGGCGGCGGCGGGTGACCCGATGGGGCGGTATGAAATACACTATTCATTGTCCCCCTATATCCTGAACAACCACCCAAATTTCAAGTTTTTGTCTTCAAAAACACCAGAAACAATTCAATATAAAGTTTTCGTGTGGACACCCGGTATAACTAGGCTGGTTTTTAAAAATTGTTGGATACGCATCGTCTGCTAATTTTAAAATTTTTCGTGGCATGACCAAAACTGTGCCATCTGACCTCGTCATTCGATCTTCCCGTACAATAACATTTTCTGAGAAGTGTTTAATGCAGACTCTTGAATTATCAGTGACAATATAATTTTCTCTGTGAATACTTCGTATCCATTTTTCTTTTATTTTGCCGTTCTTAGGAAACCTAAACACTGTAACACGTTGACTTTTAAAATAGTTACCTCGGCATCCGGGCACACAGCAGTTTGGCATTTTATGATAACTATAAAAATTGTTTGTTAAAATTATCAAATGAAGTGTACAAACTAGTACAGACCGTAAGCTTACAGGCACTAGGAAAATGGAGAGGCAGTTTAGTGCGAGAGACATTCACCTGCACTATAAGTGAAACGACGAGTGCCCGACCACAATCATGACGTCACACGCCGCTCGAGCTCCTGCATTCCGGCTTGTATTGTCGTATGGCTTCGCTTTATTGTGCCTAAGATCATAATAGACAATTTATTGTTATTTATACTTTTCCTAATTTATATTTGCCAATTGCTGCCTTATGTTTGAAAATTATATTGTTATCCACAAACAAACAGGCCAACAGACAAAAGTGAGGAATCGTATTTTTCTTACTTTGTACTTACATTCCATCGGAAATTAAAAATATAGAAATTGCGTATTTTAAAAAGGGGTTCCTGTGGCCAGAGCGGAAACAAAACGACAAAATAAAAAAAAAGTTGCTAGAAAGCTTAAACCCACAGTAGCTTCATCTGAAGAATACATTGAATATCAGAGCAGATTAGATAAATAAAAGAAAATAACAAAATCTAAAGACCGAAAGGCTTAGAAAACGATAAGTTCAAAATCACAAAACTGCAGGATCGACTACAACAAAACAAAAAGGCAAAAAACAACTGAAATAGAAAAACCAGAAAGAAAAAGGGAGACTACTACGTTGTTGTTTCTTACAAAGAAGAATTTTCAGGAGTAATAACGGGATTTACGAAAACGGCATCCTTGTTAAAAGAATGGCCAAAAGCGGTGCTCATTGGAAATGGCCCAATAAAGAGGATGTCCTCAGTTACGTTGATGAAGATATTTTATGCAGTATTGACGAGCCCACAGTTATCAACAAACGTGGAGTTCACTCTGTGCCTATAAAATTGAAAATTTACATGCATACTTAAATTATTTTAATTATGTATATATGTAGTACATATATGTATTAAGTATTTTTTGGCATTTATTTTATTTTTTTTCATAATTATAGTTATTTAGGTTATCTAAAATAAGCAGTTTACTCTTTATTTGTCTATTGCACAGATCAAATTAAAGTTAATAAATTAAGTAGGTAGAAAATGTTCAATTATATTACTACATATTTATTTGTGAAAAAGTAAATTTTCAGAGAAAACAATTAATTTTGGAATGTATTCTCTATTTTTTATAACGGTCGGCAAATAGTTCTTATTTTCCTACAAATTGTCGGTAATGGGAACATATCAAAATTTGCTCGAATTTTTCAAATTTTCAAAAGTTTAAAATATATACATATTTAATATACCGGTTGTGTCAATTACCATTAGCCATAGCGAATCAGTTTATACGTATGTATGTAATACGTCCTAGCGCGGTGTATATCCATTGTACATACATATATACGTATACACGGATCAGCTATGGCTAATGTTTCTTGACACAGGCGGTATAGAGGAAACGCGTTACATGCTATTGTACGTCATACTAGATCCATGACCAGTCGTCTTGTTTATCTTGTCGGATCTATTTTTTACTGACATCGAATTGACCTATTAGTCTTAAAAATATGTTAAAGAGAAATTTAATATTGAAACGTAAATTATGCGTTTATTTGCCATGAATGCGTATATTACGACCAATCTATACATTTTCTATTTAAACTAATGAAATAAAAGCCGTCAAATTTCATTTAACAGAGTAACCTCTTTAGTTTCTCTAATACAGTTAAGAAAACACGTAAACGTCACCAAAGACGTACAATTGAATATAACGCGTCTTCTCCATATGTACGATTAAAGTATATCGGCCATTCAATTTAAGTGTTAAAAAATAAATCTTTATCACACCATATTTAAGGAGTACTTTATTTTATTTTCTTATTTTTCTTCTCTTAAAGTGGTACAAAGTCAAGTGGTTGGCGAAGGGTACTTTTACCTTATTAGGTTGAAATTAATTAGTTTATGTTAACAATTTTCAAAATCACCTATAAAAAACCTTTAAGGGTCCTATGTAGTGGATCGGAAATGTAATAAATATGTATTTGAAATAATAACTCAATATCTAAGCGAATAAAAATTCATTTATGACCAAATATTTACACATTTGTAACCGCGGGATGTGGATTGCCTAGTTTTAATTTATTTTATATTTATTTAAAACAAAGTAAAGAATAGTTGAACGAAAAATAAGTGCAGAGCGGGATAGCTTTTTATTCAATTTATAACGTGAACACAAGCAAACAAATCTCCTCCGAAGGATTTTTGAGAAAACTTGTTTTTAATATTTTGACATATTAATTAATTTTCTTTAATCCGATATTTTTTTTCTAAATTAGATTCTTCAGCGGGGTAGATTACTAAATTCTTCATAAGTTGATGTTGAAAGGTTTTCTCCAAATTTAAAATCAACAAAAATATCTTGCATCTAAAATCTGCTATTTTTCCATTGTTGACAGATTTACTATATCGGACCCTTAAGGGTATACCAAACTAAAAATTTCGACGTCTTCGCGGCGGGTTAAGGGGGGTTCTACTCAGAGGTGGAGCTTGCCAATACCCCACTACCATGTACTGTTTTGCTAAATGCTATAGTAAAAATCTAAATTGTACAGTTCCCGGTTTATAAGTACCGCCCTTATGGGAGCGATGCATTCAAAATAACATACGTACGATGCGTTAAGTGCTATTTGTCTCTGTTCAGGCTACACATACTCTACGTAACGTAGGTGCTAGTAATATTTTGTATGATTTATTTAGTCTGCGAGTCTAGGCGCTACAGGAATGTAAATTGTAAGTTTTTTTAGTCAGACATATGTTCAATAAGTCAAAAGTTAATATGTAAGATGGAATTATGATTAAAAGAAATATTACTTAGTGTCTATGAATACTATATAATAATAATAATACTTTGTTCAACGGTACTATGTCATCGTCTTGATTATCTTTTCCATTGGGCGTATTGAAAATCACAGGATAATTATTTATATCTATAGGTACTATTATTATACAGGGTGGCCGCCAAGGTATCCGAGAAACCTCGCACGTGAATTCAATGACTAATTTTAAGCAAAAATGTTTCTATTCACTTTTCCCGAATTCCTAACGGTTCTTGAAATATCGGAGTTCGAAGCTGTAATAAATTACTAGAGGGTTTAGAAAAAAATGTGATTTATTTAATGGAAAGCCTAAGGAGCATTATTAAAGTTGCTCAATGTGGCCACCGCATTGTACAATGCATAACTAAATCTTCCGTCAGAGTCCTCGTTCCCACTTGTAGTTCTCCATATTGTTTTTCGCCTCATAAAACTTTTCTAAGGAAAATAATATTAATTCAATTTAATTTGGTATTTATTTTTATTAGTAAGTAATTGGGGGAAAGACGCGAAATGAGGTAAAATGCCCATTGACAATTATTCTCAATTAGTCGACCAGATGTGAGAGGAATGCAGTCTTCAAATTTCTATGTTATGTAAGAGTATGATGTTTGAAGTATTATTTTGTTGACGGCGCTAATATCGTGTTGATTTTCTTTTCCATTGGGCGTATTACAAATCGTTCTATAAAACAATTTATTATGTTATGATGTACCCTATGTTATAATTTACCTTTCATAATGTTACTTAATGCTAAAGTAAATAATAATGAATTGTACCTATATACACAGTATATGCATTTATATTTAAATTATGTGTCACTTGATTTAAATACTCGTGATATACGACATTTATTTCTATCTATATTATTACATACGCAATACATACACGAATATGTTTCTCCATTTACATTTCTCCAAAAGTTCAAAGCAAACTTTTTAATTGCATCTCTTATATATTACAGAACATAAAAATACATACAAAAATTAAAAAGTGACGTATTAATAATTTAAATTCATTCTGTGAAAAACGAAGAAGAACTATTTATGATATGTAGTGCAAAATGTCGTTCATAAACGTCGTCATTGTATTTATCACCAGAGCTATCAAAAGCTGTAGAGGGGCCTGGGTAAGGGAGATGGCGGCGAAGAAATAGAAGTATTTACAAGGGTAGGAGTCCTGGTTATAGCTTTTGAAAAGAATGTCGTTAATGTAGTCTGCTTTGTAACTTGTAAAACTTCATTTATTGGCCGTTCAACTTTCGTGAACCGTTCAACATTTGAATCCATACCTTCTAGTTTTATTGGTTTCATTCACTTTCCTCTACTGGTTCCTCTTCCGGGAGCCGTTGTACTTCCAACTCTATTAATTCTTCAATATCCTCCGCTTCAGCTTTTAAATTAAGTATGTTAGCAAGTTCCACTACTTTATGTATGACATTAGTGTACTCGTCTTCGTCAAAATCTAAATTATTCCTGAACACTTTCTGACATTTTACATTTTTCCATAGACCCTGCACACATCTTTCTGTCACTTCTTCCCACGCGGTTTCAATGTTCTTTATGTATTCTAAAATATTATATGACTTTCAGAAGTCACGAGTTATTTCATTACTTTCTGTTGCTGTTATGGCTTTGGAAAACGTTGTGCACAAATAGTATTATTTAAACGTAGCTATTGTACCCTGATCCATTGGTTGTAGGATAGCGTTTGTGTTTTTAGGCAGATACACCACCTTTACATCTGGGTGTAAATCATCAAGATGTTGGGGATGACCTGGTACATTGTTAAGCAGAAGGATAATTTTAAATGGCAAGTTCTTTTTCAAACAATATTAACCGACGGTATGAAGCAGTTGAGGAACCATTCCTCAAATAATGCTTGCGTCATCCATGATTTGTTGTTTGCACGATAGTAAACATGCTTTAATGCACATGGGTTCTCAAAGCAATAGATAAGAAAAAGTTTTAACTTCAATCCAGCGACATTACCTCCTAACAACAATGTAATTGTATCTTTAAATGCCTTAAAACCGGCATTGTCTCCGTTTCTACGTGTATATAGAAGCTCTCGGAATTTTTGTTTTGTATCTGGTCATCAACCAAATCGCGAGGAGCTTTTCCATCTCATGAATCAAACCTTTCCGCTACATAGTTATTACGGCTTTAAAACCTGTCGATGATTATAATGCATCTTTTACGCATCAACAAAACGTATCCGAGTATTCCCCACGTTAAACAGTTGTTTGTTGCGGGGAATACCCGACGCAGAAGCTCGAGCGTCGAAGTCGTATGCCCGAGCGGTCGTTAAACGGTTTTTAGACAGGTACGTTACAAGTATAAAAGTATTTAGAACTTAATTTTCAATACCTTTTGTATAAAAAAAAATGTCAAAATTCGGAACGGTAGTAATACTTTTACTCTTATCGAATAGCGATTTTTGCAAATATTTCGCAAATTATGCATTCTATATATATTTGTCAAGAGTACAAAAGCATTTAGAGTTGGATTTGAAATATTTTTTGTATAAATGAAAATTCAAAATTCGGACCGGAAGTAATACTTTTACTCTTAGCGAGTAGCATTTTTTTGCAAATATCTCATTAAGTATGTATCCTGTAGAGATTCATTAAGAGACTGGAAGTACTTAGAATAGGATTTTGAATAATTTTTGTATAAAATAATGTTTAAAATTGTATGATTTAAAACGCCCATACGTACAAGAAAGTTGTGTCGTGGCCACACCTCATTTTTTCCTATTATCTTGGCTAATTTCGACTTTTTTTTAAAATACGTTGGAACAACCCTAGAAAAACCTGATACGACTGTCAGAATTTAGATTTTCGGAAAGAGGGGGCTAACTTCTCACTTTTGGATTTTGTTTTTTTTTGCAATATCCTTCGATATACCTATAAGAGATACGGTTTTGAGGCATTAGAAAAATGTTTAGAACAAATCTACAACTACATGAAACAACCGTCAGAATTCAATTTTCGCAAAAAGGGGGGCTTGTAAGATATCGTTTTTTCCTATTAACTCAGCCAATTATGACTTTTTATTTGAAATACTTTGGAACAATCTAAAACAAACCTAGAACAACCGTCAGAATTTCGATTTTCGAAAAAGAGAGGGGCTAACTTCTCACTTTTGGATATAGTTTTTTTGCAATATCTTTTGATATATGAGATACGGTTTTGATGTATTAGAAGAGCGTTTCGAACAAATCTAGAACAACCTGAAACAGAATTTCAATTTTCGCAAAAAGAGGGGCTGTAAGAAAATCGCTTTTCCTTTTAACTCAGCCAATTACGATTTTTTTTTTGAAATACTTTGGAACAATTTAAAATAAACCTGGAACGACCGTCAGAATTTTGATTTTCGAAAAAAGGGGCGCTAGCAAAAATTTGTTTTTGCCATTTTCTCGGCCTATTATAATTTATTTTTTGAAATACTTTTGAACAATTGAGAATAAACCTAGAACAACCTGGAACAACCGTCAGAATTCCGATTTTCGAAAAAAGGGGTCTAACTTCACACATCCAAAAGTGAAACTAAAACGACATGTGCGTGTATCATTAAGAATTTTTCAAATTGCCGGAATATGTCGCAGAGTGAGTAATTAAGAATTTTTTGGATTACGGAATACTCACCCACGCAAGTATACCAGCACTTCGTATCTATACAAGAAATTATTTTGAAGCGTACGGCTTCCTGAGAAGACCCAAAGTAGATAGAAAGGCATCCATGTCTCGCTAATTCTTGGACCGAAAATATTCATTATATATATGAATGACCCCGCCCTGTAGTGCCCCAGACACGGAATTGTGTCTATATGCGGATGATACCACGTTGTTAGTAAGGGGGAAAGAACTCCAAGAACTAACAGCAAAATCTGCAGCTGACATCCAAAAAGCAGAGGGCTGGTTTGCGGCAAATCACCTGAAAATAAACCCGAACAAAAAACAAAACATGAAATTTTCCACGAAAACAACAGAAGATCGGGAAAAGCCAAATTTTTGGGTCTGATAGTGGACTCCAATCTGAGGTGGGGACACTGGTAGACTGACGTTTGTGGTATTCACCATAAGAAGACTGAGACATGTATGCACATACGAATCTGCAAAGGTGGCGTACTGTTCGTATTTTCATTCTCTTCTAAGTTATGGAACTCTCTTTTCGAGACAGACGGCTGATGCAAATAGAATATTTCTACTGCAAAAAAGGCTACCAACAAACACACATTTTATCCAAATGGAAACAAACATGAGTACAACACACTAAGTAGAAAGCATCTAAGAACCCCTTATCATTGACTTTCACTGTTGCAGTCGGGTGTCGATTATTGGGGTCCCAAGCTATATAACCACTTGAAGAAGAACTTAAAGACCTACCACCTGACGAGTTCAAGAAAAGGGTCAAAGGGCTGCTGATGGAGAGGAAGTACTACGGCGTCGAAGATTTTCTGGCAATTAACGCGAGCTGCTGAAGTATATAACATTCTATCATTTATTATTATTTGTTTATTTGTGTATATCGTTGTTTGTCATATTGTTGATACAATGATCTTGTTATACATATATACACTTTAATTTAAATTAATGTGATATTTTATGTCAAATGTGATAATTACCACAAGATTACTCAGATATGACGATAATCTGTAATTAATATAATGTTAATAATTATAGATGAGTAAATATACATTATTATTATTATACTATTATTATATTATTATTATATTAAAACAAGGGTAATATATTTTCGAATTAAAAATGACTTTGTTTTGTTGGAGTTTGCAGAACGAAAGGAATGTCATTATATTATTATATTATAATGTACTATTTTTCGTGAGTGAAAGGAACAAGATTCTATTGGTGGTATAGTATGTTAAAAAACAATTTTGCAGTTACTTCGGTTTTGCTTACTCCAGAAATTATTGAACAACCAAATGAACACATATTCCATGGAAACAACGTTCGAGAAGTCCGGGCGAAGGCGGTAAATAAGGGAGATTCACTTTGCTCTTGATCGCGGATTGCGTGAATTCCTTGAAGCGAAGTTGAGACAGTGTGTATTTGCAAGGGGCACCATCGTACAATGCCATTAAGATGACCTGTCCCGCGGCTTCAACGCACAGTATTCTTCGTCTCCGAAATTTTTCTTCGCAAATGAAGCAAACGCTTATTTCCAAAGAGCCAGAAAAGATAAGTCCTAACGTAGAAACGGTCATCTCTCTACTGCCCTTCAGACAAATTGAGGCATTCTCTGCAACTTTACATTTGCATCAAACGCTAAAAAAATTTTTCGCGCCGAAAAATAGTGAAAACCCATTTTTGAAAATTTTGGCGCCCTCTGCTTTTTCCGCTTTTGGCTGTAGCGCAGCGAGTACATTAGATAATTTGTAGATATTGTTTTTTTTTGTTAAAAAAATTTTTTGTTCGACCAACCATTTACGCCGAGAATCCATTCAAAAACTTTTTGAGATTACCAAAAACCCACAAGGAGTTCCAACTTTTTGGTTTTAGAGTCGTCGCATGCCCCACTAACGATTTATCAAATAAAATAGTCTCCCATATTTTCTTCCAAAAAAAAATATAGAATGACTACTATAATATCATGTATTGAATCGAATTTCATTGTTTTATTATTATATATAAATTATTTAAAATTTAATGTTTATTCATTATTATTATGTAACTACATCTGTAAAATAATAAGTCCTATTTCTGTCTGTTCTTTATTTACCATAACAGGAAAAGTAATCTAGTTAAATTTTTAAAATAAAAGATATCCTTTTGGAGCAATTTCTGGTTTACTTCAAATCTTTTTATAACTGTCCGAACACTGAATCGTTTGAGAGTAATTTTTTACTAGGTCGTAAATTAACTCTTTTGAACGTCTACCAGTCTGCTACAATATCTGACGATCTGTACAGATGAAGTACGCACCATCTATATCCATCTCATTTTCGATATTAGTTTTACATTATTTTTAACTCACTTATAAATGTCAGTAGTATTTTATCTTGATAAATGTAAAATAGTGGAAGAACTAAAAAAGCTAGTATTATTTATGAATCATATGTAATACTTTTGTTTAAGTTTGTATTTATGTAAAAGTTATCAAAGCCTACCAGAAAATGTGTACAATTTTATGAAATGTAATACAAAATAATATAAGTAAATTTAACAAAAAGAAAATATACATTAATTTTATAAAGTTAAATCAAGGTTACTAGATAATGTTTTCAATTTTATGAAATGTAAAATAATATAAAAAATGTTTAATCAAATACCTACTCAAAACCGTAACAAGGATTTCTGTATTCCGAATATCGCTCGTAAAGTGAATCCCCACCTAAACAAAGTAACTCCGCCCTGTCTTGGATTGCAAGGATATATCAAATATTTCACTGCAGGTGGCGTACTAAAGCAGTGCCAAAAATCCATTTCTTTCTTATCAAATTACACATATATCTTAATAAATACGAAAAAATTTTGCTAGAAATTAATGTTCACAATAATATGTTATACGTCGATACGCATTTTATTTTTCGATTGTCTATTTATATTTAATTTTTTATAACAATTAATAAAAAATTGAAAAAACAAAATGCCAAAGGACGTGTAGATAAACATTATAAGAATATTTCATCTAAATCATTTTTGCATAAAGTTTAAAGGTAGCCTGTAATCTGTAAATATTTGAAAATGTACCTATACAACACCCTTAAGCTCCCTCCGCTTACGGGATTCTAATGTCAAATTTAACAATTAGGTTAAATTCACCCAGGTGAGGAAATTGTAACACGTAAATCATTAAAATGCAAATGGCAAAGGCGTAACTCAAGTATAGACACATTATACAATTAACAATCCTTTATTAACTGTCTATTGTGTTGTTGTGTCTGAAAAAATTCCAAAAACAGTAATATAAATATTTAATTATTTAAAAATTACTTTGACGTATGATTATTCATATATGATTTAAGTCTGATTTCAATTGAAACTATTTCATCTATATATATCAAGTCTTGTTAATTGTCTATTACAAGCAATTTATATTATGTAGAACAGGAACATTAATTTTACAGTACAGGCTTTAATAATTGCAAGTGCAAGTGGTTCCATAAAACATTTCAATAATTCCTGAGGTTATATTGCAATTATATTATAATTCTTCTCTACTGATTAGTTATGGCTTTGAACTTTTTTTTGCGGGCTATCATCATTAAAGATGGATTGCTGATAGTCCAGATACGACGATTCAGGCACTTAAGAGGAGCGTTTACCTATCGAAAACTAAGGCATCGCCGTTTCGCGTTTTTTGAATTTACTTTGTAATTTTATAATCTCAAATTTGGGTTAGTGATGCAAAAGGCATCAATTTATAATGTCAAGGTCAGGTTTTGTACTAATTTATTTTCTTAAAAAAGTTATGTGTCTTAGAAATAACTACAAAAATGCATGAATTTCATTAATGTCTACTAACTAAGGTTGATACACAAAAGAAAAAACCAACCTTATTTCATGAACGATATAAAAAAAAACTTTCTGTAATTATTTTTGAAGATAAAAAACATTAAACAGTAAACATTGTCACACATATTTCACACGAGGTTTTTCCAAGCTATTGCGTCGTCTATCCCCACTTTACGGTATCTCTACCGGTCCTAGCGAAGACGAAAATCTATCGGAATCGGTCGGCTATTCCAGACTTAAATCAGAGTGACAGTTTGTAATTAAAAAGAAATCTCATACCGTATGTGTCAATTTTCATTAGGTATAGGGATTCAATGTTTACGTGCGATTTATACGTATCGTGGCACCCCGACTGTCCGTCAACAATCCCGGCAACAATCGACATCACAACGATTATCTCCGATCTTCCCACTTCTCTCCACCAGATTTTACATTCAATGTTTAGCTGCGAACACGTTGCGATCTAGTCTGCAATAAAAGCCGTCTTATTACTGGAACGGGAAACATCAAATGGCCGCCGCGATCTCCTGATCTAGTAGTTTATTATTATTTTCAGAATCCTTTTTTATTTACCTTATTTTTAATTTTATTAGAATTACGTTTTTGTTTGTGTCATGCAGCGTGAACGCAGCTTAATAATTCTCTGCATTTACTGAAAGGAAAAAGAAAAACAAATCCTTGCAACTCGTAAATATTATTTCTGAACGCATTACAAACATCCAAGCCGGTGGTCGAATAGTTACTGCTAACCACGCTAACTTGTATTTACGAGAATGCATCGGTCGTGCTGGCATTGGAAAGGAAAGAAGGGGTACTATGTTGCCACGTACTGTATATACCTATAATATTCGAGTGTTTAATAATATAAGTTATGGGCAAGCCAAAATTGGCTTATTATAAAACATCAACAGTTCCGTAAGTACTCATTCTTTATACATTATGTTTCCTATCTATAGTATATATATAGTATATCTATAGTAAGCGCTGTGACAGAACCGAATATCGTCTACCTCCACCTACTCACACCCCTTGCGTCTACCCGTCCCGCGTGTAATATAAGTTGCATAAGGTTCTATTTGTTAGTAAACGCCCCTCTTAAGCATAATATTCATAGAACTATTCTTAAAATATGATCGCAAACTTTTGAAAATATAGAATGCGTCTGTAACTGATCGCGCTGCCGCCATTTGCATTCCAGCGATTTTTATGTTTTACAATTTCGACCTCTGCATAATTTAAATTAATGGTTAAATTTGACATTAGAATCCCATAAAAATTCAAAAGTTATAAGCATAAATAACTAATCAACTTTAACAAAATATGAATTTCAAGTTACAAGTTATTAATGCCATTTCAACATAATATATTATAGCGATGTTAAAGCTACATATAAGCATGATGTAATTATAAAATGATATTTATATTGAAAATTAAATATTTTAGCACGACACTGGCGGTACAAAAAATGAAGGAAGACGTTTCCGAGTTGTCGATATCATAACATGAAAATTACTAAATCGCAAGGCGTAAATCAATTACCACATCCATTACTGCGAAATACCTATTAGATTGACCGATGCCCTACTGCCAGGCTGGTCAACGCAGGCATTTGACTGAAATTATATTTCATAATTAATCTGAAGCTTTACTCTTTTCAGCAAAGCATGGTGTTTTTTTATAATTGTTATTGAAATCAACCAAAGACAAGAATCTCGGACGATAGGTATTCACGAAAACATTAATACCTAGGTGAGAATAATCTAAAACTGTGATAGTTGTATCTTGTTTATCAGTGTTAATAGAATATTTTTGAAGAAACAATTTGATGACTTTTTAAAGTTTAAAACATTTCAATAATACAAAAATATATTGTATAATGTCTACTAATTAAGTACAAAAAGGTAAAAAAGTTGATGTCTCAAGAAACGTGATCTTTAAGGCAAATAAATATGTGTAAGACAAAGTATAGATTTCCTGATCAAAGGAAATTGATTTCTGAAATCGGCTAAATGTACATAAGCTTTCTATTTATAATAATTCTTAAATTAAGTTGACGGATTTTAGACACGAATTTTAATAAAAATAACTAGGTACTGAAAAATAATAAATTAAAATTCCACAGTTGTTATTTTACAAGAAACTTACGTACATTTCCGCATGTATGCATGTCAGGTGCACTGACTTTTGTGTCTCCACGTTTATATTCGGAACAAGCAGAGAAAAAAAAAACAAGAAATCCCAAATATTAATTGTGGACATTCAATCATTACTTTCACATGTAAACTTGTTTAATAACAATTAACAGGAAGTAAGCACCGAAACTTGATTGAACGTCTAGAATTTGTATTCTTCGAACGAGCCGTTAAAATAGATTCGATTCTTAAAATCGAAAACAACATATGAATTAAAGCGTCGAATGATTACAAGCAACATATTTTTCACGCCTATGCACGTATGTACATACATAGTATACTGTTGTGTATGGTGAACCTTCGCGTTATTGTGCATTGTGAATAATAAATAGAATATAAGACACGTAAATGAGTGAGGTAGTTGACGTGTGTTTTGATATACTTAATATTAAAACGCATTTAAAACTGATATACGAGGGCGACCTGAAATGTTTCCTGTATCGACAAGAAAAACACGGTATTGGTGTGGTTTTTTATTCTTATTTCTCGATGTAGTCTCCTCGAAGATCAATACACGTTTTTAAACGGTGCCCCAGTCTCTTCAAGCTGTCGGAAAATTAGGATGTTTCGAGGTCTGCAAAATAGCCATCTGTAGCGGCAATCTCTTTCCTGTCAGCGATTTTTTCAGGTTTGGGAATAGGACCTAGCCCCCAGCGACTTTTGCTGGGGGTTAGGTCCGGTGAATATGGAGAAACTAATTCGTAGCGCAACTCATTCAATTTGGACAAGACGATGCGAGATAAATGAGCCGGTGCAGTATCGTGGTGAATAAGCACTTTTTTCCGCTGCAAACGAGGCCGTTTCTCCTTCAATACTGCATCGAATCGGGTCAATAAATCGCTGTAGTATTGCCCCGTGATCGTCTTTCCCTTCTGCAGATAGTCGATGAGCATCACACCTTGGGAATCCCAAAAAATGGTCGCGATGTAGTGGTAGATCCAAGTCTCATCCACGGTTACGAAACGCATGAAGAAATCTCTTGGATTGCGTTGAATCCTGGCCAGACACTCCTCCGAAACGGTCACCCGATTTCGTTTTTGCTCTGGTGTGAGCAAACGCGATACCCATCGCGCCGAAAACTTTTTCATTCAGAAAATTTCCTGTAGGATATGGCCAACGCGTTCTTCTGAGATGCCTGTTGTCTTTGCTATCTCTTTCAGCTTCAATCGGCGATCGGCTAACACGACATCATGAATCTTGTCGACCATTTAATCGTTGGTAGCGGTTTTTGGGCGGCCACTGCGTGGTTCATCACTTGTGCTTGTGTGGCCACGTTTGAACTCGCTCACCCAGAAGCTGATGGTCGAAAATGACGGAGTAGATCCGCCATGAACCTTTAGCAAAATATTTCGAATTACCGCGGCCGTTTTCCCAGCCATCCAGAAGTGTGTTATCACTGCACGAAATTCGATTTTATCAATTTTTGCGAAACCGCCTGACTTGCTACAAAAACACACTCTTAAATAACAACTATTTGCAATAGACGTCTGAAATTTTGACAGTTGCTATAAAAAGGGTTGCCCTTGCCGACCAATGAATTCACTTCGTGCGCCATCTCTTGCCGATCCCGGAAACATTTCGGGTCGCTTATACGTTAAGAACATATTGGTAAATAATTATTATTCATTTGCTATTTTGTGTTTAACATAAGCATTTATATTGCCTAATTGAACACGAAAAAGGGTTTTAAATTGCTGGAAGTAACAAATAAGTAACCCAAGAAAATATTAAGTTTCAATTATATAACTGACCTTACAAAGACAAGAACAAGAAATAGCAAAAAAAATATTTATAATATAATAATGTATATACATAGGTATAATTTAAATAGACAAAATAGCGAATAATCGGTAATTGTTGCATCATTATAGTGTAAATTTATTGAAGCAAACATAAAATTTGATTTATGTTTGATGATATAATGATGCAACAATTACCGATTATTCGCTATGCTTAAAAAAGAATCAAAACGGATGTCTTTACTGAAAGAAATTTGATTGTAGTCAGAGGACATTACGTACATGAGTTTTCTGGGGAATGGAAAATAAAAGCCCAGAAAAGGGTAAAAGAAAAACGAGAACCAAGTTAAGAAATGGTAATAGGTCTGGTGCATTTATTTTATAAAGGAAAATAAAACTATTGCAGAAAAGTCTAAAAGAGAGGGAAGGGATCATCAAACGAGAAAGTAGTAAGAAGTAGTCACAGTTTGTAGGAGAATAATAACTTTGAGGTGGTTACTCTACCAGCACCATTGGATGTTTCTAAGTAATATAAAGTTGATACCAGACATAACGTATTGCTACGACTCTTGCAAATTAACAGTTATGTAAATTTATTTAAATTATCTAAATAACTAAATTAGGGCAGAATCAAGCATATATCCTAGTGCTAGGCCTTATGCTAGATTAGGATCTTATAATTTCTGCATAAAAGTAGGTTTAAGCAATTTCACACTTCACTAGCTCAGTACATGGTTGCTCTAATGATACTTTCTCTCAGGGGCAGAAAATTAATAACAATGTTCCTTCTCGAAAGTGAATGCTCCTAAGTTATCTCCAGGTCAGATAAAATAAATACAAATACAAGATAAACCTTATAACATAATTTATTAAGATAAATTAAATCAAAACAACACAGGTATATTTACAAACAAAGATAAGTTTATATATATAATCAAACTCTTGCATGTTATGACAATACGATAAAAAAAATAATACAGTAATTATGATCAAAACAATAATATCAATTAAATCAGAGAACACTCCACTAAATACATATGTTACATACTAATTCATGAAGGTTTAAGTTAAAACAATCAACAAATCAAAGTTTTGCTAAATGTCGTGACTTATACTGGATAATAAATAAATAAAATATCATGAATTCCCACGGTCCAAATAATATACACATTAACACATGGACTCTGTTTTGACGTGAATTCTGCCTAGCGCTTTTTCTGGCTCCCAAACAGTATCTCCAAAACAAACGCACGCAAAATTGGTTAGCCAGGGCTCCGTTCTACAAGTACATCTTTCGACTCGTTGCACACATCCCTAGAGTACACAACTACGTGTCCATCCTTAATGTAATATATCGATTAAATTATTACTACGTGCTTAAATTGTGTTTTAAAATATTGACTTTGTTCTGATTAGTACTGTCTAGCGCTTTTTCTCGCTCCCAAACAGTACAACCAGAACCAAATCGTGTTTTTAGGATTAATCAAGGCTCCATACTATGAATTAATCACCTACTTAATTCATTGTACACATCCCTGATCGATTACCCAACGCGTCAAATATTAATACACAAGCACAATAACAAAAAAAAATGAATTGTGAAAGTATATTTATAAATAAAATAAAAAAAAAAATTACCAACCTAGTTAAAACTCCAGCATAAAGCACCACATAAAATTCTGTTCAACACTGTATACAAGACAAATAAAAAAAATAAAGACAATTAAACTACCTTACCTAATTATTCATATTACTGTTCAAATTCATCCATATTCATTTTAAATTTATATAAATACTAATCACTCAAAATTAAGGCCAAAATTGCAAAGTACTAACAAATAATTAAAAAGAATTCTAACATTAATATATGACAAAATAATCCCATATATACAAATAAAGAATTAAAATAATAATAATAATCTTTATTAGCAATTGCTATTGAAATATACAAATATATTACTTAGAAACTAAAAATTTTTCTATAATATACGTACGGACTAATTGTTTAAATATTCTAATGTTCTTAACATTTAAAAAACTATTCAATTATTAAAGATAAAGTAAATCCGGCAACCCATTATACACACACTATGCGAAGGTGTCCTGAAAACAAAAGACAACCCAGAATTTAAACAAAATGACTGATAAACCACGAAAAAGCAGTTATGAAATATTTACATATACACAGGCAGTACTTTTAGACCGTAACACAGTCTCCTACCATAATTACATCTTCGGATACATGGTGAAGTAAATGCGTAACAAGTAAGATATATGCTAAGTTACTTCAGAGCTAAATGGAATACGTACTATACACATTTTTAAAGTTGACTATTGTGTTTTACCAGGAATACAAATTCTTTTTCTTCTATCTTCAATGTATGTCCGAAATTGCCTTGCATAGATAATATTGCTCGGCATTGGTCGGAGTCTAATGGAATGGACGTGAAGTGTTAATTAAGATAGGTTAGCTATCTTCAGATACAAATGGTAAATTATTGGGAAAAAAGTTCGTATTCGAAAACAAGAGATCCAAAAATTTGTCATCAGAGTTAGGCTAGGCGCACACCAGTTATACAAAATGTTTTGACAAATTTGTTTGAAGGCAAAATATACTCCAATTCAAGAAATTATTAAGTCGTTTTATCTAAATTAAACAAAAGATCTGTAATACTTAATTGTACGTACTATTATCTGACAATAATAATTAACTGCAAATAAATGTGTAAATAAATATTAATTAAAAATATGCCAAAAAAGTAAAAACATTTATTTTGATTGGTGTGTATCGCTATCTAACCTTCTCTTATGATTTAATAAATAATGACGTAATTCAAACATTACCTTTGACAAGCAAATGTGTGACGTAGTTTTGCTGTTCTGCTGCTTCAAGTTGTATATATTCATTAATACTCTAATAATTTTATACTTTCAATTACTCTCATCATTAAAAATAAACCGTCAGCAATTAAAGTGACACAAAATTGTCAAATTTGTAAATCCTGAAGATATAGTTATTCCAATAATTCAAAGTTATTAATCACAATATTAGGCAGTGCAAACAAAATGATAATAATTAAAGGAAACAAAATTTACAGTAGATACAAATTACCTCTAAAAATAATAATATAAGGAAACCCACTAAACACCGTTAATAAGTTTTAAGTTGTAGAAGTTAAATTCCTTTTAATTTTATTAATTAAGCTTCCTAGGTTTTTTAACGTTGTAAATATACTTTTCAATCCATGTTTACGACTAAACTTGATAATATATGTATGTGCCGCGTAGAGAACCGATAAAATTGCACATGTTATTACCTTAAATAGATCCACCCAGCAATTAATAATTACGTAATATTGCCTGAGTATATGTAGTGTTACACTTAATATGTAATCATTTCTACCACCATCCAAACATTAATTTTTTTATCGAAATGAAAGTGACAGGAAATTTTTCTTTCGCTAAGGTATATAAACACGTTAGAGTAGATTAGGAGATTATCAGATTCTTTTTAAATTCGAAGCTAAAAGTAAATATTGAATATGTTCATCAAAGTAAGCATCGTTTATTGTTTCTTTTTAATATTCACGAAAAATACCTACTTATCATTTCTATAATGTAATATAAATGTGTGAAGTAAAATTAATAAAATATTCCTGCAGGTTGTAGTTTTTACGTTAAGTTTTGTTTACGCAAATACACTTCCGGTGGAGGAGCATGAAGATGCAACCGGCGTATCATACGTTTCCTCGAATTTAAGATATGGAGCTTATGATACAGGAAACAATGGACTAGGACAAGGTGAAAATATTGTGCATCTATCTAGACAAAGACCAACTTATATCCAACAATACGTAACACCTGTGGCACAACAACCAGGCGTTGCTCCAGTTTATGTTGCGTCAGGTCACCAGGAGAAAGAGGAATACGTAAGTTTTATTATCTCATCGGATATCTAGTTTGTTTAGTGATAAAACGTTTCATTCATTCCTTTAATAGGCGCCTCCAAAATATCAGTATCATTATAAAGTGGAAGATCAGCATACCAATGATTTTAAATATCATACTGAATCGCGTGACGGGGATGTCGTCAGAGGTGAATACAGTCTGAGAGAAGCAGATGGTACCGTGCGTACAGTGAAATACACTGTCGAAAGTAAAAGTGGTTTTAACGCGGTTGTCATAAAAAGCGGCCAGGCGGAACATCCTCAAGTTCAAGTTAAAAAACCTGCTCAGGTGCGTGGACAGCACTACTACGATCGTTATTAAGTAAGGTAGTGATTACGTTACTTAAACGTGAACCAAATTGTACTGTGATTGTAAATAAGTATATATATGTATGTATATTTTTATATAAAGTGATTCTGTATATTTGTGTTAAATTATTTATCTTTAACAATACTTGAGTCGAGTCAATTCCAAATTTATATAATGATCTTCAAAGAGCCCCCATCAAATAGAGAAACTTACTCTAGATTTAGCTTGCTTTGGATTATCAAAGCTGGTGATCTGAAGTGTGTGAAAATGTATTACCACGGAAGACGAAAAAATGCTTTTAACCCAGTCATGTTTGAGGCGCCTGTGTTAATTGTCCGTAAGGGAAATCGGTACCATTTTAAAGGAAAGTAGTAAGTCAAGAACACTGAAATTTTCACACAGTAAATATCACAACACACTTTTCAGCTTATGTTGTTTTGAAAATCCTAGTGCCATTATTTTTTTCAAAAAAAAAAAAAAAATAATAAAGTTGGAAGAAACTGAGCAAAATTAAGTCCATTTATAAAAGGCACTATGCTGATGTCGAATCCAAAACCAAAGTGAATTTCGCCTAAAATGGTACCTAAAAAAATATCGGAGAGTTGGGCGTAAACAATTTCATATGACGAAACAATTTCATTCGTTTACACACTATACACAAACCGGATGCGGTCGAGTTTGGTAAATTTCTGCACCGAAATAGTTCGCACCATCACACATGAGATGACGGTATTAAGGGGAGTCGCTACCGGCGTGAAAATTTTGCATTTTCTTCTAAATAGTCTAGCTTGCTATGACGTGTAAACAAAACTTTTGCGAGGCCGACGCTGGTGGGATACGACCCATGTAGTTGTTTTTTTGTGCCGTATTATATTATGCATGAAAGTCCATATATTTGATTTAATATGTATTTTTTAATTGAGGAGTTGGATGGAAAAAGGGCACTTTTACAAAATTGGCATTTTAAGTTATTACTAGGGAGCATAATGTAAACAACTGCGTGTTGTTTACATTATATCTGAATAGCACTAATTCATAGGGCGAACTGCAACATCTGTTTACGGCCGAGAATCAGAGAAAAAACTGCCATAAAATAAGGAATTTTATGAATAAAATCCTTTCTTCATCGGCGTAGGTACAAGGGTAACGAGTTTTTAAAATTTATTATATTTACCTTATATTTCGCAATATAATATGTATGTTTCAATAACATACGCGTACATTTTTAGTTATCATTTATTTAGATCTAGAACGTTGTTTATGTTACTTTTTCTGAGATAAAAATTAATTGTCAGTGATTCCGAAATTTATTGCAAAGTCTGTAAAATATCGTCACTTAGCTTTGCTAAAACATACACAGAAATAGTTTTCATGCAGAGAATTTCGATAGTTTACAAAATTATTTCTGAGTGCAAGGAACTAACACAAATCCCAAATTTAAAAAATCAGTTGTTATTCCTTCAGGAACACTTTGGAAAGTTGCCTAAACTAATGACATATTTTGAAAATCGAATCTCAAATTAAAAAATGAGGTGTGGCCACCATACGACTTTCTTATACGTATGAGCGTTTCAAACTATACTATATTTTTTTTACACAAAAATTATTCAAAATCCTATTCTAAGTACTTCTGTTCTCTTAATAAATCGCTATAGAATGCATACTTAGCAAGATATTCGAAAAAAGGACTACTCTCTAAGAGTAAAAGTGTTACTTCCGGTCCAAATTTTGAAATTTCATATATTCAAAAAATATTGCAAACCTAGCACTAAATACTTTTGTATTCTTGATAAATACATATAGAATGCATAATTTACGACATATTCGCAAAAAATCGCTAGGTATTCGATAAGAGTAAAAGTGGTAATTCCGGTCTGAATTTTGAAATTGTTTTTATGCAAAAGATATTGAAAATTACGTTTTAAATACTTTTATACACGTAACGTACCTGTCTAAAAAGAATGACATGCGAAATATTCGCAAAAAACTGATTTTCGATAGGAGTAAAAGACCTACTTCCGGTAGCAGCTTCGAAAAACCTTTTAAATAAAATTGTTCTCAATTTTAATTTCAAGTACATATGAATTCTTTATAAATGTGTTTAAATTTAGTAGTTGACGAAATATTGGCAAAATTTAATTTTTTCACTGAAGTAAACTGCTACTTCCGGTCTACCGATTTTACTGAAAAACTACTCAGATCTCAAGAGGGAGATTAGACACGTAAATATAAAATTTGGCATTGATATCTACAGCGGTTATCGTGGTCACATAGAGACACACAGACATTTTGTAAAAACATCTTTTTCGGTATCAGGGGACTTCAAAACGTGGACATCTGCAAAAATCTCGAAGTCGAAAATTTCACATTACTTCCTTATACTACGTATAAGAAAGTGAAAATGGATTAACCACATTAGATGTGGCTATTAATAATTCCAAGTGACTTAGACGCAGTTTTTAATAGAAATCCAGGTTTAATAACATTGCGGCAATTGTGTATGCTAAATACGCTGAAATAAAAGAATATTTCCATCACGTAAATATAACCAGTTGCGATGTAGAAAAGACGTTTTCTATCTACAAGGATGTACTTAATTCAAAGAGAACAAGTCTTACAGAAGAGAAAATGAACAAATAGTAGGGTATTTTGTATTTTATAATCACCAGCCACTTGTTATTCAATTATATAAATAAAATTACCTGAAACCTCTTTAAAAATACAACATTTCAATAGCGCGCCCATGGGCGATGAGTCATGACTCGCTCGATTCCGCTCCCTAGTTATTACTAATTAAAGTATATTAAGCATCAAAGTTATAGTATCATATAAGATAATCTGTATTTACTTTGGTTTTATTCATTTAAAACTGATTTTTTTTATTAATAAGACTATTAAAAAAGTAATGACTTTTTGCTCAATATATTTGGAATCGTTAAAAACAAAAAATGAAAAAGTGTCCTTTTTTCAGAGACTTGGTAAAAATACGTAAAACTCGGTTGTTTTGTATTATTTTATTTCATATGAAAGTGAAAAAAATTACTAAACATCAAGTTAATATTCTAAATCACTGTCGCTATTTTCATCATTATTTTCTTCAGTAGGTGTTAAGTTCTCTGGCTCCTTAAACACATTTTTTTCATACCACTCTAACTCATCTTTCTCTAAATATTTCGTTAAATCTTTTATGTTTTGCATTTTATCGGGATTAATACAATTTGGAGAAGCTGCTGCTAAGTGTACCTACTTCCAAATTTTCTTTTTTCTGTGTAATCCAAAAATCAAAGGGTGCAGAAAAACCGCTATATGATTCTGCTGCACATAAAGTACCAGAAGAAGTATATTTTAGCTGGCAATACTTCCTTAACGTAAAAGCCGTTGTTTTCAATTTTGTGGACTGTTTGAAAAAGCTTTTCAAACCCTCTTCCCAGTCATTAATTAGCGATGCACCACCTTCAATAACCTTGAATGCCGTTGGTTTTTGCCTACACTGTCGCATGATTTGAAAATAAGCGTCCGGAGTTTTTATCGTTTCAACTCGTTTCAAGAGCTTGCCATAAAGACCAAAATTTCGGTCGCAAACACAATACGAGTGGGCACGGACAGGAAAAATGTGTCGAATGTTAATACTTTGTGATTTTGCAAACCACAAGCAGTAATGTATCATACTCATATTCTTATTTTGTCCCCCGGTAGCATCTGAGAGAAGTACAATATTTTTTATGTTCGGTTCTCGACTAATCACATCTTTCAAGAAATGAGATTACCGAATTCGAGTTCTTCTTTGCTTCGTGTTCAATAAAGCAATAAAACGAACTTATATCATCATTATGACAGTGCACATTAAAAACGTACATCCACAGAAGTCGCTTGTAAAACTGTTGCGAAACAATCAGTTTTGGCAAAGGCAAGTTTTGTGCGTAATCGAAGTCGGTAACTAAGTTGACTTATCATTTTTACTATTAACAAATTGTTTCGTACTGTTACCTACTACTATAATAAGAAACTATTTCACATGGATTATCACGTAAAATTACATCACTATGTAAAATTGCACACGAGTATGTAGTAGTATTTTATGAAAAAATACAACAAAAAATTAAAAAAAATACATGTTCCGGTCCGAATGTGAACCCGGGGGCAATCCGAGTATTTTTTTAAATTTTTTTGTGTGTATTTTTTCATAAAATACCATATACCACACACTCGTGTGCAATTTTACATAGTGATGTAATTTTACGTGATAATCTATGTGAAATAGTTTCCTATTATAGTATGTGTAATTTTACACAAAAATTTTTTACAGTGTAGCAACAAAAATTTTCGTTAAAAGCTGAAAATTTATCCGGAAAAAAGAAAGCTCTCGTGTAATTATAAGTGACAATTTTGGCAAATGTGCGAACGTGTTTATAATGAAAGTCAAAAGATGTTTGAATAAGTAATAATAACAGATGTAACTTAAATTAGACCGTTGTATATATAGTTATTGATACCTGAAAACTTCACAGAAAGAATACAACCCCAGCACCTTCTATGAATTTTCGTTAAAAACGGTGATGCAATCGCAGAAATATTAAGTAATTCCGTTTCTTGAATACGATAACAAGATAATTTAATGGATTTTAGTATTTTTTGCTGTAATTACGTTCAACTACACCTTTGAAAAGATTTTGCCTCAGAGCATTGCATAATAATGCATTGCATTTGAAGTTTTTGACCATCATAATCCTACACTTCTTTCTACTCTATATTTCCTTATTTGACCATCTTCTTTATATATGAAACCCTGCAGTGAATACATTAGAAAAGTAACACTGAAGTTCATTCAAATGGTTTAAGTAATATTGTGACACAATATGACAGCTATATTACGTTACATTGACAGTTCGAAAACGGTTTTATCATACATAAAAGCATAAAAGCATAAATTTTAATATAATACACAAGCTTTTTCTGTAATGTGACTTGGTTTCTTGTTGTTCACACTTAATTTGTTAGAAAAAAGAAGTATGGCATGGTCTCCACTGGAATCAAATCCCGATGTTATGAATAAATTTTTGCAAAAATTAGGAATTCCTAACAAATGGAATTTTGTTGATGTCTATGGATTAGACTCGGATATTTTGGCATTGATACCAAAACCTGTCTTATCTGTTATTTTATTACTTCCACGTTCAGAAGCTTACTTTCATCATTCTCTACAAGAATGCAAAGCTATGAAAGAACTTGGACAAATACTTCCATCGGATATCTTTTTCCTAAAGCAAATAGCATCCAATGCTAGTGGTACTGTGGCATTAATTCACAGTATCGCCAATAATACTGATAGGATTGAATTGGTTGATGGTACTAAATTTAAACAAATGTTAGAGTCTAGTAAAAATTTAAGTCCAGAGGATCGGGGTCAATTATTAGAGATAAAGTTTACACAAATTAGGCTTGTTCACCAAGAAGTGGCCATGGACGGACAGACAGAGCTTAAGCGGCATGATACTGTCAATCATCACTTTATTACGTTTATACACAAAGACGATTATTTGTACGAATTGGATGGAAGAAAAGAATTTCCAATTAATCATGGAACATCTTCGTCGGAAACTCTTTTAGAGGACGCCGTCCACGTATGTAAGCAATTTATGGACAGGGAGCCTGGGGGCATCAACTTCGCACTTTTGGCACTTGTAGCTGTTGACACTTAAATTATAGATTGTGTGTTAGATGCAGATTGACACTAGTAAAGTTATGAATTAGTTATTTTTGTTTTTGTATTTAATATTGTAAAGAACAAATGTAAATACACTTATTTAATATGACTAAGTTCATTCTATTAATTCTTTTTTGTAGAAAACTTGTTCCAAATGTAGTTTTAAATATTTATATATTCTTAACAAATCTTCAGAATGTATAATTTGCGAGATATTGGTAAAAAACTAGTTTATGATAAGAGTGAAAATACTCCCGAAAAGAATTTTGAAAATTTCTTTATAAGAGGTTTTTCATTACGCGTGTCTGACCTCTAAAAGTGAATAAAAAGAATTGTATGTGAGATATGACGGAAACTTTTATTGCGGAGTAAAGAGCATTCAATATCATTATGTTTTAAAAATGGTATCATTCAAATGGTCTCCGCGGCTTCGTTTACAGGACTTGATCCGAGAGGTCTAATTTTGTATGAGTCTGTTGCATAAGTCAGGCTGGATCTCACCAATGGTTTGAATGATGCTGTTCTCCAGTTGGTTAATTGTTGTTGGTTTGTTGCCATAAACCAGCGACGTAACGCAGCCCCAGAAAAAAAAACCTAAGGGTGTTAAATCGTACGATCTTGGAAGCTGGGAACTTTTCTTGCAATAACTCCAATGTAACGCCTGATGTGTGACAAGTTGCGCCATCTTGTTGAAACCACATCTCGTCCACGTCCATGTCATCCAATTGAGGCCACAAGAAGTCAGTTATCATGGCCTTATACATTTGCCATTTATAGTCACCGTTTGGCTATTTTCATTTCGGAAGATGTATGACCCATTGACGCCGCCTGACCAAAATCCACACCAAACAATTTCCCCGGATGCAGTGAAGACTCTTGACACTACTATAGATTATTATCTTACCAAATGCAGAAATTTTGCTTGTTCACAAAGCAGAAGGAATGTGCTTCATTACTGAAGATGATTTTATCGCCAAATTTGGATTCGACTCCAACTGCTGCAAACCCCAATTAGCGAACGTCTAACGAGTTTAGTAGTCTTGGGGCTTCAGTTCTTGTGTCATTTGGATCGTGTATGGATGCATGCCCAAGTCTTTTTGCAATAGTTAAGCTGGCAGAACGGCCTTGTGCACGACGACTAATGTAAAGGTTTGGGTCTTCAGCCACACTTTCAGCAACAGTAGCAATATTCTCGATTAACCATGTGTGTCAGCGTCGTCAGGGGCTGCTCGATCAGTAACCAAATCGCTTTGCGCGAATTTCGTGGTAAATCGTTAACTTATTCGCTCGGTTGGATGATCATTTCGGCCGTAGATATTTCTTAGCGCGATAGAAGTTTGGCAAACAGCACGAATTTTTATAATAAAATTTTGATATCTGATTGCATGAATTCCGGATACAAAATGTTTACTGTTTACTGTTTAATTTTTTTTTAATGTGCAGCAAATGCATGTTCATTATCTAAATAATAAAAAGAGATTGTACTATGCTGATGTTAATAAAATGAGGATTTTATATTTGAATGCATGAATCCCGTATACAAAATGCTGTATCTTGTATAATCGTTTTGTGCCATTTCAGTGACACAGTATTTAGTTTTAATAATAATAATAATAGTAATAATAAGCTTTATTTCCCAACAGTTACTACCAATTACAGGACAATTTATTGGAACATTACAATAATGAAGTATGTACATACAAGTTATACAATAGAGCAAAGAAAGAAGAAGGGAAACATTAAATATTATATAAAATAGTATAAGTATTATTTATGTAAATATTAGATGTTTTTGTCTATACATAACTAAAATCAGAAAGATTTGCTTTTGGCAACGACCAACCACGCTGAATAGACCAGTTCTCGTCCGTCGCTGATAAGGGTTGGTTCGTCGGTTAGTTGAAATATCTGTAAGAATGTCGTCTCGAGTGCATATTTATAATTTATAATACTAGTTTAGTCTCTCTCGAAGGGTGCGTACGAGAGAGACAGTGCGTGGCGTGCACTCAGTCTATCTTACGGAATAGACTGAGAAGTGGCGTGAGTGTATGGGTAACAAACCATTTCAAATTTCCAGGAATTTGTCTATCCGTCGAAAAATTCCTGAATATTAATGAGGAGATGATATAAAATTTATGTGTATATTTTTAGTATATAGGATTTTGATAGTGTAAAGACAAGTCCGGTGTCACGGCAAAATAGTAATACATATATGCGTATTAAGTAGTGATGTTGAATTCAGTTACTTTTCAATACTTGTAACTATTGCTTTGTTATTGTTACTTTTTAGTCGTTACCGAGCACTCGTTCAAATGTGCGGTGCGAGAATATGTATAGTTAATACACTTATCTATGGTACAAACAAAATGTTCCGTTACACAGAGAAAACTGTATAATACAGACTATTAGAAATATAATCGTAGGTATTAATTTTTGTATTACGCATAGTGACAGCAAAAAAATATAATACACAGTATTACACAAATTTAATATGATTCTGTTAATACAGATTATTATAACGTATAATACTATTAATTATTCGTCTTCTTTTTTACTTGAAATATTTTTCAATTAAAGTAACAGGAAGTAAGTTAATTAGCACAGACTGTATAGTTGTCTCGATTGGTTCAGCCTATATACAAAAATTACCCGATGGTCTTTAATTACGCCCTTGTCATCTGCAAATTAATTTAATCGCCACCGTGTTAACGTCAGTAAAGTTGTGTATGTATATACAAAATAAGCAAATATTGAGTGGTCATCCACAAAATAAAACAATTTAGGACACTACAGGTGCACCACATCATATTTCGATTGTTATAAACTTTCAACAAAAAAAGAGCTGCGTCCAAACCGTCACTGTTTTTGGGAAGGTTCGTGTTTAAAGCAACTTTTGAGGTTTTATTTTTCTGTAGCTATTCCTTTTCATTGTCTGGACTGGATTATTGTCTTTTTCAAACGCCAAAACTTTATTGTTTAGTAAATGTTAAACACATTGTATTATATTTGTATTATAGAGACAATTAACTGGATTATTAAGTATTAATAAAACTTATTATAACCGGTATTATATTTTTTTATAATCTAGATTGTATTAGACAGTTTTCTCTGTGTATATACTAATTTTAATATACATTACGTTAAATAAATAAAATTCCTTAAAAGTATCACATAAACCATTCCAACTCAAAATTAAAAGTAAAATACCAAGCCTTAAGTATTTTTTAAGGAGCCATTTTATTTACTATAGGCGAGATATTTTATCATAAAACCATAAAGTCCCGGACTCCCATATTAAATCGCACAAATAAATGTAGAATGTAGTAAGTACATGGCAAAAAAATTATTTTACATTGCATCAATACAATAAGTTCAAACAAAACTTTTATAATTAAATCGACCTACGCAAATACAAGTAATACTAATAATTGGTTAAATTCAAATAATATGCATATAAAAGGACTGCATTATGATGTTCAGGAAAAAGATATCAAAGCCGAGCTCCAAGAACTAGAGGTAGAAGTAACAAGTGTTACAAAATTTAAAATGTCGAAGCTCCCGACATTTATGATCGTGGTGTCCAAAAAAACAACCAGGAAGGACTTGGAAACAAAAGCACGCTACCTCCAACACATACGAGTTTATTATGAACCCCACATGCCTAAAAAGAAGGTTATACAATGTAAAAAATGCCAACAGTGTGGTCATTCGACACTAAACTGCTTCATGAAAACAGTTAGATATGTGAAGTGCGCTGGAGAACACAGATCGTTCGAATGCGAAAAACCACTTACCCTTCCCTCAAAATGTTGTAATTGTGGCAAGGATCATGCTGCCAGCAGCACCTTGTGCGGAAGATATCAAGAGATAGTTGCTGAAAAGTAGCACAAAAAAGAAAAGCAAGCAACCATCGCAGCAGCTGCAAAGAAACGGTTTGTTCCTGCACCAATACCACAGAGAAACGCATTGACAAGTAAGAAAGATGACTTTCTTCGACTGCCATACGTATCAAAAGACATAATACAAACAACAATTCGGCCAAACAATGAGACAATTTTCCAATCAAATGCTGACCACGACCCAACACAACCATTATATGCAAGTGCAACACCAACAGAGGCTCTGGCGAATCACAATCCATATGATCTAAATTATATTAAAAAGATCTCGAACACATTTAGACAAATTAATGAAATAGTTAATTTACGTTGGCTCGCAAGCAAATTGAAAGAGCTACACAGTAAATTGCTGACATGTAATTCTTTAGTGGAATACGCAATGGCATTAGATGGTTTCAACAGCCAAAATGAACACTAAGATATTACTGTTAGAACCAGGGATATGAGATACCACTTTGAATCGATAGCGTTTACAACACTGAAGAAGGATTGCAGAACATTGAAGAAGCACATGGAACACTAAATTGCAAAATTTAACACCGCAAGATGGATCCTTATGACGCTTAACCAAAAACTTGCGCTCAACGACCAATACTTGTCAATAAAAAACTAAAATCAGAAACATCATATTCTGGCAACGACCATACCACGCTGAATAGACCAGTTCTCGTCAGATCACTAAAGTCAAACAGCATCGGGAGCGGTTAGTACTTGGATGGGTGACCGCTTGGGAACACCGCGTGTCGTTGGCACACTTTTTGTCAATTATGAATAATTGTTTTATTTTTTTAGTGTCATGTGAAATACCGTTTTATTATTTTAATGCAGCAAATGCATGTCTTTTATACAAATAACAATTAGAAAGAGATTGTACTATGCAGATGTTAATAAAATGAGGGATTCATATTTCAATGCATGAATCCCAGATACTTATCGTGTCATTTCAGTGACACACTATTTACTTTTAATATTGTTTATGTAGAACGATAATTATTAGATGTTTTTGTCAATACAAAACTAAAATCTGAAACACTGTATTTTGGCAACGACCATACCACGCTGAATAGACCAGTTCTCGTCCGATCACTGAAGTCAAACAGCATCGGGCGCGGTTAGTACTTGGATGGGTGACCGCTTGGGAACACCGCGTGTCGTTGGCACACTTTTTTTGTCAATTATGAATAAGTTTTATTTTTTTAGTGTCATGCGAAATACCGTTTTATTATTTTAATGCAGCAAAAGCATGTCTTTTATACAAATAACAATTAGAAAGAGATTGTACTATGCAGATGTTAATAAAATGAGGGATATTTGAATGCATGAATCCCGGATACTTATCGTGTCATTTCAGTGACACAGTATTTACTTTTCAATATTGTTTATGTAGAACGATTATTATTAGATGTTTTTGTCGGTACAAAACTAAAATCAGAAACAATATATTGCGGCAACGACCATACCACGCTGAATAAACCAGTTCTCGTCCAGTTCTCGTCCGACAGCGATAAGGGGTGTTTCGTCGGATAGTTAAAATATCTGTAAGAATATCGCCTCGAGTGCATATTTATAATTCTACCTAAGTCTCTCTCGAAGGGTGCGTGCGAGAGAGACAGTGCGTGGCGCGCACTCAGTTTATCCCACGGAATAGACTGAGAAGTGGCGAGAGTGTAAGGGTAACAAATCGCTTTAAATTCCAGGGATTTGTTTCTCGGTCGAAAAATTCCTGAATATTAATGAGACAAACAATAAAATGTAAGTGTATATGTCTAGTGTATATGTATATAGGATTTTAATAGTGTATAGACAAGTCCGGAATCACGGCAAAGTAATAAGTGCGCCTTAAAACTGTAAATGTGCAGTGTGAAAAATATAACAACAGGCAAGAAAAATTCAAACATTGGAAACGAAAAATTTAAAGAAGATCATGGTAATAAAATAACCAAAACTAGCGAATTTGAAGACACAAAAGGTCGGTTCGATGCATCGATCGGCCCGGGGTTAAGCCACGTCAATAATAAAAGTTTCCAAAACATGGCAGGTAGTAGCAAAGGTACAGAAAAAAACCTTTTACATTACTTTTCTGTAGAAATATCAAATAGATATGGCATCCTGGCGGATAAAGTGGAGGATGTTCACATGAAAGAAGTAAGTGAACAATCTCAATCAAACGAGCCAGCGGAAGCGGAGAACTCCGTAAAAAATATCGCAACCGGAGAACAGCCTACTGAAAATAAGGTAAACAAAGGGAAACCTCCTCCAATTTGTTTTGTTTCTCGCATAACTCAAAACTATAAGGAGTTTCGAGAAAAAATAGAAGCAGTTAGTAATAAGTATTATCTTCAATTCTCGGGGGATAATACCTTACTGTATTTCCGGGAATTGGAAGACTATAAAAAGTATATAAATAAATATAAGGATAGCATACCGTTCTATACATACACACCACGAGGTGAAAAGACATTAGCCTTTGTTATAAAAGGACTTCATTATGATGTAGAGGCAGAAGACGTCAAGATCGAACTAACAGAACTAGAGGTAGACGTGATAAGCGTCGTAAAGTTTAAAAAATCAAAATTCCCGACATTTATGGTTGTGGTGTCTAAAAAGACAACCAGAAAGGATCTGGAAACAAAAGCGCGCTACCTCCAACACACCCGAGTATACTATGAACCTCACCAGTCCAAAAAGGAGGTTATACAGTGCAAAAAGTGCCAACAGTGGGGCCATTCCACACTAAACTGCTTTATGCGAACAATTAGATGCGTGAAGTGCGCCGCAGAGCACAGATCCTATGAATGTGAAAAATCGACCACACTCCCTGCAAAATGCTGCAATTGTGGAAAAGATCACCCTGCCAACAGCACTGCGTGCGAGAAATATCAAGAAATAGTAGCTGAGAAGCAGCACAAAAAAGAAAAACAAGCAATCATTACGGCAGCTGCAAAGAAGCGATTTATTCCAGCACCCACACCAACTAGAAACGCGTGGACAAATAGGAAAGAGGACTTCCCTCAATTACCAAAATCACCAAAAGATAACATTCAAACAACAAGCCGACCAAACGAAACTACAGTTTTCCAATCAAATGCTGATCATGCACCAAAGCAACCTAAAGCGCCAACATACCCCAGTGCAATTCCAACAGATACCTTCGCAAACCAAAATACAGACGATCTAAATTATATCAAAGAGATCTCTAGCACATTGAAACAGATAAACGAGATAGTTAATCTACGCTGGCTGGCTGGAAAATTGAAAGAGCTACACAGTAAAATGCTGACTTGTAATTCTCTAGTGGAATATGCTATGGCATTAGATGATTTTAATAGCACAAATGGAAACTAAAGTATTACTGTGGAACTCCAACGGGCTCGTTAACAAAATGGGCGAATTTATACATTTTTTACATCAAGAAAATGTAGACATTGCGATGTTAAATGAGACCAAATTGCGTGATCAGGACAACCCAAGAGTACCCGGATTTCGATTCGAGAGGAAAGATGGCCGTAATGGACAAGGAGGAGTGGCCATAGTGGTCAAGGAAGGTGTGAGCTACCAACGCTTAGAGCTGCACAGAGTAGCAATTCGGACAGCCGACAATACCACCAGTCTGTTTGGCAGATCAAGAAAGGTCATAATAGCGGGAGACCTTAACGCAAATCACCCATCCTGGAACTGTCAAAGGACGAATAGAAACGGCAATGTTTTGTATCGATATGTCACAATGAACAACATATTACTTCACAGCACGGATATACCGACACATTATCCTACACATGGCATGACTCCAAGTACCATTGATCTGGTTCTTACAAAAAACGTCACGAATATAGGACATCTCACTACTGGACAATTACCTTCTGATCATCTACCTGTACTCTTTACATTATATTCGGAATGCCGTACCGACATCTCTAGGAAAATGTTCGATTATAGCAGAGCAAATTGGAGAGCCTACAGGGAGGAACTGCACAGGATCACACAAATTCCAGCCGTGATAACATCGCAAGCTATGCTGTATGAGGAAGTAGCGAAACTGACAGCAAACATTAATAAGGCTGCCAAAAAAGCCATTCCTACAATAAGATGTAGCAGATATAATCAAGACAATTTACCGGTAGATATTTTAAATATAATCAAAAGCAGGAACGTTCTAAGGAAACAGTACCAAAGAACCAGGGATATGAGATACCACTTTGAATCGATAGCGTTTACAACACTGATTAAAAGAAGGATTGTAGAACATCGAAGAACCACCTGGAACACGAAATTGCAAAACTTAACACCGCAGGATGGATCCTTATGGCGATTAACCAAGAACTTGCGCTCAACGACCACAAGCATCAACAGCTTAATACAGGAAGATGGTACTGTTGCTACCACAGATAAGGATATTGCGAATGAATTAGCGAAAGTCTTCGAAAAGCAACATAAGACACCTAAAACTGACGACATTACAGAGCACGAGATAGAAGAAACAATACAAAACTTCCTCATCCAGAATCCAGTCGATCCCTTTCATACAACAGCCCCGCTTGTTAAACCGTCCCGAATACGTGCAATTATCCAGTTTACCCCTTCAACTAAAGCTCCAGGTCCAGACAATATCCAAAACTTTCTCCTTAAAAATCTCCCAAGAAAAGCAATCGTCCACGTCACCCAAATTATAAATGGCATCTTAAGACTTCAACACTTTCCCTCCGAATGGAAGCAGTCAATCATTATCCCCATACCCAAACCTGGAAAAAATCCTGCAGACGCCAGTTCCTACCGCCCAATATCACTGTTGTCCACGCTCTCGAAGACAGCTGAGAGGACGATCAATGAATATCTACAACAACACATACAAGACAACGGAATAATTCCGGAAGAGCAGTTCGGATTTAGACCAGGCCACAGTACTGTTCATCAAACGGCGCGGATAATTTCGGACACAACAAACGCATTTAATAGAAGAAACCATACAGCATTCGTATTAATGGATATGGAGAAGGCTTTTGATAAAGTATGGACACAAGGTTTGATATATAAATTAATTAAAGGTAATTTTCCGAGTGCGATCATCAAACTCATCGACTCATACCTAACAAACAGGACCTATCAAGTAAGAGTCAACAACACCTTATCTGATCCGCTACTGATTACAGCGGGTGTCCCACAAGGCTCTGTACTGGGGCCTATATTATACAATATTTACACTGCCGATATTCCAAAGTTTCATAATAACAACATCGCTCTGTACGCTGATGATTTTGCCATTTATTCACATTCGTTTTCGCCAATAGTAGCAGTGCAAAAAGTTCAAAATCAATTGATTCATTTCGAAGATTATGTCAAAAAATGGAAACTGACTGTAAACCCGGCCAAATCTACTTCCATTATATTTACAAAGAGAACACAACCACTTAGATTACCCAGGCAACTGAAGTTTCTTAACACACAAATTCCAATTCAGGACAACATAAAATATCTCGGCGTACATCTCGACAAAAGATTAACATTCAAAATTCACATAGAAAAGAACGTCAATAGAACAAACGCCGCACTCAGACAAATCTATCCGATTATCAAAAGCTCTAAAACTACTTTAAAAAACAAATTATTACTTTATAAACAAGTGCTAAGACCAATACTGACATACGGATCATCAGCATTCGCTAATGTAGCAAATACCAGACTTATCACACTACAACGTGTGCAAAATAAATGTTTCCGAATCATTCTCAACAAAGACCGCTACGAATTAGTGCGAACACTACACGAATTAGCAGGCATACAAACAATCCATGAGTTTGTCACTGCAGCCGCCAAAAAATTTTACGATAAAACCGTATATCATGAAAATCCTCTCATCAGAAATATTTCGAGGACACGTCAAACACAAGGCAAACACCATCAGCAGTATCAGCATCTGCCAATATTTCAAGAACCCTTCCCGGACTAGACAGTAATCTAGATTTGTAGTAATCATACCACCGGAGATGTCTCTTTACTGCCAAGAACGTAAACGTTAGAGGTTTTTATGAAAAATTTTCCTCTAAGCCGTCAAGTGAGCCAGTGCCATAAATCGAAAACGACACAAAGTGTTCCATGTGCGTGTATAACGGTTAATTGTGCGCGCATTTGTAACAGTGACCATAACGCATACGAAATGTAAATAGACGTTTTCTTAAAAACTAAAATTGTAAACATAATTAAGAAATATGTAGGAAAATTTTATAAACAAAAATGAAAGAGTTTCATGTAGATATATGTAAGCAATCCTGTAAATATGTTAATAAATATTTTTTGAGTTTGAGTTTGAGTTCTCGTCCGATCACTGAAGTCAAACAGCATCGGGCGCGGTTAGTACTTGGATGGGTGACCGCTTGGGAACACCGCGTGTCGTTGGTACACTTTTTGTCAATTATGAATAATTGTTTTATTTTTTTAGTGTCATGTGAAATACCGTTTTATTATTTTAATGCAGCAAATGCATGTCTTTTATACAAATAACAATTAGAAAGAGATTGTACTATGCAGATGTTAATAAAATGAGGGATATTTGAATGCATGAATCCCGGATACTTATCGTGTCATTTTAGTGGCACTGTATTTACTTTTCAATATTGTTTATGTAGAACGATAATTATTAGATGTTATTGTCAATACAAAACTAAAATCAGAAAGACTGTATTTTGGCAACGACCATACCACGCTGAATAGACCAGTTCTCGTCCGATCACTGAAGTCAAACAGCATCGGGCGCGGTTAGTACTTGGATGGGTGACCGCTTGGGAACACCGCGTGTCGTTGGCACACTTTTTGTCAATTATGAATAATTGTTTTATTTTTTTAGTGTCATGCGAAATACCGTTTTATTATTTTAATGCAGCAAAAGCATGTCTTTTATACAAATAACAATTAGAAAGAGATTGTACTATGCAGATGTTAATAAAATGAGGGATATTTGAATGCATGAATCCCGGATACTTATCGTGTCATTTTAGTGACACAGTATTTACTTTTCAATATTGTTTATGTAGAACGATAATTATTAGATGTTATTGTCAATACAAAACTAAAATCAGAAACACTGTATTTCGGCAACGACCATACCACGCTGAATAGACCAGTTCTCGTCCGATCACTGAAGTCAAACAGCATCGGGCGCGGTTAGTACTTGGATGGGTGACCGCTTGGGAACACCGCGTGTCGTTGGTACACCTTTTGTCAATTATGAATAATTGTTTTATTTTTTTAGTGTCATGTGAAATACCGTTTTATTATTTTAATGCAGCAAAAGCATGTCTTTTATACAAATAACAATTAGAAAGAGATTGTACTATGCAGATGTTAATAAAATGAGGGATATTTGAATGCATGAATCCCGGATACTTATCGTGTCATTTTAGTGACACAGTATTTACTTTTCAATATTGTTTATGTAGAACGATAATTATTAGATGTTATTGTCAATACAAAACTAAAATCAGAAACAGTGTATTTTGGCAACGACCATACCACGCTGAATAGACCAGTTCTCGTCCGATCCCTGAAGTCAAACAGCATCGGGCGCGGTTAGTACTTGGATGGGTGACCGCTTGGGAACACCGCGTGTCGTTGGCACACTTTTTGTCAATTATGAATAATTGTTTTATTTTTTTAGTGTCATGCGAAATACCGATTTATTATTTTAATGCAGCAAAAGCATGTCTTTTATACAAATAACAATTAGAAAGAGATTGTACTATGCAGATGTTAATAAAATGAGGGATATTTGAATGCATGAATCCAGGATACTTATCGTGTCATTTCAGTGACACAGTATTTACTTTTCAATATTGTTTATGTAGAACGATTATTATTAGATATTTTTGTGGGTACAAAACTAAAATCAGAAACATTATATTTTGGCAACGACCACAGCCGTCTCTACTTACAAGCCATGAAGTTGGAGATTTGGCAACTGCCCGTGTGGGTCTCATTCTATGTAAGACCATGTGCTTATGATATGCATGTCACGTTTATTAGCTAAAGTTTACGTGAGTTTGAATCAAAAACATTTGAGAAGAAGTATTTACAAAGTTAAAATTAATCTCGGGAAGTAGGTACCTATGGGTAAACAATTCATTTTTCGTAAATGTGGCCGATAACAGTATTAAAGATAACCTCAAAGTGTCAACACGTTCTTTGCAATCATTTGTTTGCTGTTTATAAGTTTGATTAACAAATACATTTGGAGAAGGTAAGAACAATATACATTTACTACTTTTGTTCATTTTTTTACAACTGTGTGATGTTTTAGATGTCATGATTGTGCTGTTTCTCATTGTGTAAATCGAACTACAACATACACTTGAACAGGAAGATCTACAAACAACCTTTTCATTTTCAAAGGAAAATTACTTACGTAAAAAGTGGTTACGAGCAATTAATAGAGAAAATTTCGTCACCACAACGATAAGGGAATTCAGTGGTTTGCTGTAAACATTTTGATGAAGGTGAAATTCAACGGTTTGAGTCATATAAAGACAAGACAGGTGAAAGTGTAAAAATGGTTTCAAGTATCGTTATTAATAAATAGTGTATAGGTACAGTTTACGTTAATAATACCGAATTAGCATCAAATAATCTTATGTGGGTGTTACCTGAAACCTGTAAGTTGACTCGTTGGTCTCTATTACAATATTTGTTAGCAAGATATATCTAGGTAGTTTATGCAGTGATTTATGTATAAACGCTGAATATTACAAGCATACATAGTGGTTATGCTGTTTATTCAATTAAAATTAAAATTAAGTGTGTGAATAGTACAAATTTGGCAGTGAAAAGTAATGGTGCTTTGTTTGGTGATGCTTATTGTGGTTATCTGCAGAGAGGAGGACTGATGAAGTAGGTCATTTGTATTTTCACTTATGTGCAATATTTGCTTTTATAACAAAAAATATAAAAATTGAAAAACAATTGTTGAGCAAAAATAATCATCAAAAGATATTAACCTCATTAGCAATTAAAAGTGTATAAAGTCTGATAACTTTTATATTGATTTTAATGTTGTTTGTGAATGTGGAACACCAATGAGCAATATAGTGTTAAATAATTAAAGCAGAAATAAAAATAGTGTATGTCACCAAAAAAAGTGGTCAAACGAGAAAATTATCACTTTGAACAATTGCGTTGAAATATTAATAATGTTTTTTATACGTTTCCCTTTTATACATCCTTTCTTCGTCACATTATACCTGCCTACCTAAATTTAAAGAAAGAATTACCTACCAAAAAACCTATTTTAGATTAGGTACACGGTTAATCTATCTCACTTTCAGCACCTGCTAAAGTCCACGAGTAGACCCACTTGAGGGCAACTAGGCGGTGTTGCCAAATTTAACTTCATGGCTTGTAAGTAAAGACGGCTGTGCAACGACCATACCACGCTGAATAGACCAGTTCTCGTCCGACAGCGATAAGGGTTGTTTCGTTGGGTAGTTAAAATATCTGTAAGAATATCGCCTCGAGTGCATATTTATAATTCTACCTAAGTCTCTCTCGAAGGGTGCGTGCGAGAGAGACAGTGCGTGGCGCGCACTCAGTTTATCCCACGGAATAGGCTGAGAAGTGGCGAGAGTGTAAGGGTAACAACCCGCGTTAAATTCCAGGGATTTGTTCTCGGTTGAAAAATTCCTGAATATTAATGAGACAAACAATAAAATGTAAGTGTATATATCTAGTGTATATGTATATAGGATTTTAATAGTGTATAGACAAGTCCGGAATCACGGCAAAGTAATAAGTGCGCCTTAAAACTGTAAATGTGCAGTGTGAAAAATATAACAACAGGCAAGAAAAATTCAAACATTGGAAACGAAAAATTTAAAGAAGATCATGGTAATAAAATAACCAAAACTAGCGAATTTGAAGACACAAAAGGTCGGTTCGATGCATCGATCGGCCCGGGGTTAAGCCACGTCAATAATAAAAGTTTCCAAAACATGGCAGGTAGTAGCAAAGGTACAGAAAAAAACCTTTTACATTACTTTTCTGTAGAAATATCAAATAGATATGGCATCCTGGCGGATAAAGTGGAGGATGTTCACATGAAAGAAGTAAGTGAACAATCTCAATCAAACGAGCCAGCGGAAGCGGAGAACTCCGTAAAAAATATTGCAACCTGAGAACAGCCTACTGAAAATAAGGTAAACAAAGGGAAACCTCCTCCAATTTGTTTTGTTTCTCGCATAACTCAAAACTATAAGGAGTTTCGAGAAAAAATAGAAGCAGTTAGTAATAAGTATTATCTTCAATTCTCGGGGGATAATACCTTACTGTATTTCCGGGAATTGGAAGACTATAAAAAGTATATAAATAAATATAAGGATAGCATACCGTTCTATACATACACACCACGAGGTGAAAAGACATTAGCATGTGTTATAAAAGGACTTCATTATGATGTAGAGGCAGAAGACGTCAAGATCGAACTAACAGAACTAGAGGTAGACGTGATAAGCGTCGTAAAGTTTAAAAAATCAAAATTCCCGACATTTATGATTGTGGTGTCTAAAAAGACAACCAGAAAGGATCTGGAAACGAAAGCGCGCTACCTCCAACACACCCGAGTGTACTATGAACCTCACCAGTCCAAAAAGGAGGTTATACAGTGCAAAAAGTGCCAACAGTGGGGCCATTCCACACTAAACTGCTTTATGCGAACAATTAGATGCGTGAAGTGCGCCGCAGAGCACAGATCCTATGAATGTGAAAAATCGACCACACTCCCTGCAAAATGCTGCAATTGTGGAAAGGATCACCCTGCCAACAGCACTGCGTGCGAGAAATATCAAGAAATAGTAGCTGAGAAGCAGCACAAAAAAGAAAAACAAGCAATCATTACGGCAGCTGCAAAGAAGCGATTTATTCCAGCACCAACACCAACTAGAAACGCGTGGACAAATAGGAAAGAGGACTTCCCTCAATTACCAAAATCACCAAAAGATAACATTCAAACAACAAGCCGACCAAACGAAACTACAGTTTTCCAATCAAATGCTGATCATGCACCAAAGCAACCTACAGCGCCAACATACCCCAGTGCAATTCCAACAGATACCTTCGCAAACCAAAATACAGACGATCTAAATTATATCAAAAAGATCCCTAGCACATTGAAACAGATAAACGAGATAGTTAATCTACGCTGGCTGGCTGGAAAATTGAAAGAGCTACACAGTAAAATGCTGACTTGTAATTCTCTAGTGGAATATGCTATGGCATTAGATGATTTTAATAGCACAAATGGAAACTAAAGTATTACTGTGGAACTCCAACGGGCTCGTTAACAAAATGGGCAAATTTATATATTTTTTACATCAAGAAAATGTAGACATTGCGATGTTAAATGAGACCAAATTGCGTGATCAGGACAACCCAAGAGTACGCGGATTTCGATTCGAGAGGAAATATGGCCGTAATGGACAAGGAGGAGTGGCCATAGTGGTCAAGGAAGGTGTGAGCTACCAACGCTTAGAGCTGCACAGAGATATGCATGATCAGGAAGTAATAGCAATCCGGACAGCCGACAATACCACCATCATTACATTCTATAATAGCCCGAGAAAGATTCTTCAAACAACTAATTTAGACAGTCTGTTTGGCAGCTCAAGAAATGTTATAATAGCGGGAGACCTTAACGCAAATCACCCATCCTGGAACTGTCAAAGGACGAATAGAAACGGCAATGTTTTGTATCGATATATCACAATGAACAACATATTACTTCACAGCACGGATATACCGACACACTATCCTACAAATGGCATGACTCCAAGTACCATTGATCTTGTTCTCACAAAGAACATTGCGAATATAGGACATCTCACCACTGGACAACTTCCCTCCGATCATCTTCCTGTACTCTTCACATTACACTCTGAATATCGTTCCGACACAACCAGGAAAGTATTCGATTACAGCAGAGCAAATTGGAGAGGGTACAGAGAAGAATTGCAGAAAATCACACAAATTCCACCTGTAATAACAACACAAGCTACGTTGTATGAAGAAATAGAAAAATTGACAGCAAACATTAATAAAGCTGCTAAGAAAGCCATACCTACAAAAAGATGTAACAGACATAATCAAGAAATCCTACCCACAGACATCTTAAATATAATCAAAAATAGAAACATCATAAGAAAACAGTACCAAAGAACCAGGGATATTAGATACCATCTTGACTCCATGGCACTTACAGCTTTGATTAAAAGAAAAATAGCAGAACATCGAAGAAACACCTGGAACAAAAAATTACAAAATTTAACACCGCAGGATGGATCACTATGGCGTTTAACCAAAAATTTGCGGTCAGCGAACACAAGCATTAACAGCCTAACAAGATAAGATGGCACAGTTGCTACCAAGGACAAGGATGTCGCCGATACATTAGCGAAGGTCTTTGAAAAACAACATAAGACGCCTAAAACAGATGACATCACTGAAAACGAGATAGAACAAGCTATAGAAAACTTCCTCACTCAGAATCCAGTTGATCCCTCTGACACCACCACCCCATTGGTTAAACCATCTCAAATTCATGCAATTATCCAATGCACCCCTTCAACCAAAGCTCCAGGACCAGACAATGTCCAAAATTTTCTCTTAAAAAACCTCCCAAGAAAAGCAATAGTACACTTTACCCAAATCATAAATGAAATCCTAAGACTTCAACATTTTCCCTCCGAATGGAAAAAATCTATTATTATCCCAATACCCAATCCTGGCAAAAATCCCACAGATGCTACTTCCTACCTCCCAATATCACTGCTTTCAACGCTCTCGAAGATAGCTGAAAAGATCATTAATGTATATCTGCAAGAACACATACAAGATAACGGTATACTTCCGGATGAACAATTCGGCTTCCGACCGGAGCACAGTACTGTTCACCAAGCGGCAAGAATTATTTCGGAAACAATAAATGCCTTTAATAAAAGAAATCATACAGCCTTTGTACTAATGGACATGGAGAAGGCCTTCGACAGAGTATGGACACAGGGATTGATCTACAAGCTAATAAAAGATAGTTTTCCAGGCCACATAATAAAACTCATCCACTCCTACCTAACAAACAGGACGTATCAGGTAAGAGTAAACAACACTCTATCTGATCCATTAGAGACCACAGCAGGTGTCCCACAAGGTTCTGTGCTGGGGCCCATATTATATAATATATACACTGCAGATATACCTACATTTCATAATAACAACATCGCATCGTACGCCGACGATATAGCCATATATTCACATTCTTTTTCTCCAATAGTCGCGGTGCAAAAGATACAAAACCACTTGATTTTCCTGGAAAGCTATGTTAAAAAATGGAAATTGACAGTGAACCCTTCCAAATCTACCTCCATTATCTTTACGAAAAGAACACAACCACTTCGAATACCCAAACTATTGAAATTTACTAACACCCAGATTCCCGTTCATAGCGACATCAAATATCTACCAGAGATTGACTTTCAAAAATCAAATAGAAAAGAACGCCAATAGAGCAACCGCTGCACTGAGACAAATATATCCAATTATCAAGAGCTCCAGCACTACACTAAAAAATAAAATTCTGCTTTATAAACAAGTATTACGACCCATACTAACCTACGGATCATCTGCATTTGCTAATGTAGCTAAGACCAGGCTCATCACCCTGCAACGTGTACAAAATAAATGCCTCCGCATAATCCTCAATAAAGATCGCTATGAATTAGTACAAAGGCTGCACCAACTAGCAGACATAGAGACAATAGACGAGTTTGTTACTGCAACCGCCAATAAATTCTACAGTAAAACAATCTACCATGACAACCCTTTGATCAAGAATATCACCAGGACACGTCAAACCGAGAACAAACATCACCACCAGTATCAACATCTACCAATATTCCAAATGCCCTTCCCGGATTAGGAAATATGCACATGTATAATAATCAAACCAACGTAGATGTCTCTTTAGTGTAAACCACGAAAACGTTAGAGGTTTTTATGAAAAATTTTCCTCTAATAAATCAGTGAACCGGTGTGTAACATTAACGGAAACGACACAAAGTGTTTCATGTGCGTGTGTAGGACTCAACTGTGCGCGCATCTGTAACAGTGACCAATGTATACGTAATGCTAAAAGACGTTATCTCACAAACTAAAATTGTAAACAGTAATAATTATGAAGGAAAATTTTGTAAACAAAAATGAAAGAGTTTCATGTAAATATATGTAAGCAATCCTGTAAATATATTAATAAATATTTTTTGAGTTTGAGTTTTGAGTTTGAGTTCTCGTCCGATCACTGAAGTCAAACAGCATCGGGCGCGGTTAGTACTTGGATGGGTGACCGCTTGGGAACACCGCGTGTCGTTACCACACTTTTTGTCAATTATGAATAATTTTTTTATTTTTTTTAGTGTCATGTGAAATACTGTTTTATTATTTTAATGCAGCAAATGCATGTCCTTTATACAAATAATAATTAGAAAGAGATTATACTATGCGTATGTAAATAAAATGAGGTTTCACATTTGAATGCATGAATCCCGGATACTTATCGTGTCATTTCATTGACATAGTATTTCTTTTAATATTGTTTATGTTGAACGATTATTATTAGATGTTTTTGTCGATACAAAACTCAAATCAGAAACATTAACCTTCGGCAACGAACATGTCACGCCTTAATTAATAATCATTACCGTTTTATACTGGTTTTGGGAGTTCAAACCAGCCATTTGCTAGTGGCTTCTTCTTATTTATATTTTTATATTTATTTTATGCACAACATAGTGCATAAAACAAATATTGAAAAGTTCTTGTTTTGACCTTCAGTAGAGTGACAAAAAGAATATCACCTCGTTGGGGGACCTTTTCGCTGTTGAAAACTGTGTCAGGTAATATACGGCATTTGTGGATACATTAGGCACACAATTGGTTTTTTCGAATGGTAATTCCTTCAGGAGAATGTTAAGCATAAGCCTTGCACCTTTTTTTTATCAGAAAAGGTTTCGGCTTTTGAACAATGCTGTCTGCATTTATCTTTCATGCTGTTCCAGTAATTTGGAAATGCTCAAGTTACCTTGTGAACTGCCGCGTATCAATTTAATATCCCTGCTGCATTCTTTAATTTCTTGCAGAGTATCATCACATTTAAGCGTTCTAACATTTTCATCATTTTGCCTGGGTCTGCGCCGTTGAACCGATACCAAATTTAATAATCAAAGGTAATATAACGAGAGCTTGACAAATAGTCGACTATTTCATTGTCATCAATTTTTCGAGTGTGCGCTACTGTCAATTTGACGAGACCAAAATTGGCATTAATAATTTGACTAGAGCACGAGAGCTTTAGCTCGAGGGCTTTAGTCTTTAATTATTAATGCCAATTTTGGTTAAGTCAAATTGGGAGGCACACGAGAAAAATTGAAACAATGTAATAGTCGACTACTTATCAAGCTCGAGCTATATTTGTTAAGATTATTTCCTAAACCAAGTTTCATAATAAAAAATGAGTTGTCAAATCGATGTGATTATCAATAATTTCATCCGAAACATCGCTAAATCTCTTTTTGTCGGACATTTTCATCTATTTGACACGTATGCCACTTAATGAAAAAATACATACTTGATTTGTTACCTACATTTAAAATAGTCGATTTGTAATAGTCGCTGATATCAAGAACCGGTACCTTTCATTGGTTAATTTCAACTTCAGTTTTGATTGTGATTGGACAAAATTTAAATTTGACAGGTGAAGGAAATAATCTACATAAACATGTGTTCTGCTCATTGTTTATAGTTAACGCTTTAAATTTCGTTAACAATATACTCCTTTCTTTATAATTTATTATATCAAAATAACGTAATCGAAAGCAACAGCTAGAAATTCTTGCTTTATGTGAAGGTAACCTAAGTTTCTTCATAACTCTTCCCGCTGTCTTCGTTTTCTTGCCACAAGTTTAGCTAACGTCGGCATAAGTACTATCACTAGTAACAGCAAGACATTTTTTTAGATACGTAAATAATATGCGAAATTGAAATGACCACTTTTTTGTACGTTATTAATAAAATTGAATGTATTTGTCTCCAAAATTAGTATTTTGCTATAAATCGGAGAAAAAATAGTTTTTTTTAAGTATAATACATCGTCCTTCCGTTTCTTGTATATATTTACTAAATAATAAATTTATTGAAAACTAAAAAAATCTAATTGTGTAAAATAAAAAAGCAAATCATATCAAATAATATATATTTAAAACAATTTATAACAAAATATAAAACAATACATGTACATAATATACGTACAATAAAGACTATTAGATTGATAGACATGTTTAGAATTCCGTATTCTATTTAATAATGAGACAACAACTGATGACGATCATCGTGATGTTGGACAACGGGTACGAGGATTTTCTTTTGTTCAACTTGAGGATGAGCAGCATGTCCTTCTCTGATAACAATCGCATTGAACACATTCTTTTTATCGGCTGTGTATTTGACAATACGTGTGGTGCCGTCAGCTTCCTTCAATGAATATTCACCTTTTACCACGTCACCATCACGACTCTCCTTTTGCGATTTGATATCACCAGTATGCTTGTCTTCAACTCCATAATGGAATTCATATCTGGCATGTCCCTGTATTTAGGTTGCGTTAATTTACACGAATTTATATTTACATAGAACTTACTTTGTCCTCTTCACCATGTCTTTCTTCATATTTCTCTTCATGATTGACGATAATAGGTACGTGCTTAATATAGGTGATAGGTTCAGAATGTTGTACATAATGTGATCCCAATCCTCCGTCCTCACTTCCTACACCACCATGACCTGCAGTATTTGATAAAACATAAGAAGTTGCATGATGTTGCGGTGCTCCACATGAAAACGCAACTAAGGCGGTGCATACAATTATCTGAAAAACAAAAACAATATTACACCCTGTAAAATTCAAAAGAGATATATTGGTAATATTTACTTGGAAGAACATTATTGGCACTTGTAGTTCGTCTTGTAAGGAGAGCTGGAGGACAATTGATAACTGACGACTGCAACGTTTTCGTTTATATATCTGAGAAAAATAACCCTTCACTTTTGTAAAAAATATGTAATTCCTCCTACGGTAATGTAAAAATTAAAGTTACGTATTTACGCACCAAATTATGTAATATATTTATGTACATAGACTTACGCGTTGATTAAATTTATGCACATTACGTATTCAATAAACCAATGAAATACCGCTGTTTGAAATGATTAAGAACATATAAAATTTTTTGTTCTGTCATCGGAAGTAGTAGTTTACTTCAGTGAAAAAATCGAATTTTGCCAATATTTCGTCAACTACTAAGTTTAAGCAAAGATATAAAGAATTCATATGTACTCAAAAATTAAATTTGAGAAGAATTTTATTAAGAAAGTTTTTCGAAATTCCTACGGGAAGTAGGTCTTTTACTCTTATCGAAAATCAGTTTTTTGCGAATACCTCGCAAGCCATGCTTTCTAAGCCGATACATTATCGTACAAATGTATTTAAAACATAAGTTTCAGTACCTTTTGTATAAAAAAATTCAAAATTCCGACCGGAAATAACATTTTTGCTCTTATCGAATAGCACTTTTTTCGAATGTCTTGCAAGTATGCATTCTATAGAGATATATTAAGAGAATAGAAGTACTTAGGACAGGATTTTGAATAATTTTTGTATAAAAATTCCTATAATTGTTAATTTGAAACACTCATACGTATAAGAAAGTTATGTGGTGGCCACACCTCATTTTTTACTTTCTTACTGTGTACTTTGATGATGAATATTCTCTCTCGAAATTTATGCCGGAAATAGGTGTTTCTATCTTAGCGAAAACAGTTTTTAGCAAATATCTTACAAATTACTCATTCTATACAGATTTATTTAGAATACAATTTTTGTATAAAAGAAATTTTAAAATTCGGACCGGAAGTAAGACTTTACTCTTATCGAATAGCAGTTTTTTTTATACATTCTATATAAATGTATTATAAGTGCAAAAGTATGTAGAGCTACATTTGGAAAAATTTTGAATAAAAGAAATTTTAAAATTTGGACCGGAAGTAATGCGCCTACTCACCAAATAGTAGTTTCTTGGAAAATCTCACAAATTCTGCATTCTATTCAGATTTATTAAGAACACAAAATTGTTTAGAGCCGCATTTGGAATAATTTTTATATAAAAAATTTTTCAAAATTCGGACCGGAAGTAACAATTTTACTTTTATCGAATAGCAGTTTTTTGTAAATGTTTCTGAAATTATGCATTCTATAGAGACTTATTAAGATAATAAAAATATGTTTACATTTTATAAGAAAACAGGGATTGTTATAACAACAAATTGTTTTAGTCCTAATTTAATTTAATTTAACGTTGTTGTTACAATTAGGAAGCTTCAACATCTAAAATAAATACAAATCACTCCCAGAAATAATAGTAACAAGTCCTAAAATTCCAGAAAACCCAGATTTGAATAAAACAGTGGATCTCGCTGTTGAAATTAAAATAAAGCCCTAAAGAATAAAATAAATGCTATAGAAAAATATCCAGAAAAATAAAAATAATTTTTTCTAAGAAAGTAGCATGAATGTTATGAGGCAATAAATTATAAATGAACTCAAATATTTCAAATATATTGGCTATAGTATATGCTATATGTAGTTTCTTTTACATAGCAGCTTAATACATAATGTAATACAATCTTTTTCTTTTAATTGTATTTAACATTTAATTATATGTAAAAGGCAAGGCATTTAAAATATACGTGCTCCATTCCTTACTGTATATATGATATTCCTGAGATTGTGGAGGAGGGTATTTGTAAAACTTCCCAAAATATAAAGCACTTTGATATTAAGTACAATGGCTTGCTTTTTCATGCTATATATGTTTTACGACGCTTGTTTTTTGCTTATCCCGTTCTTGACTTCGCATTAAACAAATCGAGCATTAGAATGTGACTATCATAGAGCTTGGGAATCTATTTTCAATTTACACCGGACATTTCAAAAGAAGGCAGTTGTACATTGCATATATTGGTGAATGGGTTTTTCGCTTACAGCCAGTTTACATCAGGTTTAAAACACTAGAAGCGCCGAAGGGCTCATTTTGACATTTTTCAAAATTAATTTGTCTGGATCTTTTGATCCATGGACCGTATAGGGGTGGGCATTTATGACTTTTATTTTTTATATGTTATACACATGTACAAGGCATCTAAGCGGTCCTGATATACCATTCCTAATTTTTTATAGCTTCTACCTATTAGCGCCGAAGGGGTCATTTTGACTTTTACATTTTAAAAAGCGAAAAATCATGATAAATTGATTATTTATTTGTCTGAATTGACAACTAAATATATCTGAACAAACATCGAGAAATTTTCCGTAGTCAGAACTCAGACTTGTTCAGAGGGGGACGTGTAACGGCAGTCGGATTGCCTCGGCCGTATTCTCGAATGTTCACACAGATGAAAGCCTACCTGAATATGTCGTATGGCGTATTATTGAACCATTTCTAAACAAAGGCAGACACGTCACAACAGACAATTTTTTCACATCTGTAAAATTAGCTAAGCGCCTAAAAGAAGCTAAAACTACCATTGTAGGCACAGTAAAGAGGATTCGAAAGGAGATTCCAGTTGAGGTAAAATCGCGCAAAGCACCTCTTTACGATACAATACTTCTGTAGCATGAAGACTCTTTACATTGACTATACACCAGGGAAAGAAACTGAAAAGCGTTTTGGTCCTGAGCACTATACACTCTAATATAGAAATTGGCTCAACTGAGAAAAAGCAACCGGAAAACGTTATCTTTTATAATAAAACCAAATATGGAGTCGACATTATTGACCAAATGGCTAGGCAGTACACCACCAGAGCTGGTTCGCGTCGTTGGCCCGTTCAGATTTTTACAATATATTTGACTTAGCTCTAATAAATGCTCGGGTCTTATACAGTGGCGGCTGCTGCAGGGGGGGCAACGGGGCACTGCCCCCCCCACCGTGACAAATTTCTTTTAACAGATAAATTAATTATAAATACCTAATTTGTATGTAATTTTTCTGATTTATTTGATGACAAATAATATGTTTTCGGAAGTAAAACAGTAAGTGTTTTCAGCGCGTTTAAAAATCGCAGTCTGACGTAGGCTCCGGGGCATCTCGCGCGACTGCCCCGTCTGTATTAGAAATCGAGCGATGTAAATGGCGCGGGTAGCGCGCGTATATATGTAGGCGGCGGGGCACTACGATATGGTGCCGGGTCCGGGTGGCGGTCCAGTATGTAATATACAGCGGTGAGTGTATGTTGTAATTTCTATCGGTTCAAATGCAACTATGAATTGCGTTAGTAACATTAAGACAGAATTAAAAAATCTAGGTCTCCCTAGACCAGATTTATAGATTAAATTAGAAGATCACAATTTGAAAACTAATAAAACCGTGACGAGAAAATTCAACAGAAGCTCTTATAGTTTGTCAGACTGGTTGTGTGAGTGTAATGTGCAAAATGCTTTTTTCTATTTCGGTGCTATAAAGTTCACTTTACGACATCCGTTTTGGTTGCAAAAGTATTTCCTTATCGCACGCTAATTTTGTTGTTTTGACGTTGGTAACAAAAAAAAAATGGAACCAAATTATATTTAAATGTCAAAATGTAAGCCTTTAATGTAACAAACATGTGCAATAGAAGTTGTACAAAGAATAAAAAGCACACATGCTAACATTTTATTTACTAATTAACAATATAAATTGTTAAGCAGAGTTGGATGATAAGTTTTCTGATGCTACTATTGTAATTTACTTCCAAGGTTGAATAGTACAACTGTTATAAAAGTTTGTTATTGATAATATGTCGAGACTATGATGGCGAAAGATTTTCTAAATTGTCTTCTGCTATTTTGCGAATCTCTGGGGGCGTGCAAAATAGAAAAAATCAAGTGAACGGTGTTTTTCTACTTTGAAGAGAATAAAAACATTTTCTAGAAATACCATGCGGGAAAGCAGACTATGTGCCTTAGCAATGTGTTCCATTGAAAAACAATTTCTGACATCAACACCAAACTTCAATGAATGAGTTATTAATCACTTTGCTGATCATAAGGAACGGCGGATGGATTTTATTTTCAACCAAGTTAATAAAATAGCATTTTGAGTTTATTTTTTTGTCTGTACTTAATTTTTGATATTAAACACTCAGATCCCCGGTGCCCTCCCGTCCCAAAAAATCACGGGCCGCCACTGGTCTTATATAAAGAAAGTGCAGGGGAAAACGTAAGCAGGCACCAATTTTTGAGGAATATTAATAACAATATCCCTGATGTTGCTCATGAAACTGAAGAAGTTCCATCAAAAATGAGACATAAATGTCAGGTTAGAAAACACTGCAAAGGAAACAAGTCAATGGAAAAATGCCAAAAATATCTCAAGTTTACATGCGGAAAATGTTCTGGGAAAATAGTTAAAACTATAACTTGTGTCAATTGCCACAAATAGACCTTAAGCCACTAAGTATAAACTGTTTTTTCCTCAATAAATAGACAAAAAGTATGCAGTATTTACATTTTTACCTAGTCAGCAATGTTTATACGAAGGAAAATGGTGGGGTTAAAATGAACCCCTGCGGCGCTAATATGTATGAAGGTAAGCCCGGCGCTTCTAGTGTTAACCCTTACTTTGTAGGAAAAGGCGGCTTCATGATATCCACCATTTTAATTATTTTGCCTGGATCTGCGCTGTTGAACCGATGCCAAATCTAATAATCTACATAAACATGCGTTCTGATCATTGTTTATAGTGAACGCATTAAATTTCGTTAACAATATACTCCTTTCTTTATAATTTATTATATCAAAATACCGTAATCTAAAGCAACAGCTAGACATTTTTTAGATGCTTAAATAATATGGGAAATTGTGGTGACCATTTTTTTTATACGTTATTAATAAAATTGAATGTATTTGTCTCCAAAATTAATATTTTGCTATAAATCAGAGAAAAAATAGTTTTTTTAAGTATAATCTACCGTCTTTCCATTTCTTGTATATATTTACTAAATAATAGATTCATTGAAAACTAGAGGAATCTAATTGTGTAAAATAAAAAAGCAAATGATATAAAACAATATATATTTAAAACAATTTATAACAAAATATAAAACAATACATGTACATAATATACGTACAATAAATGACTATTAGATTGATAAACATGGTTTAGAATTTCGTATTATATTTAATAATGAGAAAATAATTGATGACGATCATCGTGATGTTGGACAACGGGTACGACGATTTTCTTGTGTTCAACTTGAGGGTGAGCAGCATGTCCTTGTCTGATAACAACCGCATTGAATCCATTCTTTTTATCGGCTGTGTATTTGACAATACGTGTAGTGCCGTCAGCTTCCTTCAATGAATATTCACCTTTTACCACGTCACCATCACGACTCTCCTTTTGCGATTTGATATCACCAGTATGCTTGTCTTCAACTCCATAATGGAATTCATATTTGGCATGTCCCTGTATTGAGATTGCGTAATTTACACCAATTTATAATTAAAATATATAGAGCTTACATTGTTCTCTTCACCATGTCTTTCTTCATATTTCTCTTCATGCTTGACGATAATAGGTAGGTGCTTAATATAGGTAATAGGTGCAGAATGTTGTACATAATGTGATCCCAATCTTCCGTCCTCACTTCCTACTCCACCATGACCTGCAGTGTTTGATGAAACATAAGACGTTGCATGATGTTGAGGTGCTCCACATGAAAACGCAACTAAGGCGGTACATACAATTATCTGAAAAACAAATATATTAGACCCTATAAATTTGGAAAGAGATATATGGTAATATTTACTTGGAAGAACATTATTGGCGCTTGTTGTTCGTCTTGTAGAGAGAACTGGAGAACAATTGATAACTGACCACTGCTACGTTTTCGTTTATATACTGAGAAAAATAACCCTTCACTTTTACGAAAAATATGTAATTCCTCCTATGGTAATGTAAAAATTAAAGTTACGTATTTACGCACCGAATTATATAATATATTTATGTACATAAACTTACGCGTTGATTAAATTAATGCACATTACTTCTTCAATAAACCAATTAAATACCGCTGTTTGAAATAATTAAGAACATATAAAATTTCTGTTAATTTATAATCAGAAAATGAAGTTATAGGAAATAAATAATAGTTTTTGTTGTGTCATGAATTGTAAGATTTTTCTAGTGCTAAAGAATTATATGAAAATTATAAATTTCTCATACTATTCTAATTAAATTCACACATTAAGTAATATACATAGATTGGCAACATGAAAGTTTTTACCTACCACCAGATTGGACACTGAGACTTAATGCGGGAGGGTTTGTACGTTTTAATATATATTTTTTAAATTATTTCATTCAGAATTAATATATTGCATTAAGGCTAATTTTACAGATGCTTTGAAGATATACATATTTATACTAAACAGCACTGAGCACATAAAAACAGAAAAAAACAGTAAAACACTTGTGTAAAGTATATCCTGGTATTGTCATTTCGTTTAAGAAGCAATGCCAAATATATTTTAATTTTGCAACTGCAAAAGATATAATGGGTGTCTAATTGATCTTCAAAAGGAACTTGTAAAGGCCCGTAAATTGTTTTATATTTTTAGAACAATATGCCAAATTTTAATATTTTTTTATATAAAAATTATTCAATATCCTATTCTCAGTACTTCTATTCTCTTAATAAATCTCTATAGAATGCATGCTTTGCGAGATATTCAAAAGTGCTACTCGCTAAGAGTAAGTGTTACTGCCGGTCCGAATTTTTAATTTTTTTTAATACAAAAGGTATTGAAAATTATGTTCTAAATACTTTTATACTCGTAACGTGCTTGTTTAAAAAGCATGACTTGCAAAATATTGGCAAAAAACTGAGTTTCGATAAGAGTAAAAGAACCACTTCCGGTAGGAATTTCGAAAAACTTAATAAATTCTTCTCAAATTTAATTTTGAGTACATATGAATTCTTTATAAATTTGTTTAAACTTAGTATTTGACAAAATATTGGCAAGATTCGATTTTTTCACTGAAGGAAACTACTACTTCCGGTCTGCTGATTTTACTGAAAATCTAATCAGATCTCAAGAGGGAGATTATACTCGTAAATACAAAATTTGAAATTGATAGCTATACCGGTTTTGACCGCTATCGTGGACACACACACACACTGGCACGCACACACACACGCAGAGAGAGAGAGAGAGAGAGAGACATTTTTTAAAAACCACTTTTTACGCAAAAATATGTTTATGAGGTAAAGAATTGATAGGTATATTTTATTACTTTCTTATACGTAGTATAAGGATACCAAAAAAGTGGTTTTTAAAAAATCTCTCTTTATCTCTCACTGTGACCACGATAGCCGTCAAACCGCTATAGCTAACAATTCCAGATTTTGTCTTTACGAGTATAATCTCCCTCTTGAGATCTGACTAGGTTTTCAGTAAAATCGGCATACCGGAAGTAGTAGTTTACTTCAGTGAAAAAATCGAATTTTGCTAATATTTCGTCAACTACTAAGTTTAACAAATTTATAAAGAATTCGTATGTATTCAGACTTAAATTTTAGAAGAATATTATTATGTAAGTTTTTCGAAATTCCTACCGGAAGTAGATCGTTTACTCTTATCGAAAATCAGTTTTTTGCCAATATCTCGCAAGTCATGCTTTTTAGACAGATACGTTACGAGTATAAAAGTATTTAGAACTTAATTTTCAATAATGTATCAAAAGAATTTCAAAATTTGGACCGGAAGTAAAACGGAAACAATACCGAAAAATTAGTTATGATTTATTTGTATATTGTGACGTGCTAGTATACCATTTCGCTACAATATTATCGTTTCTATGAATGCATCATACATCGTTCGTTTTCTACGGCCTCGTAGTATTTACATAAATACTAACAACGTAGGCCTTAAGAGAAACACAAACTATGCTGAGATTAATACAAATATATCTACAACGCAAATGATATTTTTGTTTAAAGCAACATTGACAAGTAATTTTACAAATACTGAGAGACATTCTCATATCTAAGAGAACTTATTAAATATGTTTTCAATCTTAGATTATTATATTAATTAATTACGTCTCTACATCAAGACAAAAGTTCATACAACGATAATTTAGTACGTTATCGACCGCTATGTGTGGGTCGACTTATTTATTAATTAGAGGACCTTATTACTTTTTAAACGGTGTCCGATATCTTCGGAGGTCCTCGTCGACTTCCTTCTTTCATCGAAATTCACTCTGCCTGAGACCCAGATGCTAATATCGTTACGTATGTACATACATTGTAAGACTGCCTATGTACTTACCGTTGCACCAAATAATTGTTTGTAAGATTGTAATCTTACTTCCTCGGTGCGTCTTGTTATTTATATGAAGAAAGACAACATTCAGTCAATTACTCCACTCAAATACAAAATATATCAAAGATAGGGAAATGATCAATGTAATATGTATGTCAATCTTCGAGTACAAAATATGTACTAGGAAATATTTAATATACATGTCAACTTTTTAAATCTAAACAATGTAGAACTGAAAGAGCAAGGCCAACTGGACTTCGTTATCGCTGAGCGATATAAGGCCGTACATAACGAGATTTTCCTGATTATGATAACCTCAAAATATCGAGCCTTAAGTGGCGCCATCTATTCAAAGCAATATAAACTACTTGGTAACCGCTGCGCATTTTGAAAATCAAAACAATATCTAGTTTTCTAACGGAAAAAGAAAATCGTCGCTATTCTGTATCGTTTAGTACTTACCAAAAAAGTCTGCCCTAAAAGGCAAGTATGCGCAAGGTACTTCGAAAAAGGAGAATTGATTATTCGAAATGTATTATCAGGAAAATTCTTGGTAAATAACTATAATTTTTTGCATTTTTAAGTTAAACTTATATCTTAATATTTGTAGATGTATAAAATTTTAATGGAAAAATTGCCGGGCTGAAGTGAAGCATCTTTGCTAGACGTTATTTGCTCACTCGTATAAACAATAAGTCTGAATATGTGAACACTAACGGCCTTATTTGAGGGCTGATTTAAAACAATTTTAAAAAGGATATACGTGGGTTTATTACAAATATTTCAACATTGTCGTTTTTTTTTGTAATTGAACTCTGTCCTGTTGGATAAATAAAGATGCTATAGTAATTATTAAAATGCTCTACTTATTACCAATAATGCATCTTGTTATCACGGCAAAGTTAAGAAGTGCCAACAAAAAACTTATTAGTGTTATAAAGCAAATTTTGGTCTGTGTTGAAATGTGTGCGTACAAATACTAACAGATTTGGTATAGGTAGCATCAAAGAGTGCGTCACTGTAACTAACTAAATTAGCAAATGTAATAGTGCCAAACTGGAAAAGACTACATCAAATATGTACCGAAGTACACAGCAAAAACGAGTTTAGTGAATATTACCCTTTTAACCAGTGTTGTTTGGAAATATCCTATATTTCTTTTAATAAGTTTATATGCATGTATATCAGTTTATTGAAATATTTGAGTAAACTGTATAACAAAGTTACTTTTGTCTTAACAAGATCTTGTGGTTCCGATTCTGTAGAAGAAATGTTTCACATATTAGGCTAAAAAGAGCTGCAATGATACTACCAATACCAGAGTGGCTAAATATTTTATGAGGCAAATATTGCGATGTGGAATAGTAAAGCTAGATAAGGAAGTATTGTGATGACGAAAATTTTCGACCTCGAGACTTTTGCAGATGTCCACGTTTTGAAGTCCCCTAATACCAAAAAAGTGGTTTTTAAAAAGTCTCTCTCTCTCTCTCTCTCTCTCTCTCTATATCCACGATAGTGGTCAAACCGCTATAGCTATCAATTCCAGATTTCGTATTTACGAGTATAATCTCCCTCTTGAGATCTGACTAGGTTTTCAGTAAAATCGGCATAGTGAAAGTAGTAGTTATACTTCAGTGAAAAAATCGATTTTGCCTATATTTCGTCAACTACTAAATTTAAACAAATTTATAAAGAATTTATATGTACTTAAAATTAAAATTGACAACAATTTTATTTAAAAAGTTTTTCGAAATTCCTACCGGAAAGTAGGTCTTTCACTGTTATCGAAAATCAGTATTTTGCCAATATTTCGCAAGTCATATTTTTTAGACAGGTACGTTGCGGGTATAAAAGTATTTAAAACATAATTTTCAATATCTTTTGTATAAAAAAAAATTTCAAAATTCAGACCGGAAGTACCATTTTTACTCTTATCAAATAGCGATTTTTTGCAAATATGTCGTAAATTATGCATTCTATATACAGGGTACTCTTGATAAATATACAGGCTGAGTTTTTTTGAATGTTTAGCATTGGGATCTCAGAAACTACTGGAGATAGAAAAACGCTTAAATGGGGAAAGATGCGCAGTTTTACGAGTTTGATTTAAAACTGCTTTTGTGTCTCCGATTACTTTCATGGCTTCTTAGATATTCAAAGAAAACTAAATTTTACGATTTTCTTTAAACATGCTTAGCATCGTTAATAGTAATTTTAGAGAAAAAGTGTTCAGACAAAAGTTTTAGATAATTTTACGCCAAATAAAACTATGTAGCTAATATTGTTTTTTCGTTCACCATTATCGAGTTATGACACCAACTTGTGTTTTTTAAAATAGAAACCATAGTTGGTTTTGACATCATTAAAAATCTTATTTTTTGCTGATTACAATGATATAAGGTTTGATATTGTTATCTTAAAAAATAAAGAGGATATAGACATTTCCATGATTGTTCACTTTACAAGATACAAACTCTTAAAAAAAAAATTTTTGGTGTTTTGTAATTCAAAAAACGAAAAATCTGAGTTACAATAGTGTTCGTTGGAGCAGTCGAGATAAATATACTAACATTGCTTTCACGTTGAGTCACAGAAGTGAGAGCTGTAAATTTTTACTTTTAAGTCAAGTTAATTGTCAAACATTGACAATTAACTATTAATTAATTTAATTGTAACTTAAATATAAGCGGTGCAAATGGCCGTTAATCATAAGTTTGCATTGGCTATGGAATTTTCTAACGTAGAAAAGCGTGATATGGTTGAATGTTACAAACAGTGCCAGAAAAATTCTGCTAGAGCTGCTGAAGTTTATTTATTTATTTGTCTTAGTTGCTTTTAATAACATCGATAGGCGTAAAGTACGCAATGCTACAAATTCTGTTGTGAAGAGATGCAATTTGTGTATTAATAATAATGGAGGTATCTTTGAACATTAATAATGTTGTGTGCCCTTAATAAAAGTTCTTATAGTTTTCATTTTATTACTACATAAGATTTCAAAATAAGTTTTCGTTTGGTTTGTCTTTTATCAGTTCGAAATTCAATTGTATAAATAAGCTTTTTAATGATGTCAAAACCAACTATGGTCTCCATTTAAAAAAACACAAGTTTGTGTCATAACTCGATAATGGTGAACGAAAAAAAAAATAGCTACATGGTTTTATTTGGCATAAAATTGTCTAAAACTTTTGTCTGAACACTTTTTCTCTAAAATTACTATTAACGATGCTAAGCATGTTTAAAGAAAATCGTAAAATTGAGTTTTCTTTGAATATCTAATAAGCCATGAAAGTTATCGGAGAAACAAAAGCAGTTTTAAATCAAACTCGTAAAACTGCGCATCTTTCCCCATTTAAGCGTTTTTCTATCTCCAGTAGTTTCTGAGATCCCAATGCTAAACATTCAAAAAAACTCACCCTGTATATTTATCAAGAGTACAAAAGTATTTAGTGCTAGATTTGTAATATTTTTTGTATAAATGAAATTTCAAAATTCGGACCGGAAGTAACACTTTTACTCTTAGGGAGGAGCACTTTTTTTCGAATATCTTGCAAAGTATGCATTTAATGGGGATTTATTAAGAGAATAGAAGTACTTAGAATAGGATTTTGAATAATTTTTGTGTAAAAAAATTCTTAAAATTGTAAAGTTTGAAACGCTTATGCGTATAAGAAAGTTGTGTGGTGGCCACACCTCATTTTTTTTAAGCAGAATACATCATCCTCCCTTACTTGTATATATTTACTAAAAATAATTTTTTGAAAACTAGAGGAATCCAATCTTGTAAATCAAAAAAGCAAATTACATAAAATAATGTATATTTAAAACAATTTATAACAAAATATAAAACAATACATGTACATAATATACGTACAATAAAGACTGTTAGATTGATGGACATAGTTTAGAATTACATATTATATTTAATAATGAGACAACAACTGATGACGATCATCGTGATGTTGGACAACGGGTACAAGGATTTTCTTGTGTTCAACTTGAGGATGAGCAGCATGTCCTTCTCTGATAACAACCGCATTGAACCCATTCTTTTTATCGGCTGTGTATTTGACAGTACGTGTGGTTCCATCAGCCTCCTTCAATGAATATTCACCTTTTACCACGTCCCCATCACGACTCTCCTTTTGCGATTTGATATCACCAGTATGCTTGTCTTCAACTCCATAATGGAATTCATATTTGGCATGTCCCTGTATTTAGGTTGCGTTAATTTACACGAATTTATATTTAGAGTATATAGAACTTACATTGTCCTCTTCACCATGTCTTTCTTCATATTCCTCTTCATGCTTGACGATAATAGGTACGTGCTTAATATAGGTAATAGGTTCAGAATGTTGTACATAATGTGATCCCAATCCTCCGTCCTCACTTCCTACTCCACCATGACCTGCAGTATTTGATGAAACATAAGAAGTCTTAATATAGGTAATAGGTTCAGAATGTTGTACATAATGTGATCCCAATCCTCCGTCCTCACTTCCTACTCCACCATGACCTGCAGTATTTGATGAAACATAAGAAGTTGCATGATGTTGCGGTGCTCCACATGAAAACGCAACTAAGGCGGTGGTGCATACAATTGTCTGAAAAACAAACATAATATTAAACCCTGTAAATTTCAAAAGAGATATATGTTAATATTTACTTGGAAGAACATTATTGGCGCTTGTAGTTCGTCTTGTAGAGAGAACTGGAGAGCAATTGATAACTGACGACTGCAACATTTTCGTTTATATATCTGAGAAAAATAACCCTTCACTTTTGCGAAAAATATGTAATTCCTCCTACGGTAATGTAAAAATTAAAGTTACGTATTTACGCACCAAATTATGTAATATATTTATGTACATAGACTTACGCGTTGATTAAATTAATGCACATTACTTCTTCAATAAATCAATTCAATACCACTCTTTGAAATAATTAAGAATATATAAAATTTCTGTTAATTTCTAATCAGAAAATGAATTTATAAGAAATAAATAATAGTTTTTGTTGTGTCATGAATTGTAAGATTTCTCTCAGTGCTAAAGAATTATATGAAAATTATAAATTTCTCATACTATTCTAATTATATTCACACATTAAGTAATATAAATAGATTGGCAACATGAAAGTTTTTACCTACGGCCAGATTGGAGACACTGGTAGTTAATGCGGGAGGGTGTAAAGGCTAATTTTACAGGTGCTTTGAAGATATACATATTTATACTAAACAGCACTGAGCACATAAAAGCAGAAAAGACAGTAAAACACTTGTGTAAAGTATATCCTGGTATTGTCATTACGTTTAAAAGGCAATGCGAAAAATATTTTAATTTTGCAACTGCAAAAGATATAATGGATGTCTAATTGATCTCGAAAAGGAACTTGTAAAGGTCCCACGTTGTTAAGCCGTAATGAAAAAAACTCTTTTAAATTAATAATGGCTTCAAAAATAATTTAATATTTTTTAAATAAAATGAAATAAAATAATTGACTCGTTTTACCGGGCTAGCTCATATTCCCAGGACGATCCAGTCACGAGATATCATCAATAAAAAATCTTAGGGCATTATGGCCCAGTTATAGTATTACCTACCGAGTCTATTTTGTACCAAAATCTTATTTCATATTTTTTGTGAAAATAAGAATATGAATAATAAAATTTAAAAAGTGGAATGATTTATAATTACGTAATGATTAGTCTAAAGCAATTAATTGTTATAAATTATGATTAAGTAATTCTAAAAATAAAGAAATATAACCAAGAGCATATAAGAATGCCATTAGGATAAAGTACGCATGTTATGCGAAAAGATAGTGCAAATAGAAATAAAAAATATGCTTTTATTTTCCTAAAGAGCATGAAATAATAAATAGTAAATTAAGATATATAACTATTTGTTGCATCATGAATAATTTGTCACATTATTTAATATACATTGCTTACATTTCTGTAATAAATTATGTTGAATACCGTAAGCGCCAAAAACAGTAAGAGATTTTGTCAATTCTGTTAACTTCTATTGTCAATTTCACTACAGTTCAGTAGTAAGAAGATGAGGTGTGGCCACCACACGACTTTCTTATACGTATGGGCGTTTTAAATTATACAAAATTGATCTAAATTGTTTTACTTTTTTAGAAAAATATGGCAAATTTTAAGATTTTTTTTATATAAAAATTATTCAATATCCTATTCTCAGTACTTCTATTCTCTTAATAAATCTCTATAGAATGCATACTTTGCGCGAGATATTCAAAAGTGCTACTCGCTAAGAGTAAGTGTTACTGCCGGTCTGAATTTTGAATTTTTTTTAATACAAAAGGGATTGAATATTATGTTCTAAATACTTTTATACTCGTAACGTGCCTGTCTAAAATGCATGACTCGCAAAAAACTGAGTTTCGATAAGAGTAAATGAACTACTTCCGGTAGGAATTTCGAAAAACATTTATAATAAAATTCCTCTCAAATTTAATTTTGAGTACATATGAATTCTTTATAAATTTGTTTAAACTTAATAGTTGAGAAAATATTGGCAAAATTCGATTTTTTCACTGAAGGAAACTACTACTTCCGGTCTGCTGATTTTACTGAAAATCTAATCAGATCTCAAGAGGATTATACTCGTAAACACAAAATTTGAAATTGATAGCTATAGCGGTTTGACCGCTATCGTGGTCACACACAGAGAGAGAAAAAGAGAGATTTTTTAAAAACCATACGTAGTATAAGGAAGTATTGTGATGACAAAAATTTTCGACCTCGAGATTTTTGCAGATGTCCACGTTTTGAAGTACCCTAATACCAAAAAAGTGGTTTTAAAAAAATGTCTCTCTCTCTGTGTGTATCCACGATAGCGGTCAAATCGCTTTAGATATCAATTCTAAATTTTGTATTTACGTGCATAATCTCCCTCTTGAGATCTGATTAGTTTTTCAGTAAAATCGGTAGACCGGAAGTAGCAGTTTACTTCTGTGAAAAAATCGAATTTTGCCAATATTTCGTCAACTCCTAAGTTTAAACAAATTTATAAAGAATTCATATGTACTTAAAATTAAAATTGACAACAATTTTATCTAATTAAATAAAAACACCTTTTTCACAAAATAATAGTTTATTAAAAACTATATGTACATTTCATGTGCACTGCACACATCATCAGTAGTAAAAGTTTTTACTGCTGATGATGTGTGCAGTGCACATGAAATGTACATATAGTTTTTAATAAACTATTATTTTGTGAAAAAGGTGTTTTTATTTAATTAGATTTAATATTTTCACAAGTGTTCAACATATTAATAGTATGACAACAATTTTATTTAAAAAGTTTTTCGAAATTCCTACCGGGAAGTAGGTCTTTTATTCCTATCGAAAATCAGTTTTTTGCGAAGAATTCGCAAGTTATGCTTTTTAGACAGGTACGTTGCGGGTATAATAGTATATTACATACCAAGGTTGAGAAGATGACTATTATTGCCCGAGTGGCGAGATTAAATTCCGAGGCGCAAAGCGCCGAGGAATTTAAGCCACAAGGGCAATAATAGTCTTCTCAACCGTAGTATGTATACTATTTTTTGTACCAGTAGTCTAATTGGACCTTAAAACCTTAATAATTATGAATAAATTTACTCATATATGTAAGAATGCCCTTGTAATAAAACTTCATGTAAACAAATAAGTAGGCTATATTTTGATGTTGACAAATAAGTTTTGACATAAATGCTGAAACTAAAAGTCAAGTATCTTTTAGATTATTTTTCATTCCATTTATAATGTCTGAAGAGTTTAGATGTACACCACCTGAAATGCGCGAGATTGCAGAACAGGCAGCTGAGAACTTGCTTCCGCATAAATCTAATCACTTATACATGAAAACATTTACAGAATTTAAAAAATGCTATAATTCCAAATATACAGTAGTAACTTCTGAAAACGTACTTCTGGCTTATTTTCATGAATATTCAAAAAATAAAAAAGCCTCGACTTTATGGGCGCAATATTCAATGTTGAAAGCTACACTTGGCCTAAAAGAGAATATTAACATATCAAAATATTTTAAATTAGTTGCCTTTTTAAAAAGAAAAACTTAAAATTATAAGCCCAAAAAATCATTAGTATTTACTCGAGGAAATTATAAAATTCGACACATGTTACATTGCAACTAAGATAGTATGTTTATATATTAATACTTTGAAATTATTGATAATTTATATCTCTGTAGACTGGTCTTGTAATTGGTGCTGCTGGTGCATGCCGAAGGATGAGTTGTGTAATTTATTAATTTCTGATGTCATCATGAGAGATAATTTAATTGTTATTCACATCCACAATAGCAAAAATGGTACGTCTCAAAAGTTTGTAATAATGGAACCACTTTGTAGCTAAAGATTATATCGAAGATTCCCTAGTAAATAAAAAAAATATAGAATGTATGTTACAAGATCTACCTACATCTACGTACGCAACCACACCTGCAATATATACAGGAATTTTCAATATGAATTAAATAATTATTTGCATCTGTAATAGTTAGGTGATATATTGATTCCATATTATACTATCATACATATTTTATGTATTAATAGACAAATGCTTTTTTTTTCATGTAAACAACAAAGTATTGTTAGAAAATATAAAATTAATAGCAATTGCTAAATAAGCGTATATTATATTCTGGTATTGTTAACCTAAAATTGTGCCTAAAATAGATATATATAAATAGATTTATTTTGATGGTTCACAACTTGACATACTACTACTACTACAAGCATGAGTGCATGGTTGCGGCATTCGTTTTATTTGTTTTCATTATTTCCCTAGGTCAATAATAGCCTCATTATTTACCTCTTATTAGTTCCAGGTCGTGAAATGTCATTTCGTGGCGCTTTGTTATGTGTAAAAATGCTATGATTTTTTACTACTGGTACAAAAAAGTATTTAAAACGTAATTTTCAATATGTTTTGTATAGAAAAATTTCAAAATTTAGACTGGAAGTACCATTTTTACTCTTATCGAATAGCGATTATTTGCAAATATGTCGTAAATTATGCATTCTATGGTAGAAACGCGTTACATTCAGTTGCACGTCATACTAGATCCATGACGACTCGCCTTGTATATGTTGCCGGATCTATTTTTATTTCTGTCAGTGACATTTGAAATAACCAAAGAAAAAAATTATTCGCAATTCAATAACTATAACGTAATATATTTAGTAATTGAAATGCTCTAAGACTTCAGTCTTTCTCAACTTATTTATTTTATTGATTTAGATTGTCGAAAAACCTTAAATGTTTCATTACGTATTCATAATATAATTTAAAATAAGCAATACTTACGCATTTCGCATTAAATTTAACACATGATTATTGAAAAGTTTGTAAAAAGCCTCGATTGTTTACAGAAACCTTTCGGAATTTTATTCAATGGACGCAAATAAATAATAAATACACTTCTAAGAAGCACTGTTTTTAAACAATTTATTTCAAAGCAAAAATAAACATGAAAAATTTGACAGGAAGAATATACACAACGCACGTCTTTCTGACAGATATGATTTATCTGTCAACACCGAATTGAACTATTAGTCTATTAAAAATATGTAATAAAGACATTTAATATTGAAACGGAAATTATGTGCTTATTTGCAATGAATGCGTATATTACGATCAATTTATAAATCTTCTATTTAAGCTAATGAAATAAATGCCCGCAAGTATAATTTAACAAAGTAACTTCTTTAGTTTATCTAATAGAGTTATGCCAACATGTAAACGTCATCGATGACGTGCAACTGAACTTAACGCGTCTCCAGTATATATATATTTATCAAGAGTACAAAATAGTTAGTGCTAGATTTGCAATATTTTTTGTATAAATGAAATTTCAAAATTCGGATAGGAAGTAACACTTTTACTCTTAGGGTGGAGCACTTTTTTTCGAATATCTTGCAAAGTATGCATTCTATAGCGATTTATTAAGAGAGTAGAAGTACTTAGAATAGGATTTTGAGTAATTTTTGTGCAAAAAATTCCTAAAATTGTAAAGTTTGAACGTTCATGCGTATAAGAAAGTCGTGTGGTGGCCACACCTTATTTTTTTTAAGCAGAATACATAATCCTTCCCTTACTTGTATATATTTACTAAAAATAATTTTTTGAAAATTAGAGGAATCTAATTTTGTAAAATAAAAAAACAAATTACATAAAATAATGTATATTTAAAACAATTTATAACAAAATATAAAACAATACATGTACATAATATACGTACAATAAAGACTATTAGATTGATGGACATAGTTTAGAATTACATATTATATTTAATAATGAGACAACAACTGATGGCGATCATCGTGATGTTGGACAACGGGTACGAGGATTTTCTTGTGTTCGACTTGAGGATGAGCAGCATGTCCATCTCTGATAACAACCGCATTGAATCCATTCTTTTTATCGGCTGTGTATTTGACAATACGTGTGGTGCCGTCAGCTTCCTTCAATGAATATTCACCTTTTACCACGTCACCATCACGACTCTCCTTTTGCGATTTGATATCACCAGTATGCTTGTCTTCAACTCCATAATGGAATTCATATTTGGCATGTCCCTGTATTGAGGTTGCGTTAATTTACACTAATTTATAATTAAAATATATAGAGCTTACATTGTCCTCTTCACCATGTCTTTCTTCATATTTCTCTTCATGCTTGACGATAATAGGTACGTGCTTAATGTAGGTAATAGGTGCAGAATGTTGTACATAATGTGATCCCAATCCTCCGTCCTCACTTCCTACTCCACCATGACCTGCAGTATTTGATGAAACATAAGAAGTTGCATGATGTTGCGGTGCTCCACATGAAAACGCAACTAAGGCGGTGCATACAATTATCTGAAAAAAAAACCATAATATTAGGCCCTATAAATTTCAAAAGAGATATATGGTATATTTACTTGAAGGAACATTATTGGCACTTGTAGTTCGTCTTGTAAAGAAAGCTGGAGGACAATTGATAACTGACGACTGCAACGTTTTCGTTTATATATCTGAGAAAAATAACCCTTCACTTTTGTGAAAAACATATAATTCTTCCTACGGTAATGTAAAAATTAAAGTTACGTATTTACGCACCAAATTATGTAATATATTTCTGTACATAGCCTTACGCGTTGATTAAATTTATGCACATTACTTCTTCAATAAACCAATTAAATACCGCTGTTTGAAATAATTAAGAACATATAAAATTGTTTGTTCTGTCCTGAATTGTAAGATTTTTCTCAGTGCCAAAGAATTATATGAAAACTATAATTTTCTCATACTATTCTAATTATATTCACACATGAAATAATATAAACAGATGGGCAATATGAAACATGAAGTTTATATAGGATGCGGGAGGATTTGTACGTTTTAATGTATATTATTTAAATTATTTCATTCTGAATTAATATATTGCGTTAAGGCTAGTTTTACACGTGCATTGAAGATATGCATATTTATATTAAAGAGCACTGAACACACAAAAGCAAAAAAAAACATAAAAGACTTGTGTAAATTATATCCTGGTAGTCTGATTACGTTCAAAAGGCTATGCCAAGGATATTTTAATTCGGCAGCAGCCAAGGATATAATGGCTGTCTTTAATTGATCTACACCTTGCTATTTAGAAATTTTAATGTTATTAAGTCGGCAGTTTGGAATAGTCTTTCTTCATTTGTTCTTCGATCATGGTGCGCCAAAATATTTAATTTACAAAATATCAGTTATAATCTTATGATCATACGTACATGCAACTATGACATTCCCAACATTAGGAAATAGCATTAATATCCCGTAATTTCGTGTTCATATTATGTTGAAGTTGATTAGTTTTTGTGACGATAATTCAAAAGTACTGCCAGAAAACCCTTTAAACTGCGCTTATGGAATTCTAATGTCACGTTTGACAATTACTTTGAATTCACGCAGAGGTGGAAATTGCAAAACGTAAAAATTGCTAAAATGCAAATTGTCGCGGCATGAATCAATTACAGGCATATTAAATATATGATATATATGTATATATACACATATACCAAAAGACAATTACAAGATTTCTTCGATGGTTGATTTAGTATTACAATTCAGTTTTTTGCCTATGACAATAGTCTGGATTGTGTTCTAACATTGTAACATTTCTCAAAAAATACACCTTTAAATTCATATCGATTTTATCAACGCTGCAGTAGTTTATGTTGAATATTAATACTCTTTTCGACGTGTGTACATTGTAAGACTGCCTATGTTACTCCAAATCAGTTATTTGTAAGGTTGTAATATTACTTCCTCAGTGCTTCGTGTTGTCAATATGAAGAAAGACGAAATTCAATCAATTACTCCACTCAAATACGAAATAAATAAAATATAGTGAAATGATCAATGTAATATGTATGTCAATCTTTGAGGTATGAAATATTAGGAAATATTTAATATACATGTTCATTTTTAAAATTTGGACAATGTAGATCCGATAAAGAGACATTCTGCGACATATTACGAAGGGATACTGGAACTTAAGCATTACGCGTTTGGTTATTATCCAATCAAATTTTGCTACCTAATTTTGGAATTCTAGTATGAAGTGTAATTATCTATGGTCAAACGAATGAAAATATAAATGTATTTTTTTAAATAAGCAATGAGAAGAACAAAAAATAAAAATGTAATAGCAAAACAAAATGATTCAAATGAAAGTAATAGTGAAAAGGAAATAACAATTTATAAAATACTTAACACGTTTGAAGAAACGGAAAATAACAGATTTTTATAAACAAAATACAATTGGAGAATAGAGGAAAAAAGAGGGTGCCAAAAAGAAAGTAACAGAAATAACATAAAGCAAAAGCACAAGTAATATGCGTCATTCGTGGGCACATTAGGCACAGATATATTTTTTTGGAATTCTATTGCAATGGCTATTTTTTTAGGAGAACACTGAGCATTAAGTCTAGCAAACTTTTTATCATAAAAGGTTTGAGCTTTTAGTTTGTGTAATTTGTTTAAAATCGAAAGCCTTTTTATTTCATAGTTGTGTTTTTTGAAGTTTCTCCCCTTCAGTTTTGCCTTAAATTCATCAAACGCCGAACACGTGTCTGTCCTTGGTTAATCAAGAAATAGATTAAATTTAGAGTTTAAAATAGTTTCGAATATCTCGTGAGATATCTGGACAGTAAGGTGCTTCTCTTTGAACATGTTGTGCTTTTTTTTATTTAATTCCTCTGGTAAATATTGCCTTTTTAAGTCTTGTAGGTTGTATGTTACACTATAACCTAGACTTTAATTTTTTTTCTGTGATCAGGTTCACGTTGTATTTTTCTGGTGGTAGTTTTCTGTATATTGACTCTTTTATGTCTTCTGCGGTTCCACAGATTTTGAAAATAATTCGTAAATGCTCAAGTTATCTTGTGAAATACTGTCGCGAATCAACACTCTGTATAGTGTTCGAGTTATTACAGCGGTAACATGAATCCTGGCTCACCTCGCTGTTAGAAGACAACACCGAGATTGACCGTGTAAACGTAAATCTATATCGTCTCGGTGGTATCCGGTCTGTCCGCTCGATGAGAATTTGATCGAACGGGCAGAATTTGCAAATGCAGCGACGTAAGAAGGGAATCAGCGTTACCGAGGTAATAAAAGAAGCATATTCCAAAAAGGGATTAGAATCATAAGTATTTTTCCGCAAGGAGGATCACTTGTTATACTTCACGATGCCTTATCGTGATCGGCCCTTTGATATTATTGTATAATTGATATATATGTGTTAATAAGTCGTATTTCATTGAACAACCCCATCTCCTTGCGATAGTGAAAGCCGAGTACTGGACACAAGCAAGGCGCAGGTCACTCCAGGTCCTGCGGAAAAGTATAGAATGTAGGTATCTTTTGCTATTTTATTCTAATATCGCGAGTCCTCCCCCAGAGCAAAATCCTCGTTAGGGGTTTAACGGCTTGTGAGCTTAAGATTAAAGCCCGCACTTGATAATACGTTGGATCGATTTAATAGCCCTGCTACATACTCTAATTTTTTGCACAGTGTCATCACGTTTAACCCTAGGAAAAGGCGTCTTCAAGATATTTAGTATTTTCATCAGTTTGCCTGAGTCTGCGCGGTTGATCTGGTACCAAATTTATAAATCCACATAAATATGAGTTTTGCTCATTGTTTGCAGTTAATGTACTAAATTTCATTAACAATGTACTCCTTTATTTATAATTTATTATATCAAAACACTGTAATCTAGAGAAGTTGCTAAGAATTCTCGATTTATGTTTCTTTATAAGTCTTCCCGTTTTGTTCACTTTCTTGCTTCAAGTTTAGCTAACGCCGCCACAACTACTATCAATAGTAACAGATGCAGACATTTTTTAGTTATACCACGACTTACTCCAACAAACTATATTTAAACTATAGTGCAGGTAGTACTACCCTTGGATACTTAAATATTTTGGAGAAATATTGTGACAACTTTTTTATATATTATTTATAAAATTGAATGTATTGTCTCCAGAAATAGTATATTTGCTGTCAGTGGGAGAAAACATAGTTTTTACTTTCTTATACGTAGTATAAGGAAGTATTGTGATGATGAAAATTTTCGACCTCGAGATTTTTGCAGATGTCCACGTTTTGAAGTCCCCTGATACTGAAAAACTGGTTTTTAAAAAACGTCACTCTCTGCATGTCTGTCTGTGTGTGTGTGTGTCTCTTTCTGTGTGTGACAACGATAGCGGCCAAACCGCTATAGGTATCAATTCCAAATTTTATATTTACAAATATAATCTCCCTCTTGAGATCTGATTAGATTTTCAGTAAAATCTGCAGACCAGAAGTAGTATTTTACTTCAGTGAAAAAATCGAATTTTGCCAATTATCACTGGTAAACACTGTTTTTGTCACATGAACTTTATGATGAGTGTTATTTGTGTTAGTGTACCGTCATTAAAAAAGATAGGAGTATATTATTTTGTTACAGTCACATCCAGTTTTTTCGTAACACCTATATGTTCATTTCTGACCTCATTTACGTGTTTTTGTTTGAATAAGTTAATTTAGACGACTTTATAACTATCTTATTCGACTAACTGTGGGCGACAAACTCTGAGAAGAAGGAAATAAAGACAAAAAAGGAATGTCTGCCAAAATATTTCATTTTAACCCTCCAAATCGACAAGAAAGTCAGAAATCTATTCCTAGTCCAGACCCTGTTCTTAGTGAGGATGATAAGGTATATGAGGAAAGGGACCCAAGTTATGAACCGTCTACTTCAAAAGAACCACACCTATTGACACAAAGTGATCTCAACGACTTAGTACGTGATTTAAATTTGTCTAAGAAACAGGCTGAGCTTTTGGGGTCTAGATTAAACGACTGGAATTTACTTTCTCCCGATACGAAAATTTCTTATTTTTGACATCGTGACGAACAATTGAAACCTTACTTCTCTAAAGCAGATGATTTAGTGTATTGTAATGACATTCCTGCAGTAATGCATCTATTAAATTTTAAATATGATCCAAGTCACTGGCGGTTGTTCATTGACTCCTCGAAAACTAGTTTGATAGCAGTGTTGTTATATAACGGAAACAAACTTCCTTCAGTGCCTGTAGCTCACGGTTCTGATATGAAAGAGACTTACGAGAATATGAAATTTCTTCTCGAAAAAATTAAATACAGTGAACACGCTTGGAAGATTTGTGGAGATTTTAAAGTCATTGCTCTTTTGCTTGGACTACAGCTTGGTTACACAAAATACTGCTGTTTTATTTGTGAATGGGACAGTAGAGACAGAAAAAGTCACTACCCCAGGAAAGCATGGCCTAAGCGTGAATCACTTACTCCAGGACATAAGAATGTTAAAAATGAACCTCTAGTGAACCCTGAAGACATACTTTTACCACCGTTGCTTATAAAACTCGGCCTGATGAAGAATTTTGTAAAAGCTATGCATAAAGATGGTAGTGGATTTGCATACCTGAAAGAGAAATTAGTTGGTCCACAAATACGGGAACTAATGAAAGATAAGAACTTTGAAGAAAAACTGAATGATCAAGAAAAATTGGCCTGGAAATGTTTTGTGAATGTCGTCCACAATTTTCTAGGAAACCATAGATCGGAAAATTACAAACATTTAATTAATGAACTTATAACCTCATACAAAGCTTTGGGTTGTAACATGTCCTTGAAAATACATATACTGGATTCTCATCTGGATTTCTTTCCCGAAAACTTGGGTGCTGTGAGTGACAACAAGGCGAGAGATTTCATCAGGACATATCATTAATAGAGAAGCGTTATCAAGGGAAATGGAGTCCAGTAATGCTTGCAGATTACTGTTGGAGACTGAAAAAGGACCTACCAAAAGCCAAACACTCACGAAAATTATAACTATTTATTGTACATTAAGTAATAATTTGTTTAAGTGTAGGTGATTTTTGTACTTTTCATGAAAATACATGTTTTGATGTCATAAAGAAACCTGATGTGTCAATTTTTTTTAATTGATATATTATTGTTTTGTGGCCAAAATAGATTCAAAATTTTATATAAGTTTTCGTGTGACAAAAAAAAAATTAAATTTTGTAGACCAGTGAATTATTAGTCAACTACTAAGTTTAAACAAATTTGTAAAGAATTCATATATACTCAAAATTAAATTTGAGAACAATTTTATTAAAAAAGTTTTTCGAAATTCCTACCGGAAGTAGGTCTTTTACTCTTATCGAAAATCAGTTTTTTGCGAATATTTCGCAAGTCATGCTTTTTAGACAAGTACGTTACGAGTATACAAGTATTTAGAACTTAATTTTCAATACCTTATGTATAAAAAAGATTTCGAAATTCGGACCGGAAGTAACACTTTTACTCTTATCGAATAGCGATTTATGCAAATATTTCGCAAATTATGCATTATATATATGTATTTGTCAAGATTACAAAAATATTTAGAGTTGGATTTGGAATATTTTTTGTATAAATTTACTCTTAGCGAGTAGCATCTTTTTTCAAATATCTCATAAAGTATGTATCCTGTAGAGATTTATTAAGATACTGGAAGTACTTAGAATAGGATTTTGAATAATTTTTGTATAAAATAATTTTTAAAATTGTATGATTTGAAACGCTTATACTTATATGAAAGTCGTGTGGTGGCCACACCTCATTTTCTTAACGTATAATGTATCTTCATTCCATTACTTGTATACAGGGTCCGGCAAATAAGCAAGATTACTTGCTTATTTGAAAGTTACTCAAATATTTAGTCATCGGATATTCTTGCGCGCCATCAAGCGCACGTTTTAAAAATGTTTTGGTTAATTGCAGATGGAAATGCCAGACTAAACTTGCTTTTTTTTTAAATGGAACACCTGTATATTAATAGATAAAATGATCCGCGCTTGAAAGCTGGTTACATCGATATAATGCTGTATGGGTCTGAAGTTGATAGTTTCTGTGTTAATAATTATTTTACTTGATAAATTAATACATTTCAGTAGGCTATTCTGCATAAGGAAAAACAAAAGATCCGAAACCAACAGAATAGAATATTTTTTACTAGTATTGAGTTTCGTTACTACGTGAAATAAATTCTGTTCAATGTTCACTGTATACAGAGTGTTCACAATTTCGCAAAATCGAAGAAATCTCGTAATTTTTAAATAGAACACCCTGTGTATTTTCAGCTCATTAAAAAGTCCTTTTACTACGCTTTTTATTGATACCTCATTTAATGCACCTAGCATAGATCATTTGCTAATTATTTCTTTTTAAAGTTGAATTAATGAAAAATGCTTGTATTTTTAGTAGCTAATTTGCATTTTAAAACCTTATGTAAGGTCGGATATTCAACAAATAATCCATAAATGGTCTATAACAAGAAGAAACCCCATTTAGTATGAGAAGCAGTTGATTTTCACTCAGCAGTAGTATTTAAAGTTTGCGCTATTTTAAATAAATACTACTGATAAACCACAACAGAAATTTTAATTAACGAAAGTTATAGCACAGTAAATCAAAAATAAACGAAATGTAAATAGTAAATGCAAATAAATCAAAGATAACTTTCAAATGTCCTTCCATGTCTCTTAATACATAAATGAAGCCGCCTGGTGAAATTCTGCTGAACATGCTGTAATGTTTCTTGGCGAACATTTCTAAATGCATCTCTTATGCGTTCCATCATATTTTCCCTTGTTGTAGGAACTTCCACATAAACCAGAGCCTTGACATATCCCCAGAAGTAGAAATCTAATACAGTAAGATCTGGACTTCGTGGAGGCCAAACAATTAGACCACCTTGTTCTATCCATTTGTCTTCCTTCCATCGCCCTAGAAACTCCATAACGTTAAGGCTATAATGAGCAGGTGCACCATCGTGTTGAAACCAGAAAATTTGTCGGGTGTCAGCATCCACATGCTCAAGTAAATTAGGCAGTTCGTTCTGCAGAAATGCCCAATACGTATTGCCTGTAACGGTTGCATCGAAAAAGTACGACCCAATGATATATGGGCCAAGTATACCTCCCCAGATGTTAAGGGACCATCTATTCTGATTGTCTACATGACGTATCCAATGCGGGTTTTCTGTTGCATAGTAATGCATGTTATGTTTATTTACCGCGCCATTACTTTTGAAAGTACCTTCATCACTAAACAAAATCTTTGTTAAAATATTTTGCATTTCTCGCATTTTGTTTAACAACCAACCGCAAAAGTCTGTTCTTTTAATGAAATCATCACCATGCAATTCCTGATTTAATTCCATATGGTACGGATGATACTTATGACTTCTTAAAATTCTCCGTACGCTCCTATCTTCAATAGCTGTTACCTTTGAAATACCGTCTATACTTATACCTATGTGGATTTTCCTGTATTGTTAATAATACGACCAGTTCGTTTTGTTCATTGATTACCGGTTTATTTATTTCTCTCTTTTTGTAGGTTACACTACCAGTTTCTATAAATCTCTCTAACAACTTTTTAAATGCTTCCGGTCTTGGCTTTCTTTCAAGGCTTGGAAATATCGCTGCATATACTCTACTTGCTAGGAGACAATTTCTTGTACACTCCCCAAGAATAAATATCATACCAACCATTTCTAGAATACTAAAATTACTGATTATAGGAATTTCTTTAAACAGTGAACCAAATACTGTGTAACATGAAACGAAATTTTTGACAACTTGGTTGTTATGTATACAAGCTTAAAACTGACTCCAGATAACTTGATGAGCAGTGAATCTATTGAAAATGCTATATTACTTTATTTTAATTTAATGTTTGCTTTCACCACTGTTTCTCATATTAAGTGAAGTTTCTTCTTGTTATAGACCATTTATGGATTATTTGTTGAATATACGACCTTACAGAAGGTTTTAAAGTGCAAATTGCTACTAAAAATACAAGCATTTTTCAATAATTCAACTTTAAAAAGAAATAATTAGCAAATAATCTATCCTAGGTGCATTATATGAGGTATCAATAGAAAGCGTAGTAAAAGGGCTTCTTAATGAGCTGAAAATATACAGGGTGTTCCATTTAAAAACTACGAGATTTCTTTGATTTTGCGAAATTGTGAACACTCTGTATAACACGAACAGTTACAGAATTTATTTCATGTAGCAATGAAACTGAATACTAGTAAAAAATATTATATTCTGTTGGTTTCTGATCTTTTGTTTTTCCTTATGCAGAATAACCTACTGAAATGTATTAATTTATCAAGTAAAATAATTATTAACACAGAAACTATCAACTTTAAACTCATACAGCATTATATCGATGTAACCAGCATTCCAGCGTGGATCATTTTATCTATTAATATGCAGGGGGTTCCATTTAAAAAAAGCAACTTTAGTCAGACAATTCCATCTGGAACACCCTGTATGAATCAAAATATTTTTAAAACGTGCGCTTGATGGTCCGCAAGAATATCCGATGACTAAATATTTGACTAACTTTCAAATAAGCATGTAATCTTCCGTCCCCGCTTCAATGCCGGACCCTGTATATTTACTAAACAATAAATTTATTGAAAACTAGAAGAATCTAATCTTGTAAAATAAAGAAGCATATTTCATAAAATAATATATATTTAAAACAATTTATAACAAAATATAAAACAATACATGTACATAATATACGTACAATAAATTACTATTAGATTGATGGACATAGTTTAGAATTACATATTATATTTAATAATGAGACAACAACTGATGGCGATCATCGTGATGTTGGACAACGGGTACAAGGATTTTCTTGTGTTCGACTTGAGGATGAGCAGCATGTCCTTCTCTGATAACAACCGCATTGAATCCATTCTTTTTATCGGCTGTGTATTTGACAATACGTGTGGTGCCGTCAGCTTCCTTCAATGAATATTCACCTTTTACCACGTCACCATCACGACTCTCCTTTTGCGATTTGATATCACCAGTATGCTTGTCTTCAACTCCATAATGGAATTCATATTTGGCATGTCCCTGTATTTAGGTTGCGTTAATTTACACTAATTTATAATCAAAATATATAGAGCTTACATTGTCCTCTTCACCATGTCTTTCTTCATATTTCTCTTCATGCTTGACGATAATAGGTACGTGCTTAATATAGGTAATAGGTTCAGAATGTTGTACATAATGCGATCCCAATCCTCCGTCCTCACTTCCTACTCCACCATGACCTGCAGTATTTGATGAAACATAAGAAGTTGCATGATGTTGCGGTGCTCCACATGAAAACGCAACTAAGGCGGTGCATACAATTATCTGAAAAAAAAAATATAATATTGCACTCTGTAAAATTCAAAAGAGATATATTGGTAGTATTTACTTGGAAGAACATTATTGGCACTTGTAGTTCGTCTGGTAGAGAGAACTGGAGAACAATTGATAACTGCCGACTGCAACGTTTTCGTTTATATATCTGAGAAAAATAACCCTTCACTTTTGCGAAAAATATGTAATTCCTCCTACGGTAATGTAAAAATTAAAGTTACGTATTTAAGCACCAAATTATGTAATATATTTATGTACATAGACTTATGCGTTGATTAAATTTATGCACATTACTTCTTCAATAAACCAATTCAATACCACTGTTTGAAATAATTAAGAATATATAAAATTTCTGTTAATTTCTAATCAGAAAATGAATTTATAAGAAATAAATAATAGTTTTTGTTGTGTCATGAATTGTAAGATTTTTCTCAGTGCTAAAGAATTATATGAAAATTATAAATTTCTCATACTATTCTAATTATATTCACACATTAAGTAATATAAATTAGATTGGCAACATGAACGTTTTTACCTACGGCCAGATTGGAGACACTGATAGTTAATGCGGGAGGGTGTAAAGGCTAATTTTACAGGTGCTTTGAAGATATACATATTTATACTAAACAGCACTGAGCACATAAAAGCAGAAAAGACAGCAAAACACTTGTGTAAAGTATTTCCTGGTATTGTCATTACGTTTAAAAGGCAATGCCAAAAATATTTTAATTTTGCAACTGCAAAAGATATAATGGGTGTCTAATTGATCTTGAAAAGGAACTTGTAAAGGTCCCACGTTGTTAAGTCGTAATGAAAAAAACTCTTTTAAATTAATAATGGCTTCAAAAATAAGTTAATATTTTTTAAATAAAATAAAATAAAATAATTGACTCGTTTTACCGGGCTAGCTCATATTCCCAGGACGATCCAGTCAAGAGATATCATCAATAAAAAATCTTAGGGCATTATGGCCCAGTTATAGTATTACCTACCGAGTTCATTTTGTACCAAAATCTTATTTCATATTTTTTGTGAAAATAAGAATATGAATAATAAAATTTAAAAAGTGGAATGATTTGTAATTAAGTAGTGATTAGTCTAAAGCAATTAATTGTTATAAATTATGATTAAGTAATTCTAAAAATAAGGAAATATAACCAAGGGCATAAGAATGCCATTAGGATAAAGTATGCATGGTATGCGAAAAGATAGTGCAAATAGAAATAAAAAATATGCTTTTATTTTCCTAAAAAGCATGAAATAATAAATAGTACATTAGGGTATATAACTATTTGTTGCATCATGAATAATTTGTCACATTATTTAGTATACATTGCTTACATTTCTGTAATAAATTATGTTGAATACCGTAAGCGCCAACAACAGTAAGAGATTTTGTCAATTCTGTTAACTTCTATTGTCAATTTCACTACAGTTCAGTAGTAAGAAGATGAGGTGTGGCCACCACACGACTTTCTTATACGTATGGGCGTTTCAAATTATACAAAATTGATCTAAATTGTTTTACTTTTTTAGAAAAATATGGCAAATTTTAAGATTTTTTTTATATAAAAATTATTCAATATCCTATTCTCAGTACTTCTATTCTCTTAATAAATCTCTATAGAATGCATACTTTGCGCGAGATATTCAAAAGTGCTACTCGCTAAGAGTAAGTGTTACTGCCGGTCTGAATTTTGATTTTTTTTTAATACAAAAGGTATTGAAAATTATGTTCTAAATACTTTTATACTCGTAACGTGCCTGTCTAAAATGCATGACTCGCAAAATATTGGCAAAATTCGATTTTTTCACTGAAGGAAACTACTACTTCCGGTCTGCTGATTTTACTGAAAATCTAATCAGATCTCAAGAGGATTATACTCGTAAACACAAAATTTGAAATTCATAGCTATAGCGGTTTGACCGCTATCGTGGTCACACACACAGAGAGAGAAAGAGAGATTTTTTAAAAACCATACGTAGTATAAGGAAGTATTGTGATGACAAAAATTTTCGACCTCGAGATTTTTGCAGATGTCCACGTTTTGAAGTACCCTAATACCAAAAAAGTGGTTTTAAAACAATGTCTCTCTCTCTGTGTGTATCCACGATAGCGGTCAAATCGCTTTAGATATCAATTCTAAATTTTGTATTTACGTGCATAATCTCCCTCTTGAGATCTGATTAGTTTTTCAGTAAAATCGGTAGACCGGAAGTAGCAGTTTACTTTTGTGAAAAAATCGAATTTTGCCAATATTTCGTCAACTACTAAGTTTAAACAAATTTATAAAGAATTCATATGTACTTAAAATTAAAATTGACAATTTTATTTAAAAAGTTTTTCGAAATTCCTACCGGGAAGTAGGTCTTTTACTCCTATCGAAAATCAGTTTTTTGCGAATAATTCGCAAGTCATGCTTTTTAGACAGGTACGTTGCGGGTATAAAAGTATTTAAAACGTAATTTTCAATATCTTTTGTATACAAAAATTTCAAAATTTAGACTGGAAGTATCATTTTTACTCTTATCGAATAGTGATTTTTTGCGAATATGTCGTAAATTATGCATTCTATGGTGGAAACGCGTTACATTCAGTTGCACGTCATACTAGATCCATGACGACTCGCCTTGTATAAATATGTTGCCGGATCTATTTTTATTTCTGTCAGTGACATTTGATATAACCAAAGAAAAAAATTATTCGCAATACAATAACTATAACGTAGTATATTTAGTAATTGAAATGCTCTAAGACTTCAGTCTTTCTCAACTCATTTATTATATTGATTTAGATTGTCGAAAAAGCTTAAATGTTTCATTACGTATCCATAATATAATTTAAAATAAGCAATACTTACGCAATTCGCATTAAATTTAACACATGATTATAGAGAAGTTTGTAAAAAGCCTCGATTGCTTACAGAAACCTTTCGGCATTTTATTCAATGGACGCAAATAAATAGTAAATGCACTTCTAAGAAGCACTGTTTTTAAACAATTTATATCAAAGCAAAAATAAACATGAAAAATTTGACAGGAAGAATATACACAACGCACGTCTTTCAGACAGATATGATTTATCTGTCAACACCGAATTGAACTTATTAGTCTATTAAAAATATGTAATAAAGAAATTTAATATTGAAACGAAAATTATGTGTTTATTTGCCATGAATGCGTATATTACGATCAATTTATAAATCTTCTATTTAAGCTAATGAAATAAATGCCCGCACGTATAATTTAACAAAGTAACTTTTTTAGTTTATCTAATAGAGTTATGTCAACATGTAAACGTCATCGATGACGTGCAACTGAACTTAACGCGTCTCCAGTATATATATATATTTATCAAGAGTACAAAATAGTTAGTGCTAGATTTGCAATAATTTTTGTATAAATGAAATTTCAAAATTCGGATAGGAAGTAACACTTTTACTCTTAGGGTGGTGCACTTTTTTTCGAATATCTTGCAAAGTATGCATTCTATAGCGATTTATTAAGAGAATAGAAGTACTTAGAATAGGATTTTGAGTAATTTTTGTGTAAAAAATTCCTAAAATTGTAAAGTTTGAACGTTCATGCGTATAAAAAAGTCGTGTGGTGGCCACACCTCATTTTTTTTAAGCAGAATACATAATCCTTCCCTTACTTGTATATATTTACTAAAAATATTTTTTTGAAAATTAGAGGAATCTAATTTTGTAAAATAAAAAAACAAATTACATAAAATAATGTATATTTAAAACAATTTATAACAAAATATAAAACAATACATGTACATAATATACGTACAATAAAGACTATTAGATTGATGGACATAGTTTAGAATTACATATTATATTTAATAATGAGACAATAACTGATGGCTATCATCGTGATGTTGGACAACGGGTACGAGGATTTTCTTGTGTTCGACTTGAGGATGAGCAGCATGTCCTTCTCTGATAACAACCGCATTGAATCCATTCTTTTTATCGGCTGTGTATTTGACAATACGTGTGGTGCCGTCAGCTTCCTTCAATGAATATTCACCTTTTACCACGTCACCGTCACGGCTTTCCCTTTGCGATTTGATATCACCAGTATGCTTGTCTTCAACTCCATAATGGAATTCATATTTGGCATGTCCCTGTATTGAGGTTGCGTTAATTTACACTAATTTATAATTAAAATATATAGAGCTTACATTGTCCTCTTCACCATGTCTTTCTGCATATTTCTCTTCATGCTTGACGATAATAGGTACGTGCTTGATATAGGTAATAGGCGCCGAATGTTGTACATAATGTGATCCCAATCCTCCGTCCTCACTTCCTACTCCACCATGACCTGCTGCATTTGATGAAACATAAGAAGTTGCATGATGTTGCGGTGCTCCACATGAAAACGCAACTAAGGCGGTGCATACAATTATCTGAAAAACAAACATAATATTAGACCCTATAAATTTCGAAAGAGATATATGGTAATATTTACTTGGAAGAACATTATTGGCACTTGTAGTTCGTCTTGTAAAGAGAGCTGGAGGACAATTGATAACTGAGGACTGCAACGTTTTCGTTTATATATATGAGAAAAATGACCCTTCACTTTTGTGAAAAATATGTAATTCCACCTACGGTAATGTAAAAATTAAAGTTACGTATTTACGCACCAAATTATGTAATATATTTCTGTACATAGACTTACGCGTTTATTAAATTTATGCACATTACTTCTTCAATAAACCAATTAAATACCGCTGTTTGAAATAATTAAGAACATATAAAATTGTTTGTTCTGTCATGAATTGTAAGATTTTCTCAGTGCCAGAAAATTATATGGAAACTATAATTTTCTCATACTATTCTAATTATATTCACACATGAAATAATATAAACAGATTGGCAACATGAAACAAGAACGTTTATATAGGACACTGTGATAGTTAATGCGGGAGGATTTGTACTTTTTAATGTACATTATTTAAATTATTTCATTCTGAATTAATATATTGCGTTCTACAGGTGCTTTGAAGATCTGCTTATTTATATTAAACAGGGCTGAGCAAATAAAAGCATAAAAACAGTAAAACACTTGTGTAAAGTATATCCTGTTATTTGATTATGCTAAAACGGCTATGCCAAACACATTTGAAGTTTGCAACTAAAAAGGATATAATGGCTGTCTTTAATTGATCTACCCCTTGCGATTTACATATTTTCATATTAGTAAGTCGCAAACATAAGCAATGAGAAGAACAAAAAATAAAAATGCAAAAGCCAAACAAATTGAATAAAACGAAATAACAATTAATAAAATTTCATTGGTTGACTTCGCAGATATTTCTTGGTGAAACATTTTGTAATAACTTAATTAATTATTCGAAAATAAACGCTTGGCTCAGTTTCACAACTTCTTTATTAGATACACTAACAATTGTTTCGGCTATGAGGCCATTATCAAAGAGTTATCTAGAACTAAACTTATTCTACTTAAGGGTTAACTTATATACCTGTGTTCATTATGGGTGGGATGATATGGATAATTGATATTTAAAATTACATCGATATAGGGGGTATTTACAAATTCTAATTGTGTGTTTGTGATAACTCGATTTTGTTTTTGGGCTTTTTTAATTTCAAAAATCTCTAATATATTTAACTTTTTACTTTTTACTACATTATGAATGAGGTAACAGCTATTTACATCTGGTACGTGGTTGTTATGCCAGGATTGTGAAGCTATTTACATTGGACAAAGTGGCAGATGTATTAATACACGTGTAACAGAACATATTAGAGATATAAAATATAGTGTTAAACACACTGGATTTGCAGAATATTGTATAGAGAACAACCACGTACCAGATGTAAATAGTTGTAACCTCATTCATAATGTAGTAAAAAGTAAAAAGTTAAATATATTAGAGATTTTTGAAATTAAAAAAGCCCAAAAACAAAATCGAGTTATCACAAACACACAATTAGAATTTGTAAATACCCCCTATATCGATGTAATTTTAAATATCAATTATCCATATCCTCCCACCCATAATGAACACAGGTATATAAGTTAACCCTTAAGTAGAATAAGTTTAGTTCTAGATAACTCTTTGATAATGGCCTCATAGCCGAAACAATTGTTAGTGTATCTAATAAAGAAGTTGTGAAACTGAGCCAAGCGTTTATTTTCGAATAATTAATTAAGTTAATTAATAAAATGTTTAACACATTTCAAATAATAAAATTAACAGATTTTTATAAACATAAAATTTGAAGAAATACAATTGGAAAATAGAGAAATAAAGAGGGTGTTAAAAGAAAGAACAGAGATAATATAAAGCTAAAGCACAGGTAATATACGTCACTCGTGGATTTTTCACACTCCGAACACGTGCCTGTTCTTGGGTAACCAATAATAGATTAAATTTTGAGTTAAAAATAGTTTCGTATTTCTCATAAGATATCTGGACAGTAGGGTATTTCTCTTTGAACATGTTGTGCTTATTTTTAATATATATTCCTCTGGTAAATATTTCCTGTTTAAGTCTTGTAGATTGGATGTTACACTACAACCGACAGTTTTAAAAGATTTTATGTGCTCACGAAAAGTATTGTATTCTTCTGGTGGTAGTTTTCTGTGTCTTAACTCTTGAACTATTTTGTCCGTGTTTATTGTTTGTGTGGTTCCACAGGTTTTCAAAGTAATTTGTAAATTCTCAAGTTACCTTGTGAAATGGCGTGTATTGATTTAATAGCCCTGCAACATTAGATAAAAGAGAGTGGTTTAATTTTCACTTTGTAAGTAAAGGCGGCTTGATAATATCTAGCATTTTCATCATTTTGCCTGGGTCTGCGCCGTTGAACCGTTACCAAATTTATTAATCCACATAGTTTCTTCAACAATGTGCTCGTATGTTCAAAATTTATTATATCAAAACTCCGTAATCTACAGCAATTGCAAGAAATTCTCGCATTGTGTGAATGTAACCTAAGTTGTTTCATACCTCTTCCCGTTTCCTTCCTTTTCTTGCTACAAGTTTAAGGGTGTTGTATAGCAAACTAAAAATTTCGACGTCTTCGCTGCGGGTATAGGGGGGTTCTACTCAGATGTGGAGCTTGCCAATACCCCACTATCATGTACTGTTTTGCTAAATGCTATAGTAAAAATCTAAATTGTACAATTCCCAGTTTATAAGTACCGCCCTTATGGAGCGATGCATTCAAAATAACATACGCACGATGAGTTAAGTGCTATTTGTCTCTGTTCAGGCTACACATACTCTACGTAACGTAGGTGCTAGTAATATTTTGTATGGTATATTTAGTCTGCGAGTCTAAGCGCCACAGGAATGTAGATTGCAGTTTTTTTAGTCAGATATATGTTCAATAAGTCAAAAGTTAATATGTAAGATGGAATTCTGATTAAAAGAAATATTACTTAGTGTCTATGATACTAAATAATAATAATAATATTTTGTTGAACGGTACTAATGTCATCGTCTTGATTATCTTTTCCATTGGGTGTATTGAAAATCACAGGATAATTATTTATATCTATAGGTACTATTATTATACAGGGTGGCCGCCAAGGTATCCGAGAAACTTCCTACATGAATTCAATGACTAATTTTAAGCAAAAATGCTTCTATTCACTTTTCCCGAATTCCTCACGGTTCTTGAAATATCGAAGTTCGAAGCTGTAATAAATTACTAGAGGGTTTAGAAAAAAATGTGATTTATTTTATGGAAAGCCTAAGGAGCATTATTAAAGCTGCTCAATGTGGCCACCGCAGTGTACAATGCATAACTAAATCTTCCGTCAGATTTCTTGTTCGCAGCTGTAGTTCTCCATATTGTTTTTCACCTCATAAAACTTTTCTAAGGAAAATAATATTAAATCAATTTAATTTGGTATTTATTTTATGGGGGAAGAAAGCGAAATGAGCTAAAATGCAAATTGACAATTATTCTCAATTAGTCCACTAGATGTGAGAAGAATGCAGTCTACAAATTTCTATATTATGTAAGCGTATGATGTTTGAAGTATTATTTTGTTGACGGCGCTAATATCTTGTTGATTTTATTTTCCATTGGGCGTATTACAAATCGTTCTATAAAACAATTTATTATGTTATGATATACCCTATGTTATAATTTACCTTTCATAATTTTACTTAATGCTAAAGTAAATAATAATGAATTGTACCAATATACATGATATGCATTTATATTTAAATTATGTGTCACTTTATTTAAATACTCGTGATATACGACATTTATTTCTATCTATATTATTACATACGCAATACATACACGAATATGTTTCTCCATTTACATTTCTCCAAAAGTTCAAAGGAAACTTTTTAATTTCATCTCTTATATATTACAGAACATAAGAATACATACAAAAATTAAAAAGTGACGTATTAAAAAATTTAAATTCATTCTGTGAAAAACGAAGAATAACTATTTATGATATGTAGTGCAATATGTGGTTCATCAACGTCGACATTGTATTTATCAAATATACAAATTTGTAAAGAATTCATATACACTTAAAATTAAATTTGAGAAGAATTTTATTAAAAAAGTTTTTCGAAATTCCTACCGGAACTAAGTCTTTTACTCTTATCGAAAATCAGTTTTTTGCGAATATATCGCAAGTCATGCTTTTTAGACAGGTACGTTACAAGTATAAAAGTATTTTGAACTTAATTTTCAATACCTCTTGTATAAAAAAACATGTCAAAATTCGAACCGGAAGTAATACTTTTACCCTTATCGAATAGCGATTTTTGCAAATATTTCGCAAATTATGCATTCTATATATATTTGTCAAGAGTACAAAAGCATTTAGAGTTGGATTTGAAATATTTCTTGTATAAATGAAAATTCAAAATTCGGACCGGAAGTAATACTTTTACTCTTAGCAAGTAGCATTTTTTTGCAAATATCTCATTAAGTATGTATCCTCTAGAGATTTATTAAGAGACTGGAAGTACATAGAATAGGATTTTGAATAATTCTTGTATAAAATAATGTTTAAAATTGTATGATTTGAAACGCCCATACGTATAAGAAAGTCGTGTGGTGGCCACACCTCATTTTTTCCTATTATCTTGGCCAATTTCGACTTTTTTTTTAAATACGTTGGAACAATTTAGAACAAACCTAGAAACCCCTAATACGACTGTCAGAATTTAGATTTTCGGAAAGAGGGGGGGCTAACTTCTCACTTTTGGATTTCGTTTTTTTTTTTTGCAATATCCTTCGATATACCTATAAGAGATACGGTTTTGAGGCATTAGAAAAATGTTTAGAACAAATCTACAACTACATGAAACAACCGTCAGAATTAAATTTTCGCAAAAAGGGGGGCTGTAAGAATATCGTTTTTCCTATTAACTCATCCAATTATGATTTTTTATTTGAAATACTTTGGAACAATCTAAAACAAACCTAGGATAACCTAGAACTTGTTTTTTGCCATTTTCTCGGCCGATTACGATTTATTTTTTAAAATACTTTAGAACAATTGAGAACAAACCTAGAACAATCTGGAACAACAATCAGATTTTCGATTTTCGAAAGAGAGAGGGGCTAACTTCTCACTTTTGGATATAGTTTTTTGGCAATATCTTTTGATATATGAGATACGGTTTTGATGTATTAGAAGAGCGTTTCGAAGAAATCTAGAACAACCTGAAACAGAATCTCAATTTTCGCAAAAAGAGGGGCTGTAAGAAAATCGCTTTTCCTATTAACTCAGCCAATTACGATTTTTTTTTTTTTGAAATACTTTGGAACAATTTAAAACAAACCTGGAACGACCGTCAGAATTTTGATTTTCGAAAAAAGGGGCGCTAGCAAAAAATTGTTTTTGCCATTTTCTCGGCCTATTATAATTTATTTTTTGAAATACTTTTGAATAATTGAGAATAAACCTAGAACAACCTGGAACAACCGTCAGAATTCCGATTTTCGAAAAAAGGGGTCTAACTTCACACATCCAAAAGTGAAACTAAAACGACATGTGCGTGTATCATTAAGAATTTTTCAAATTTCCGGAATATGTCCCACATCTTTTTCCAAAAGAAATACAGAATGACTGCACTATAATATCATGTATTGAATCGAATTTCATTGTTTTATTATTATATATAAATTATTTAAAGTTTAATGTTTATTCATTATTATTATGTAACTACATCTTTAAAATAATAAGTCCTATTCCTGCCTGTTCTTTATTTACCATAACACGAAAAGTAATCTAGTTGAATTTTTAAAATAAAAGATATCCTTTCGGAGCAATTTCTGGTTTACTTCAAATCTTTTTATAACTGTCCGAACACTGAATCGTTAGAGAGAAATTTTTTGCTAGGTGGTAAATTACTCTTTTGAACGTCTACCAGTCTAGTACAATATCTGACGATCTGTACAGAGGAAGTACGCAACATCTATATCCATCTCATTTTCTATATTAGTTTTACATTATTTTTAACTCACTTATAAATGTGAGTAGTATTTTATCTTGATAAATGTAAAATAGTGGAAGAACTGAAAAAGCTAGTATTATTTATGAATCGTATGTAATGTTTTTGTTTAAGTTTGTATTTATGTAAAAGTTATCAAAGCCTACCTGAAGAATGTGTACAATTTTATGAAATGCAATTCAAAATAATATAAGTAAATTTTACAAAAACAAAATATACATTAATTTTATAAAGTTAAATCAAGGTTACTAGATAATGTTTTCAATTTTATGAAATGTAAATTAATATAAAAAATGTTTAATCAAATACCTACTCAAAACCGTAACAACGATTTCTGTATTCCGAATATCGCTCGTAAAGTGAATCCCCACCTAAACAAAGTAACTCCGCCCTGTCTTGGATTACAAGGATATATCAAATATTTGACTGCAGGTGTCGTACTAAAGCAGTGCCAAAAATGCATTTCGTTCTTATCAAATTACACATTTACCTTAATAAATACGAAAAAATTTTGCTAGAAATTAATCTTCACAATAATATGCTATACGTCGGTAAGCATTTTATTTTTCGATTGTCTATTTATATTTAATTTTTTATAATAATTAATAAAAAATTGAAAAAACAAAATGCCTAGAGACGTGTAGATAAACATTAGAAGAATATTTCATCTAAATCATTTTTGCATAAAGTTTAAAGGTAGTCTGTAATCTGTAAATATTTGAAAATGTACCTATACAACACCCTTAACAAACGCGGGCAATTACTATCACTAGTAACAGCTGCAAATATTTTTTAGTTAACCCATAACTTACAGCAAAATAAACTATATTTAAACTACAGTGCAGGTAGTACTACCTTAGGATACTTAAATATTTTGGGGAAATGTAGTGACAGCTTTTTTTTATCTTATTAATAAAATTGAATGTAATTTTCTCCAAAATTAGTATTTTGCAGTAAATCGGAGAAAAAATGTTTTTGTTTAGATAGTAAGATATTTGCGATATAACATATAATAAGACACGGACATGTAGCTGCCAACAAAGTGACTTTACATTTAATTTGACGAATTAAAAACACCTTTAATGTATACAAGGTTTATCTTTTATTTTTTAAAAAAAAAATAATACTTTAACATAAAACAGAAAACGTGTCATTTGTTAATACTTACACTATAGATAAATATATTTGTTCTGAGATGTATTGTTTGTTTTAAAATTAATCCTTGCCATACCATATCAAAATTAGAATATTATAGTTGATTTAAATAAATATATATAAAAATAAAAAAACTGCACCCTGATAGAAAGAGAGCTGGTTTTTGGGAAGTGTTCTTGGAAAGGTCAGAGAGACAAAATATGTGTGTAAATCGATGTAAACCCATGTACAAGTAGTTTCACAATATATCTGTGATCATTTATCTTAAAAATAATTAATTAAATTCACTAATTTAAAAGAATTAAAGGACACAGCATATATTTATTTGGCACAACATTTAGGCCATATTGTATATTATATTGTACCCTAACTTAAAGGTCACAGCAATATGTACTTAAAATTAAAATTGACAACAATTTTATTAAAAAAGTTTTTTGAAATTCCTACCGGAAGTAGGTCTTTTACTCCTATCAAAAATCGGTTTTTTGCGAATATTTCGCAAGTCATGCTTTTTAGACAGGCACGTTACGAGTATAAAAGTATTTAGAACACAATTTTCAATACCTTTTGTATTAAAAAAATTTCAAAATTCAGACCGGAAGTACCACTTTTACTCTTATCGAATAGCGATTTTTTGCAAATATGTCGTAAATTATGCATTTTATATATATTTATCAAGAGTACAAAAGTATTAAGTGCTACCTTTGCAATATTTTTTGTATAAATAAAGTTTCAAAATTCGGACCGGAAGTAACACTTTTACTCTTAGGGAGGAGCACTTTTTTTCGAATATCTTGCAAAGTATGCACTCTATAGCGATTTATTAAGAGGTTAGAAGTATTTGAATAATCTTTCTAAAAAAATTCTTAAATTTGTCAAGTTTGAAACGCTCATGCGTATAAGAAAGCCGTGTGGTGGCCAGACCTTATTCTTTTTAAGTAGAATACATCATCCTTCCCTTACTTCTATATATTTACTAAAAATAAGTTGTTGAAAACTATAGGACTCTAATTTTGTAAAATAAAAAAGCAAATTACATAAAATAATGTATATTTAAAACAATTTATAACAAAATATAAAACAATACATGTACATAATATACGTACAATAAAGACTATTAGATTGATAGACATACTTAAGAATTACATATTATATTTAATAATGAGACAACAACTGATGGCTATCATCGTGATGTTGGACAACGGGTACGAGGATTTTCTTATGTTCAACTTGAGGATGAGCAGCATGTCCTTCTCTGATAACAACCGCATTGAATCCATTCTTTTTATCGGCTGTGTATTTGACAATACGTGTGGTGCCGTCAGCTTCCTTCAATGAATATTCACCTTTTACCACGTCACCATCACGACCCTCCTTTTGCGATTTGATATCACCAGTATGCTTGTCTTCAACTCCATAATGGAATTCATATTTGGCATGTCCCTGTATTTAGGTTGCGTTAATTTACACTAATTTATAATTAAAATATATAGAGCTTACATTGTCCTCTTCACCATGTCTTTCTTCATATTTCTCTTCATGTTTGACGATAAGAGGCACGTGCTTAATATAGGTGATAGGTTCAGAATGTTGTACATAATGTGATCCCAATCCTCCGTCCTCACTTCCTACTCTACCATGACCTGCAGTATTTGATGAAACATAAGAAGTTGCATGATGTTGCGGTGCTCCACATGAAAACGCAACTAAGGCGGTGCATACAATTATCTGAAAAAAAAAACCCATAATATTAGACCCTATAAATTTCGAAAGAAATATGTTGGTAATATTTACTTGGAAGAACATTATTGTCGCTTGTAGATCGTCTTGTAAAGAGAGCTGGAGAACAATTGATAACTGACGACTGCTACGTTTTCGTTTATATATCCGAGAAAAGTAACCCTTCACTTTTATCAAAAATATGTAATTCCTCCGACGGTAATGTAAAAATTAAAGTTACGTATTTACGCACGAAATTATATAATATGTGTACACAGACTTACGCACTGATTAAATTAATGTACATTACTTCTTCAAACAACCTATTAAATACCGCTGTTTCAAATAATTAAGATCATATAAAATTTCTGTTAATTTCTAATCAGAAAATAAATTAGAAGAAATATATAATAGTTTTTGTTGTGTATGTAAAATTTCTTTCAGAGCTAAAGAGTTATTAAAAACTATAATTTTCTGATTCTATTCAAATTATATTTACAGATCAAGTAATATAAATTGATTGGCAACATGAAACAAGAAAGTTTTTACCTACGACTGGCTGTAATATATATTCAGAATTAATGTATTAAATGTATGTACGTTATGACTAGTCCTAGAAGTTTTTTGTAGATATGCTTCTTTATATGACTAAACAGCATTGAACACATCAAAAGCAGTAAAACGTTTTGCAAATTATATTTTGGTATGTATTTTGATTTCGTAAGCTTTGCCAAACATATTTGAATTATGCAGCTGCAAAGAATAATAACTGCGGTATAAAAAACAAATGCGTGCTTTTTTAATTTACCACCCGGATGTGTATAATATGAATAGCATAAATTCAAATCTGTTTACTGTTTTCCGCTATCGAGCTAGATTTTCCTACAAAATCAAGTCAAATGTAATAATAATAATTATATTAAACACATAAAGCTAATACGAAACTGTTTCTGCATGTTTAATTAACTGAAATATTAATGAATGTATTGAAGAAATATAAGTATGTGTCAATAATTATGACTTTCTGCATTTTTTCTTGTTTGGGGAAAAATACTTTTTTCACTAGTGTCTCTTTTCAAACACCAATTGTATAATCAGCCATCGTTTACACATCCCAACGTCCTAGGTAGCCGGTTTTCATTGTTTTGTGAAACCAGTTGCTGTTAAGAAAATGCACATAGACTCTTTCTAAAAGCTGGTTTTCAAAAATTTTTAAAAATTTTCTTCACAATTTCCTTATAGTTTTCAGACTATTTGTTGTGAAGAAAGCGAACTTCTCTAACTCGTACATCATATTTTATATCTCATATTGGCATTCTAGCATGAAGCGTAATTATCTACAGTTAATCGACTGAAAATTGAAACACCCTCCTGTAAATAGACTATAAGCAATGGGAAGAATAAAAAATAAAAATGCTAAAACCAAAAAAGACAGTGAAAAATTAAAATCAAGTAATAAAATATTTAACACATTTGAAGAAATGAAAAATAACAGATTTTTATGAACGTAAAATTTGAAGAAATACTTTTGGAAAATGGGGATATAAAGAGGGTGCTAAAAGAAAATAACAGAGATAATACAAAGCTAAAGCACAAAGTAAATCCCTTGGTAAAAATATTTTATGGTGTGGAGAGGGAAAGGATAAAGAGTGACATAGTTATAAATGGAAAATAGATTGACCAGGAGAATGTAAAAGAAGGAGGATAATTAAATAAATCCAATAATTGTCGAATTTAAAATAATAATATCAAATAATTTCATCAAAGGACTCTCAACGAAAACGAAAAAATAACATATACATAAATGAGGAACTAAAAACATAAAATAATAAATTGTTTTTCAAGCCAGAAATGTGAAATACGTATGTAGGACAAGAGAAGGTTATTTAAGTATATGTGAGAAAAACAGAAAAGAGTGACCAAGAATAAGAACCTCATAACCCTAAGACAACATCAGTAACTGAGAAACTATAAAGCAAGAACAACAAAAGATTAGTAGTCATAGCGTCTATATTGTATATTAAATATACGTAGCATAAAAAAGTAACGAAATAAAAACCTTAGATCGAAAATTCACCAGACATAAGTAACCTTTACCGAAACATGGGTAAACCAAGAAGGAAAAACCTATTCCAATAGCTTTTTATCATTTATTATTAGGTTATGATATTCTTCCAACTGTTCTTCAAATGTAATATGTACTTATGTGTGGTCATCGAAAATGAACTTTATATGTAAACATATTGTTTAAATAATAAAGGTGTAGAATTAAAATACACTTGTTTTTTATTTATTTATCAATTAATTGATTATCAAGTAGTTCGACAACGTGGTTTTACTGGTAATTGGCCCGAGTGGTTACGTTCTCAAAGACATCGAACTACGCAAGTTTGTCCAGTTGAAACAGTTTCACCATTTAGTCCTCAAACACAAGAGCCACATCACATACGAAAGACCACCAATTGCCGGGACCTCAAGGCGACATTTATTTAAAGAACCTTCAGATGATACATTTTTTTATATCAATTACACAGTTATAAAAGATTATTCAGTTCTAGAGCTAGAAGAATCAAAACGAAATATACAATCATCGCCTGACAAATTTTTATCTGAAGAAGAACTGTTTTCGCAAGACACATTACTCAAATAATCTGCCGAAAATTAATAAATGTGAGGTCTGAAAATGTCTGAAAAGCAAAGAAACCACAATTAATTACGATGGTCCAATTCCAGATAAAAAATATATATGAAAATATTTAGTTTTTAAATCTATTTTGTGGAAGTGAGGCTTGCATATTTTATGGAAATATACCCAAAGTTAATAGGAATAATAATGACGACGAAAACGATGACGAAATGTAAGGGTAAAAGAATGATTACTAATGCAAAATTTAGTTTTATTTTTTGCAGGCGACTATTAGCAAACTCAATGACAACCAAATTCAAAACCCGACGTTTTTTCTCAGGCTTTATTTTATTTATATTATTTTTACAAAGTAAAGGCACATATTTTCTTTAAAGTAGAAAACAAATACAACGAATTTAGGATGTTTTTTGCCCGAAAGAAGTGACATAAGAGAACAAAAAATAAATCTTAATTATAAGTTTATTGATTTAGGATATTATCTTTCTGCACCCATCATTTATAAACAAAAGCAATTTAATTATATGTATATTCGAAAAGATATAGAATCTATAATTAAAATTCGTGGTGGAAGAAATGGTATTACTTCTATCTATAATAATAATAATAATAATAATAATAATAATAATAGTAATAATTTATTTGTCCTCTCGACTACATAGTAGTATGGGATATGTCAACAAAGCTATTACATATACAACATACATAAAAAGACAATATGGATACAAACTAATACAAAAACACCAATTCTAATTCAGATCTCATTTAAAAACTCTGACAATGAGTAGTAACACCCACGCAACAAAGACGCTTTTATTGTACGTTTAAAGATCTCTCTGCACCCGATATTTTTTACGTTATTTGGTAGCTTGTTATATGCTTTTATAGCTATTAAGTGTGGACTCTTTTCATAAAATGCAAGTTTATGCCTCGGTATCTCCAACTGTAATATATTCCGCGTGTTGTACGTATGATAACTACTCAAATGTGTCAAACTATTAAGATTGTCCTTCGTGTACAATAACAGTTCCATGATGTAGACACACGGTAGCGGTAACACCCTCATCGAGGCAAAATGTGATCTGCAGCTAACCCTACTACCCACCCCATTCATAATACGTATTGCACGTTTCTGCATTTTAAATACTCTATCCAGGCCAGACGATGAGCCCCAAGATCGCATAGGATATCACCGAGTGGACCTGGCCAAAGTAATATGTTAGGAGAATATCCGGGCTCACCCCAGATTTAAGGACCCTGAGAACGTGGCAGAACGAAGATAATTATTTGCAAATGCCATCAATGTGTTCATTCCACTTGCATGTATAATCAATGGTAACCCCTAGAAACCTAGTACTATCCACCTGTGCGATACTGTGACCGTTACATCTAATTAAACTCGAAGTGTCTCTGTCATACGATCTTGTTCTGAAGTCCATATAAGTGGTCTTTTCACTGTTTATAACTAAGTCATTCTGAGACAGGTATTCGCTTACCGCGATTAAACTATTTTCCGCGCATCTCATAGCATCCGTCCCACTTGAGCAACTCACAATCATGGATGTGTCATCCGCAAACAAAACAGCCCTTTCCACGTTCATGTCGTTAACATATACTATATAGAGCAATGGACCGAGGATGCTTCCCTGTGGCACACCACGCCCCAAATGCAACCTGCCAGAGCAAGTTCCGTCAATTTCCACATAGTGTTCTCTTCCTACAAGGTAGCTATTAAACCAGTCCCAAACATTTCCCCTAATTCCATAGTTATATAGTTTTTCAAGCAGCACTCGATGGTTTACAAGATCGAAGGCTTTGCTGAGGTCCAAAAAGATTCCTATACATGTTTTCCCTTCATCCATATCACTGTACAGATATTTTAAAAATGTAATAATAGCAGTGGAGGTGTTGCGTCCATTACGAAAACCAAACTGATTATCATTAAGCGTGTTATTTTGCTCTAGAAATTTTATTAACCTTACTGCCATGACTTTTTCAAAAACTTTAGAAAAAGAGCTCAGTATGGATATGGGACGATAGTTCGATATACATTGCCTATCACCGTTCTTAAATAACGGCTTGATTTTAGAGATCTTCAGCTTCTCAGGAAATACACCCTCCATAACTGAATTGTTAATTATTTGTGTTAAAGGAACCGCAAGCTCATGTACACATTGTTTTAATAGAATAGTACTAATCTTATCGTCACCCGAAGAATATGTATTTTTTAGTTTGTTCACAATATTTACGAGCTCCAATTCACAAACAGGTTGAAAGAAGAAGGATGTAGTACATGTGTGTTTTTTACTTGTACCAAACTTTTTTTTTCCTTGTAGAGGCAATAAGCCATCAGCAATTTCATTGAAATAATTATTGAAGTGGTTCACTAATATTTTCGGATCTTTAACAGTTTCATTATCTATTTTTATGGTTAAGGTGTTTCTATCTTTATGTTTAATATTGCCATCACCTTTTATGATTGACCTTGGTCTTGGTTTTATTCGCGGACCTAGTCATAAGTCTACTGTTATGCAAAATTTTGGCATTGGTAATTACCCTTTTGTATACCTGTTTATATTCTTTATAATACTCCATAATTTCATTATTGCCTGTCAATGTTAGTTTGTATAGCCCTTTCAACCTTGCTGAAGATATTCTAATTCCATTTGTTATCCATCCATTATTACCTTTATTATTATGAGCAGATCTGTATTTTAGTGGAAAGGCTTGCTCAAAGTCATGACTGATCTTCTCAGTAAAGTGCTCATATTGGTGGTTTGTCGACAGATTGCTTGCGAGCACATCCCAATTTTCATTCAGCAAAAGTTCTCTGAAATGAGTAATATTTTCTATCCTATTTAATTGCCTGTATGGAACTGTAGCTTTACTGCAAGTTTTTTGCTGAGAATGCAACACAAACTTCAACCTCTGTGCAGAATGGTCAGATAAACCACTAGCACAACGGTTGATCTGTATTCAGGGAAAGTCGTGTTAACACATATATTATCCAAACAATTATGGATTCTAGTAGGTTCATTTATTGTAATTATTATACCATATGAATTAATCAAGTCCTCAAACCTAAGCACATCTGATGTAGGGGATAGAAAATTAATATTAAAATCACCGGTCAGAACTAAGTTATATCCCCTGTACCTTTGAAGGTACTACAAAGTTTCATCTAATTTACTCAAGAATATTGAAAAGTCACCCTTACCGCTCCTGTAGATTGTCGCCACCAGCAACCTCAAACCAGGGAACCCCACTCTTGATACAACACATTCAAAATGGAGGTCGACAGAAAGTTCCTTAATTGCGTCAATGTTACTACTATATCGAGCTATATTATTGCGCATAAAAATTGCTACGCCGCCGTGCCTATAATTATTTCTACAAAAACTATCCATCAGTGGCGGCTGCTGCAGGGAGGGCAACGGGGCACTGCCCCCCGTGATAAACTTCTTTTAACAGATAAATTTAAACACCTAATTTGTATGTAATTTTTCTGATTTGTTTGATAACAAATAATATCCCTAGCAGCAAAATCAGTATATGCACACTTGTCCTACATTAGTAAATATATATTTTTATCCTTCTCTAAAATTGTGATTTTGCTGCTTGGGTATTTTTTCGGAAGTAACAGTCCGTCTCTTCAGCGTGTTTAAAAATCATAGTCTGACGTAGGCTCCGGGGCATCTTGCGCCACTGCCCAGTTTGTACTAGAAATCGTGCGTATAAAAAGTGGTGCGGGGCGAGAGCGGTATATGTCACGATAGGGCACTAGACTGTGATGCCGGATGACATCCAGTATGTAATATCACAAAATAACAGAAGTGACAAAAGCGTCACTTGCATAATTCCGATATTTGTGCGCAAAATCAAACAAAATGGCGTGTTTTGTTTTTGTTGTGTATGCACTTGTATAAATATAACCTGTCTTAATTTTATAACTTATAATTTACGAAAAAATAAAGGTGCCAGTTAAATTGTTGTTGATATAAATAATAGAAACTGTACGAAAGAAGAAATCCGGAGTACATAGATGTTGCATTTTTGCTTGTAAAAATGTTTAGCAACAAAGTATATTCTACAATTTCTTTTCGTTTCCTAAAGAAGAAAATCCGTAAGTTTTATAGCAGATAGTTTGTAATAATTCATCTTTGTAGTAAACACTTTGAATGAAACTTTTTATATAATGAAGGAACTTCCTTCGAAAATAAGAATTTTAGAGAACATCGTTATCTCTCACAGCCATAACCATAATGAACAGAAACCAATTCAAACCTCACTGGTTAAGAAACTATCTAAAGATAAATGTTTATTATAAAATGTTATTTTATAAGAACTAAGTATTATTTGAAATTTTAAAAGCATACTAATTTCAAAATGTATTTTAGTATGTGTGGAAACTATGAATGTTCATAGCACAAGTGAACGTGAACCCACCTATAGGTATGACAATTAATATTTACAATACAAAATTATTTTATGAGCAAAACATAAAATACGTTTAGTTGTTAACTGAAGAATTCGAAGTCATTTTTGAACAAAAATTCAACACATATGTATTTAATCTAGTATAAAGTAGAATAATTTAGAACTTTTCAATTACAAACATACAATTAATTTGTTTTAACGAAATGTATAATTTTTTAATTTTAATTTACCAGTTATGGAAAGTCCTACCCTATGTTGGGGTTCAAACAGAAAAAAAAATATCTGCCCAAACACCCACAAAGGAAAGACAGAAAATCTCTAAAACAGCATCGAGTTATAGCTACCAAATCTAAAATGAAATCCTATCCTAAACAGGAGAATTTACAATATTTTCTAGGGCTTTGTGACAGATATTTATCAAATGAACTGGCAACTGTTGTTAAATTTAATGCAGTTAATAAAAATAAGAATATTGCAAGATACAGCATACAGTACAAACAATTTTCTTTAAATATCTATTTTTTGAGATCAAGAGTTTATAAATACTTAAGTAAAATACTTCAATTGGAAAGCGTAAGAACATTACAAAGATGAACACAGAATTGGAATATAACTCCACGAGTGTTGATTTTGTGTATTCTGCAAGTGAAATAAAAACTGCTCATTTTACACCATAAGCACGTGAATGCATTCCACGCATTGATGAAATGTGACTAAAAGCTAATTTATTTTATAATATAACTAAAGACGAAATTGTAGGATTTCATAAAATAAATGGTCAAACAACATATAAACCAGCAAAATTTGCTATGGTTCTCTTTGCTAAGGGCATTCATATGAATTGGAAACAGCCAGTTGGTTATGTATTAGTCAGCAGCACATGTAGTGGTAAAGCTTTAGAGGAGACTGTAGATAATACAATACTAAAGTTATTTGCAGTTGGGCTTTCTGTCCGAGCACTAGTATCTGATGTCGGCACAAATTTTTGTAAGTATTCAAAAGAAAAAGGAGTTACTCCAGAATCACCATACTTTTACTTAGAACATAAAATATTTTATTCTTTTGATGTATCACATCTTGTTAAAGCAACTAGGAACACATGTTTTAAATATACAATACAATTTGACAATTTTACAGCAAACCAAAAATATCTAGATGAATTTTATAATAAAGATAAACTCATGAACACCAAACTTCAATGAATTAGTTATTAATCATTTTGCTAATCGTAAGGAACGGCGAATGGATTTTATTTTCAAACAAATTAATTATATAACATATTGAGTTTATTTTTTTGTCTGTACTTAATTTTTGAAATTAAACACTCAGACCCCCCCCCCCACCCGGTGCCCTCCCGTCCCAAAAAATCACGGGCCGCCACTGCTATCCATCAAGCAAAAGCCCCGCAACTTAATGTTTTCTATAGTCCCTGAAATACACCAATGCTCCGACACACAGAATATATCACAATCCCTTTCCAAAAAGACATCAAGTTCACCAATTTTATTACTTAAACACTGTACATTATGGTGCACAATTGACATATTTACTAGGTTACTCATGTTTATCAAATCTTCCCCATATTCGCAGTCAACTTCATTAACTTCTAGGATTATGCTGTCAGTTGGCGCCTTATCCTCCATAAAAAAGTTTCCGCCGATGAGTCGTAAACTTCAATAGAAGCAGTAGTAGTTTCATTAGTGTTATCACAATAAAGTTGATCATTTGATTCAACGTTTAAAAGATTTTTCTTTACAATATGTACATTTTCCGTGTGTAACTTAAAGAAGCATCCTGTTATTCTATCCGCAACTGATTCCCATACTTTCTGTTTGCATGTTTTATTTAAATACATTCCATTCGATATACTCCCATTTAACAATTTGTTTATATCTATATATTGAATACGTGCATTACCTTTAACGAAATTTTCGTATATTTGTAAATTCACATCATACGTGAAGGCGTTTAATACCAAACGATTCCGTATATACGGTATCGTTAATAATATTATATTGGTTTTCTTACAATATTTGTTCAGTTCAGTAAATGTATCTATCTCCATTTTTCTCCCTCGTATAATGTTGTTAATGCCTGCCATGATGACCAGAAAATCTTTGTCAGACAATAAGGCAATTGTTTGGTCGACACCCCGAATCACCTCCTCAAATGTAGCTCCCGGTTTTGTAATTGAAATCACATCATAGTTTTTCAAACTGTCAATGTTTTCAATTGTATCTAAGGCTCCTTTACCATAATTGTCACTCAGTAAAACTATTTTAGGTTTTTTATACTTTTGGGTTCTATAAGTTTGGTTTCTTGTTACAGCCTCAGCACATACATTCGCCTTTACTTTGGGCCCCACATCTTGTTCTTCGGGATTTTGATTTTTAAACGTAGTTTTAGCAATATCGTTTGTCGGTGGTACTTTAATATTTCGTGTTTTTTTCTTAAATTTTGTTAACGTCATTTGCAAAAATTTAATACGATTCTCTAATGTTACTATTTTATTTATAAGTTTAAAATATGTCTTTTTTGCATTTACGCTTCTTTTTCTAGGGGCTTTATCTACCACTGTTTCGCTGCTAGAGTTGCTGCTAAAGGAATTGTCGCATTCTATGTACGTCAAGTTGTTTTCATTTCCTACCTTTAATGTTATATATTTTGAATTTAAATATATTTCTAATCGATCCACTAGTAAACATTTTTTTCCATCAGCTGGAATTCCTCTTTTTGTTAGCTCGGTTTTTAGTTCGTCCTTCTTGAGGTCTGTTATTTTGATGCATTTACCAGACATTATTACCGTCAATAATGATTTACACAGTTTTCACAAAGAAAATCAATTAAAAAAATATATACAAGGGTACTTCGATCTTATTTAACACTTGTGTACCAATTTTTCTTATTTTACACTGAGCGGTAATGACAAATATACACAGATACACGGAGCAACAACAGAACACGTGTTTATCGCTAGACAGCGAACACACTGATGACAGACATTTGATGTTAGGTTCTCAAGCAAGATGTATATCGCCACTAGCATCGTTGCAAAGTACTAATTTGGAGGTTGTAAAAAATATTTAAATTATTAATGTATTTAAATATATCGATAATAACTAACACAAATAAGGACGGTCCCAGATTAGATGCTTGCGGCATCCCTGAAGTAGCATGAAATACACATGAATAATAACAGTTGTAAATAGGATACTGCATTGGCTTACACAGATACGATGAAACTGGAAGTACTATCAGAGTACTGAAATCAATTGACTGTTGCTTTCCCAGCAGCAAAGAATGGTTAATGCGATCAAATGATTGGATATGTTTGCATTATGGCTTCAGCTTATTAACAAATATCAAAGATATGGAATGTGTATTCTATAAAACTCGGATAAATTTTAAATAATAATAAGTTTATTGTATTTCCGTAAACCCGTGTTGGTTGGTAGCAATGTATTTGTTCACTACTGGATAAGTATGTATGATTAAAGGACGGTTTCAAAAAAAATTGGTAAGATTATTCATTTATTTAGAATAGAAAGAGGCCTATAATTTTACATATCTCTAATCGGTCCATTTTTAAATATTGAACATATTTTGGACCATTACCACAATCTGGAAAGGTTGAAGTGAATAATGCCAGATTAAAAATCACTGCCAATAGAAAGGCCAAAATAATTCGGCAGTCTCATTTCAATTTTTTTTGGCCGAAAATAAGTGTTCTATTTCTATATTTGCCTTACCTTAATTTTATTTTTAAACTTTAATTGCAATTTTTTTATTATATTAATTGACACATGTCAGAAGTGACTTATGTGTGTTGTCAAAAAGTTTAAATATCTCAACTCAGATTTTGATTTATTTTGAAATCAAACTTTGTTTTATCATTTTTTAAAGTAAAGTCTAGATTTTTTTCTAATTGTAATGCAAAGAAAAAAGTTAGCATGTCACAGGAAAAGCATCAAAGAGTATAACATTATCTATTATCGGGTATTCAAAAAATTCGAAGTCAAGTAGTTGTTGGACAAAAAATCGAATGTCCTAACATAAGCCTATGATTTGTATTAAATATTAAATATCAATTGTTGTCTGTCAATAATTACCAGAATCAAATCTATCTCAGAGATGACTTCAAATTTTCAAGGATTACTTCGACTTCGAATTTTTCTGAACACCCGTTAGAATCGTAGACAAGAAATAATCTGCCGAAAATTAATAAATGTGAGGTCTGAAAATGTCTGAAAAGCAAAGAAACCACAATTAATTATGATGGTCCAATTCCAGATAAAAAAAATATATAAAAATATTTAGTTTTTAAATCTATTTTGTGGAAGTGAGGCTTGCATATTTTATGGAAATATACCCAAAGGTAATAGGAATAATAATGAGGACGACAACGATGACGAAATGTAAGGGTAAAAGAATGATTACTAATGCAAAATTTAGTTTTATTTTTTGCAGGCGACTATTAGCAAACTCAATGACAACCAAATTCAAAAGCCGACGTTTTTTCTCAGGCTTTATTTTATTTATATTATTTTTACAAAGTAAAGGCACATATTTTCTTTAAAGTAGAAAACAAATACAACGAATTTAGGATGTTTTTTTGCCAGAAAGAAGTGACATAAGAGAACAAAAAATAACTCTTAATTATAAGTTTATTGATTTAGGATATTATCTTTCTGCACCCATCATTTGTAAACAAAAGCAATTTAATTATATATTCGAAAAGATGTAGAATCTATAATTAAAATTCGTGGTGGAAGAAATGGTATTACTTCTATCTATACCCAGACATTTGATGTTAGGTTCTCAAGCAAGATGTATATCGCCACTAGCATCGTTGAAAAGTACTAATTTGGTGGTTGTAAAAAATAATTAAATTATTAATGTATTTAAATATATCGATAATAAGTAACACAAATAAGGACGGTCCCAGATTAGATCCTTGCGGCATCCCTGAAGTAGCATGAAATACATATGAATAATAACAGTTGTAAATAGGATACTGCATTGGCTTACACAGATACGATGAAACTGGAAGTACTATCAGAGTACTGAAATCAATTGACTGTTGCTTTCCCAGCAGCAAAGAATGGTTAATGCGATCAAATGATTGGATATGTTTGCATTATGGCTTCAGCTTATTAACAAATATCAAAGATATCGAATGTGTATTAGGGTGGTCCTTATTTTTCGAGTTTTTAAATATTATCGCGGCACCTTTTCATTCGATTCTCTACTATAAAATATGAAGTAGCAATTTTTTTTTTAATTTTTGGACAAAATTTAGAGGTCGCTACCAGTTGTCAAACTAACGAAAAGTTATTTTATGGCTACTTCGACTATGAGTCTCACTAATTCATTAAGATAAGTGTTTATTTTGCGTTGTTAAAGTGAAACATGCAGAGACACGTATAGGTCCCCCTCTCCTGCACCTACGCATCGAGATAAAGCCCGCCTGCAATTCAGTCGGTATTAATTCATTGACGAGAGAGCACACGCGTTTTGTTTCAAGAAACATACAAACTTGTTTCAACTTGCAATGACATCTACTAGTAGCGGAGTCAGCGTAGTTACTAGAAATAAAACCAACATTTGGCTGATCGGCCAATTACTGCCTAAACTAAACCAGTCAAGGTTACCATCTATTGGTGAAGAGTTACGTTTGTTTTGTTATTACAAAAGTGAAGAAAAGAAAACCATTCATGAATCTGCGAATTTGGCTGCATGTGAAGTGATAAACTTGTGGGAAAAAGCTAATATACCAACGAGATTAAAAAAACATGTAATCTGTAAAATCGAAAAACACGTCAAAGAGTGGTAGAATCTGAAAAAAAATAAAGAGAACAAGAAAAAACGTACGGAAGCATTAAAGAAAAAAGAACAAGACTAGCAACAAAAATTAGACGATTTATTTGATATAGCTCATTGTGATGCTTTAAATATTATAACTGTCGAAGAGGACAAGCAGTTTTTATTAGCACAAAGACAAAAAAATCGCCAGGGTTTTATTGGTTCAGTAGATAGAAAAAGTTTAAAAAAAATTAAGAAAATAAAAGAGAAAGAAGAACGGCTTCAGAAACTGCGTGAACGTGAAAACATAAATATCTTGACTTTGACAGAAAAGTGCTCTTTTTCTTCTTTGTCATTTCTTTCGTCGTCATCTACCAGCACCAGCGAAGAAACAAGTACAACTGATTCAGAAGTTCCATCAGAATCTCCGAAAGTGCAACCACCCCAAAAACGAGCTCGAAAAGACATTATTAGCGGCCCATTAGCTTCTAGTCTTGATGTCTCTAAATTGAGTGACAGAAAAGCAACCATGGTCGTAACATCTACTTTGAAAAGTGCTGGATGTGATCCATCAGACTTTAATGTCAACAGATCTTCCATTCGTCGGCACCGTTTGAAAAATCGAAAAGCAGTTGCAGAGTCTCTCAAAAGCGAGTTCAAACCTAATTTGCTATTAACAATTCACTGGGATGGCAAGTTAATTGAAGATATTACTGGGCAGGAAACTGTAGATCGGCTGCCAATTTTGGTATCGGGAGATGGGATTGATCAACTTCTAGCAGTTCCAAAACTGGAACATGGAGCAAGTGAAGCAAGTGCGTCAGTTATCTACGAAACAATAAATTTATGGAATTTGAGCGATAAAGTAAGTAGTTTGTGTTTTGATACAACTGCTGTAAACACTGGTTTAAGAAATGGACTTTGTGTTCTTTTAGAGCGAAAAATGGAGAAAGACATGCTTTGGCTTGCATGTCGCCATCATATAATGGAAATTATGTTATCAGCTGTAGTGGATCAATCGCTCGGTTCGTCTAGTGGTCCTGATATTCAATTATTCAAAAGGTTTAAGAAAAATTGGGTCAGCATTGACCAAAGCGACTACAAATCAATTACTTATGACACCGAATCAAGTATCCTTGTCGAAATCGCTGCAGACAGAATTTCTTTTGCAAAAAAACAATTACAAGCACATCAACCTCGAGATGACTACAGGGAATTATTGAATCTCACAATAATTTTCTTAGGAGGAGTTCCCGAAAAAGGTGTTTCATTTAGGAAACCTGCTGGTATACATCGAGCTAGATGGATGGCAAGGGCTTTGTACTGTTTGAAAATTTTCCTATTTAAACATCAGTTTAAACTGTCAAAAAACGAAGAGAAAGCTGTAAGAGAAATAAGCATTTTCACAGTGATAATATATGTAAAATATTGGTTTCAAGCCTCTACCGGATGGTAGGCACCAAGAAACGACTTACAATTATTGAAAGATCTTACAGCCTTTGAAAAAATAAATCAAAAAATGGCTACTGTTGCCCTAAAAAAAATACTGGGCCATTTGTGGTATTTGTCGGAGGAACTGGTGTCTTTTGCATTTTTCGACGACGAACTTCCAGTACAAGATAAAAAGAAAATGGTAGATGCACTAAAAATTGAAGCCATAGAAGATTGCCCAAAAAGAATAAACATTGACATCGAGCACATCGACAAAAAAAACATTGAGGACTTCGTAACTAGCAACTCTTTGCGATTTTTCCAAATTCTGGGTATCTCATCAAAGTTTTTGAATAAAGATGTGGAAACTTGGAACGATGATGCTGATTTTGTGGCTGCAAAAAAAATCGTTCACTCTATGCGAGTAGTGAACGATATAGCTGAGCGTAGTGTTGCATTAATTCAAGAGTATAATAAATTGATCACAACCGATGAAGAACAAAAGCAATATTTGCTTTTATTGGTGAAGGAGTATAGGAAAAGATACCCTAACACTAACAAATCAACCCTTGTATCTTTATAATAAAGGATTTTAATGTTTTGATAATATGTCTTAATTTGTAACAATAACAATAATTTTACACTTTTGACGTCCTGACTTAAGAATAAAAAATTCTAACTAATTCAGAAATTTTGAGTATTTATTTAATATTCAAACCTTGGTAGCGACCTTTAAAAGTTATTTAAAAATTATGAAAAAAATAATGAATTTTTTTTTTAAGGTATATAATCAAATTTTGGGGTGCCCCGTAAAATAAAAGAAAAATTTTTTTTTCTTAATAATAGGGACCACCCTAATGTGTATTCTATAAAACTCGGATAAATTTTAAATAATAATAAGTTTATTGTATTTCCGTAAACCCGTGTTGGTTGGTAGCAATGTATTTGTTCACTACTGGATAAGTATGTATGATTAAAGGACGGTTTCAAAAAAAATTGGTAAGATTATTCATTTATTTAGAATAGAAAGAGGCCTATAATTCTACATATCTCTAATCGATCCATTTTTAAATATTGAACATATTTTGGACCATTACCACAATCTGGAAAGGTTGAAGTGAATAATGCCAGATTAAAAATCACTGCCAATAGAAAGGCCAAAATAATTCGGCAGTCTCATTTCAATTTTTTTTGGCCGAAAATAAGTGTTCTATTTCTATATTTGCCTTACCTTAATTTTATTTTTAAACTTTAATTGCAATTTTTTTCTAATTGTAATGCAAAGAGAAAAGTTAGCATGTCACAGGAAAAGCATCAAAGAGTATAACATTATCTATTATCGGGTATTCAAAAAATTCGAAGTCAAGTAGTTGTTGGACAAAAAATCGAATGTCCTAACATAAGCCTATGATTTGTATTAAATATTAAATATCAATTGTTGTCTGTCAAAAATTACCAGAATCAAATCTATCTCAGAGATGATTTCAAATTTTCAAGGATTACTTCGACTTCGAATTTTTCTGAACACCCGTTAGAATCGTAGACAAGAAATAATCTGCCGAAAATTAATAAATGTGAGGTCTGAAAATGTCTGAAAAGCAAAGAAACCACAATTAATTATGATGGTCCAATTCCAGATAAAAAAAAAATATAAAAATATTTAGTGTTTAAATCTATTTTGTGGAAGTGAGGCTTGCATATTTTATGGAAATATACCCAAAGGTAATAGGAATAATAATGAGGACGACAACGATGACGAAATGTAAGGGTAAAAGAATGATTACTAATGCAAAATTTAGTTTTATTTTTTGCAGGCGACTATTAGCAAACTCAATGACAACCAAATTCAAAAGCCGACGTTTTTTCTCAGGCTTTATTTTATTTATATTATTTTTACAAAGTAAAGGCACATATTTTCTTTAAAGTAGAAAACAAATACAACGAATTTAGGATGTTTTTTTGCCAGAAAGAAGTGACATAAGAGAACAAAAAATAACTCTTAATTATAAGTTTATTGATTTAGGATATTATCTTTCTGCACCCATCATTTGTAAACAAAAGCAATTTAATTATATATTCGAAAAGATGTAGAATCTATAATTAAAATTCGTGGTGGAAGAAATGGTATTACTTCTATCTATACCCAGACATTTGATGTTAGGTTCTCAAGCAAGATGTATATCGCCACTAGCATCGTTGAAAAGTACTAATTTGGAGGTTGTAAAAAATAATTAAATTATTAATGTATTTAAATATATCGATAATAAGTAACACAAATAAGGACGGTCCCAGATTAGATCCTTGCGGCATCCCTGAAGTAGCATGAAATACATATGAATAATAACAGTTGTAAATAGGATACTGCATTGGCTTACACAGATACGATGAAACTGGAAGTACTATCAGAGTACTGAAATCAATTGACTGTTGCTTTCCCAGCAGCAAAGAATGGTTAATGCGATCAAATGATTGGATATGTTTGCATTATGGCTTCAGCTTATTAACAAATATCAAAGATATCGAATGTGTATTCTATAAAACTCGGATAAATTTTAAATAATAATAAGTTTATTGTATTTCCGTAAACCCGTGTTGGTTGGTAGCAATGTATTTGTTCACTACTGGATAAGTATGTATGATTAAAGGACGGTTTCAAAAAAATTTGGTAGGATTATTCATTTATTTAGAATAGAAAGAGGCCTATAATTCTACATATCTCTAATCGATCCATTTATATATTGAACATATTTTGGACCATTACCACAATCTGGAAAGGTTGAAGTGAATAATGCCAGATTAAAAATCACTGTCAATAGAAAGGCCAAAATAATTCGGCAGTCTCATTTCAATTTTTTTTGGCCGAAAATAAGTGTTCTATTTCTATATTTGCCTTACCTTAATTTTATTTTTAAACTTTAATTGCAATTTTTTTATTATATTAATTGACACATGTCAGAAGTGACTTATGTGTGTTGTCAAAAAGTTTAAATATCTTAACTCAGATTTTGATTTATTTTGAAATCAAACTTTGTTTTATCATTTTTTAAAGTAAAGTCTAGATTTTTTGGTAATTGTAATACAAAGAAAAAAGTTAGCATGTCACAGGAAAAGCATCAAAGAGTATAACATTATCTATTATCGGGTATTCAAAAAATTCGAAGTCAAGTAGTTGTTGGACAAAAAATCGAATGTCCTAACATAAGCCTATGATTTGTATTAAATATTAAATATCAATTGTTGTCTGTCAATAATGACCAGAATCAAATCTATCTCAGAGATGACTTCAAATTTTCAAGGATTACTTCGACTTCGAATTTTTCTGAACACCCGTTAGAAATCGTAGACAAGAACCAATAAAACAGAAAACCCTTCATCGATGCAAAAATATGCTACTGAAATTTAAAAGAAGCACAATTCATAGAGTATTAAGTCTGGTCTTGTGCTACCGCAATAAAACAATTTATTACTGATTGTAAGAAAATCTAGCGTTTAAAGTAGTGTTTGTCAATGCTTGATTCAGAAAGGGTTGCTGCTGGTAAACTTTTAAAGATTTGAAAGACTACTCATCTTGACGAAAAATGGTTTTATTTAAAGAGAACATTTGTAGAGTACTGTCTGGCCACGATGAGATGAAGCTTCATCTAACATGCAAGAATAAAAAATTCATCGCAAAGGTAATGTTTTTGGCTGCTATTGCTTGTCCAGGATGGAACAAATCCCGTAATAAGTGGGAAATTGGGCATTTAGCCATTTGTAAAACAAGAACCAGCAAATCGTGGAAGTAAAAGTTGACCAAGTGGGATTCTAGAAACAATAGTCATTGCATCAGACAACGAAAACGAATACACAAGTATGATAATGGATAAATTTATCGCCGTAATTGAAGCTAAACGGGCGTATTTTGAAAAGAACGATAAAAATTTCAATCAAGCTGGTCTATACTAATACTCCTATAAATTAGATGTATTAGCCCCCTAACAGTTCTAACTTTAATGTGCTTGATCTCTGTTTTTTTAATGACATTCACACACTGACGACTGTTAACAAACATGGTCGTGATACACTCGACAAGGTTTATCTCCCATATCAGTATCGTGGGATGGAAATAATCAAAGTTGTTGGCGACAACAATTATAGGTTACCACATTTAGATAAGGACAAACTCAAACGACTAGGATAGTTACCACTTGCTTTTAAATTTGACATGGAGCTCTTCCAAGCAAAGATTAGCATTTAGGCTAGTTTTGTTGCTTTTCTTGTTATGTCAAGTTATTATGTAAGATGTTTTGTTAAAATGTTTTGTTAAGTGAAAATATAATTTGAGGCACAGTCTTTAAATAATAATATAATCTGGTGCCAAAGTGGCTTTATTCTTCATCTTTTTGATGACTGTGTACCTCTGCTTCAATCATGCTTGAAACTTTAATGAAGTAAATGATGAATATGGGTACGTGTATTTGTGGTAAAGTAAGAAAGAATACTTTAACCATAAAATTAATTTAATGATTTTTACTTTCTTATACGTAGTATAAGGAAGTATTGTGATGATGAAAATTTTCGACCTCGAGATTTTTGCAGATGTCCACGTTTTGAGGTCCCCTGATACCAAAAAAGTGGTTTTTAAAAAATGTCTGTATGTGTGTGTGTGTCTGTCTGTCTGTCTGTCTCTGTGTGTGCGTGTGTGACCACGATAGCGGTCAAACCGCTGGAGATATCAATTCAAAATTTTGTATTTACGTGTATAATCTCCCTCTTGAGATCTGACTAGTTTTTCAGTAAAATCGGTAGACCGGAAGTAGCAGTTTACTTCAGTGAAAAAATCGAATTTTGCGAATAGTTCGTCAAATACTAAGTTTATACAAATTTATAAAGAATTCATATGTACTTAAAATTAAAATTGAGAACAATTTTATTTAGAATTTTTTTCGAAATTCCTACCGGAAGTAGGTCTTTTACTCTTATCGAAAATCGGTTTTTTGCGAATATTTCGCAAGTCAAGCTTTTTAGACAGGTACGTTACGTGTATAAAAGTATTTAAAACATAGTTTTCAATATCTTTTGTATAAAAAAGATTTCAAAATTCGGACCGGAAGTAACACTTTTACTCTTACCGAATAGCGATTTTTGGCAAATATGTCGTAAATTATGCATTCTATATATATTTATGAAGAGTACAAAAGTATTTAGAGTTGGATTTGGAATATTTTTTGTATAAATGAAATTTCAAAATTCGGACCGGAAGTAACACTTTCATACGTATAAGAAAGTCGTGTGGTGGCCACACCTCATTTTTTTAATAAAAAAATATAATAATGATTTTTGAAATGTGATAAATGCAATAAAATTTTAATTAAGTAATAATATATAGGCGTACGTTGACCATTATACATACAATACACATACGTATATGAGCATACCTTCATTTATGTTATTATGTAATATCGTTTACGAGACTGTTCCCGAAGTCGACAAGCAGGAATTTTGGTAATGAATTTAATTATGACATACTTCTGAACATACCGCAGACAATTCTTTCTCTTTTTGTAATTGGTCATTACAGACAATGAGATATAACAGACATGAAGCTTGTATACGTCTGCAAAATAAAACATGGTAAACTTTACGTTTTTACGTTTTCGACAGGTATTTTCTGGGAAATAGAATATGCTATTTATAGCCCAACGGCATTTAATTATATAGTTTTTGTATTTCGTAGATATTTATATATCCTTTATTGTTTCATAAATCCTTTCTTCAATAAATGAAAATGATTGTTGGTATAATCACAACTAATTTTTATTTTACATAATAAATACTACGTTTATTAAATTTTAATTACATATCATATTGTAATTGCCTCTTCAGATTTGTCAAATTTAGGCCAAGTATTCACGCCTTTGTTACACATTTTATTATTATATAATTTACAATAAATTCCGAAAATTTATTAGTACCTACCAAATAATACAGGTTTTTGGTTTCTTCAAGTTTATAGTAAGTACAGTATATAGACAGGTCACATTGTGTCCAAAAATTCGTGGATACACTTCAGGTTAAACGATTTCAAATTAATTCTGAGTTAACAATCCTAATACAAAAAAATGAGGTGTGGCCACCACACGATTTTCTTATACATATGAGCGTTTCAAACTATACAATTTTAAGATTTTTTTATACAAAATTTATTCAAAATCATATTCTAACTACTTTCATTCTCTTAATAAATCGCTATAGAATGCATACTTTGCAAGATAATCGAAAGTAAATGGTACTCGCTAAGAGTAAAAGTGCTACTTCCGGTACGAATTTTGAAATTTCATTTATACAAGAAATATTGCAAATCGAACTCTAAATACTTTTGTACTCTTAATAAATGTATATAGAATGCATAATTTACGACATATTTGCAAAAAATCGCTATTCGGTAAGAGTAAAAGTGGTACTTCGGGTCCGAATTTTGAAATTTTTTTTATACAAAAGATATTTAAAATAATAATAATGTACCAGCCTAGAAAGCATGACTTGCGAGATATTCGCAAAAAACTGATTTTCGATAAGAGTAAAAGACCTACTTCCGGTTGGAATTTCGAAAAACTTTTTTAAGACAATTCATCTCAAATTTAATTTTGAGTACATTTGAATTCTTTATAAATTTGTTTAAACTTAGTAATTGACGAAATCTTTGCAAAATTCGATTTTTTCATTGAAGTAAACTACTACTTCCGGTATACCGATTTTACTGTCAAATCAATCAGATCTCAAGAGGGAGATTATACACGTAAATACAAAATTTAGAATAGATATCTAGAGCCGTTTGACCGCTATCGTGGTCATAGACAGACAGACACACAGACAAACAGACATTTTTTAAAACCCACTTTTTTGGTATGAGGGGACTTCGAAACGTGGATCTGCAAAAATCTCGAGGTCGAAAATTTTCATCATTTGCATTTGCATTATACTACGTACCTATAAGAAAGTAAAAGTTGTAAGTTTCGTCATTAAGCCACACGGATACTTTAAAGAAGTGGTAGGTTTGGCAGCACCGTACTATGGCAGTTATCGTACAATTATACAAATTAGCAGGAAGAAAATCCAGTGCTTTTTATTAACTACTTTATTAAAACTAAACTTAATATTAAAAAATTCATGAAATATATGTGATAGTAAAATAGTCACATGTAATGATTGAAGTAAGTGTTCAAACTGGTAGCCATTAGTTTCCAGGCAAAGCTGCTGTCTACCGAGTATAGAATTTAATACGCCGTTACAACATATCGGGAGAAAATAATTGAAGTGTGGCGTTAATTCTGTTAATTATTTCTTATTCTTTGGCTGGGGCTTTTAAACAGCCCCAAAGAAAAAAGTCGAGAGGGTTAATATCTGGAGACCTTGCTTGCTACGGTGTTGGTCCATTACACCTGATCCACCTATTTGGAAAGTTTTCATTTAACCATGCCCTTGAAGGTCAAGCATTGTGAACTGGTGCATTGTCATGCATGTAAAGCATGTTGAGTCTGAAATTTAATGGAACATTATCCAGCACTTCCTTAAGATATTCACATACTGAATTGCATTTAGAAAGATTGGCAAGAAATATTGGTCCAACAATGAAATGATGGCTATTAAATACGACGTCTCTTGTAAAAAAACATTCCTCGCTACAAAGAATACGCGGCTCGGCTCTTGTTGAATTCTGTGTAAAATTGTATTGCAGAACATTATTCACATTATCATCTGTATACAATATTCGTAATTTTATTACATGAAACGGCCGCAAAATGTTTGTGTGTACTGAATAGACTGTTGTCTTCGTATTTGGAACATTCAGTTCTCGAGTTACTTGCCTAGTGATGCAAGTAGCACCTTCGTGAACAGTATTCACAATTGCTCTTCTAATTGAACCGTACGGCGTTCCAAAGGTCTGCCTGCGTCTTAACAATTAGGGACAAACGTAGTAGATTTACGAAGGCGCTGATCTAAACTTCGGAATGTGTTGATACATGGGTGCCGTCGACGTAGATGCCGTATTTCTTATTCGTGTTTAGCCATATTCCCATTCCCGTTGTAAAATCCGAATATCATATTACATATCAGCATATCCATTAAAAGTAAACGTCATAAAATCGCAAAATATAGTATAATAAGTATAGAGAACGGTGAGGGATGTTTACCGTTCGAAGACAATTGTTTGGAGGAGGAGCGAAGCGACGACTCCAATTATTGTCTGAGAACGGTAAACCTTACCGTCCGACATGCTTATAACGTTTTTTGCGCGATCAAAACTAATTTTCAATTCATTTCACTACACGGAATTATCGAAAATACTTGACAATAATTAATTAATTGGAATAGGCTACTATAAAAACAAAACAGTTTCCATGGCGTTTTTTCAAACATTCTATTTTACAATTAGCGTCGTGTCACATCAGTTTGTGTTTTCCGTGAAGTAAATTATGGCCGATTCCGACTCAAACATTGAAAACAATTTTGCCGGGTGTTCCGCCGTAATACCCGAAAAAACGCGGGAACGTTACGAAAATACATACCGAGCTTTCAAGCAATGGTGTGAAACAAAGAAAATAAGCGGTATGAATGAAAAAATTATGTTGGCTTATTTTGTACAAAGAAGCGAGAAGTTAAAGGCACCTGGCAGTTTATGGGCTGAATATTTCATGCTGAGATCAACAATTTTTCTTCGTGATGCGATTAAAATTTCGCAATTTACGACACTTATTGCATTTTTGAAAAGGAAAAACGTAGGATACAGACACAGAAAAGCAAGCGTTTGCACTAGGGGAGACATGAACCGGTTTTTAGTTGGGAAGTGCCTCCAGAGCCGGCGCCGGTCTCCGTTTTGTATGCATATTGATGCCGGCCAGCTACGGCATCAAGAATTGCGGACGGCAGCCGGCTTCACGTATCGTTACCGGCATATCAACAGAAGCTCTGTTTTCCATATTGCGCGCGTGAACGCCTTAACTTTTAGTGTTAATTTTCTGTAATTTATCTAAATTCGCAGATATGTTTCTCCCTGCAGCTATGCTTTTTGTTAGAAACGATGTTCTTCTAATTGTAGAATGTTGAAAGTGGGCGATAAGGTTGAAAGTTGCGAGAATTTCAACAAGCAGTTACAAAAATACAAAAATGAAGTGTTCAATGATTCCTGGATTAGAGATTCTAGAACCATCAAGACGCAGGCTAAAAGATATCCTGAAAGTGTGGCAGCTCAAGCAAAACAAGAATTAATTTACCATTATGTAAGAATAGTTTGCATTAAAGGTGGCAGAATGCACACTCCTAGGAATAAAACAAAAAACACATTTACATTTAGGCAGAAGTGTCCAGCCGGTATGTTTTTAAAATTAACTTCTTGTGGGAAATTTTTAGAGATAAAGGAACTGAATGAAGATCACACTCATCCGGTATCACTAACTTTATTTAAAAGTTTACCCCAGCAAAGACTGAACATTTCAAATCAGCTTAAGGTTAATTCAGTAGCAGCATTGCAGCCTCGCGCCAACAAAAAAATCGTACAAAATAATATCATTAATGAATCCGGGTGCCTTGTGACGTTGAAAGACTTAACAAATATATACAGAAAACCACATAACAGAATGAAGTTTGATAAATGTGTATCAATTTTACGAAATACTTACAAATGTGACGTTCATATTAAAGTTGAGGTGGAAGCAAATTTGAAATACCTCTATTTTCAAGATCCTGAGATGAAACATATGTTTGACTCTTATCCAGAAATAATTTTTTAGCGGAAGATTTGTATTCTAGACTTTTAAGGAATTTCGCTTTTAAAAAGGTTCAACAGCAACTTGAATGTATGACTAAATGCAAAGATTTTCAATTTATTGAAGAAGAAAAATGTCCTGGTCCTACTATTGAAGGTCTTCTAGAGGTAACACCTTATCTGTCAGTGCATGTTTTGGACCTCCGTCCAGTTACCTTGTCGCCACATCCTCAAACTTCGATCTATGTGCAACCAGTCTTTATTTGATGAAAATATTTGCTTGCAACGATGGAAGAGAACCTCAGATGCTTACACCACTCGCTGTCGCTCATGGTGCATGTCATCTTCGTGGGTTATAGTCATATCACGCGAATCGAATATTATATGTACTTTATCTACAAAGAAAGAAACTGATATTGACATAACGATGGACATCGCTGTCATTATTATTCAACTGACTAAATAATCACTGTCATAACTTGCCAAAATTACCTTAGTAATCCATAAATTATGCGCGATAGTTGTAGACAAAAATTTTAAAATTAGTTGGAAATGTTTAGTTATAGGTAGTGTAAAAGGGGGTGGAGATTCAATCACATATGCACATAACCGCCGGTAGCGATACGGTATGCCGGTGCCGGCAACCATACTTAGAACCATAAGGTAGGTAAATTAGAAATACCTATTTTCAAAATGTACGAACGTCTGTTTCTGGCTTTCCACAATGGTAAATGTAGAAACCAAGTAGTGGGGAAAGAAACAATTGGAAGGTGGCCGTCCAAAATTGCAGAATATTTAAAATTATCGAATCCAGCTAGCTACACCGGCCATTCATTCCGACGTACATCAGCAACATTGTTGGCCAATGAAGGGGTGGATATTCTAGTGTGGCCGAGAGTTACGTTGAAGATTCACTTCAAAATAAAATACAATTTGCAGAAAAAATATTGTATGATGTTAGAGACACATCCTTCAGTATTCCTGATGGTGCACAACAAGTGTCTTCTGATACTATTTCTTATGCAGCAGTTACTACGAATACAAGAAACAGTGAAATTAATTCTTTGCCATTGTATATTCATAATTGGAGTATTCATAATTGCACCTTTAATTTTACTAGCAACAATGAACTAAACAATTTCTGTCCGTATATCATCTTCATTCTTTAATTTTTAAAAGTCACAATTACTTACAGTTAAGCTGAACGGTAAGTGAATTACGTACCGTTTTGTTAGGTACAACAAACAGTAAGAACCACTTACTGTCATGGAAACATGCCTAGTAAATAATCAAAAAAGATTGATCGCGCAAAAATAATATAACAAAATAAAACGAAAAAAATAAACGTCAATATTACAAAGGTCAACATTTGATATCGAGCTTTTTATTGCAATCGAACATTTTTCTCGTGCAAGGTTGCCATATGTACTTAAAGATAAAATGTGCAGTTGAGGAAATGCTGAAAGTGCGAAGTATTGGCAGTAATCAATTAGTAACATAAACGATGTGCTACATAAATTTATTTTATTGTAAACAGCAATGGTTATTGATAAAAAATTTCAAAAACTTCAACTATTTCCAGCTTTAATGGCCGCATTTGGCTTATTGATAGACCGTACAATTTTTTTCTGTTAGGAGTGTTGACTCAGAATTAAACGTAGAAACGTTCTATCGTATTTTGAAAAACTTCTTTTATACTTACAGCTATTCTAAAATTCACTTTACTTCTGCATTCTTTAGAAATTTGTCTAAACTTAGTTGATGAGATACTTTGATTTTACACTGAAGTAAGTACTCCCGGTTTGCTGACAACCGTTTGATCGCTATCGCAGTCATACGTAGACATACATACCGCGATCATTTCAAAAACTACTTTGTATAGTCGTGTATAACCCTTGTGATACTTCAATAGAATTATATTTAAGTAGAACTTTGTTTCTTTCGCTATTGCCATTCACGTAATGCTTTCTTTCAGTATTGTTAACAATTCTATAATATGTTGTTTTACCCTAGATTTAAGTGATCTTATGCTTTGTGATATTATATTTTTAATTTTTTATATTTAATTTATTGCTTATTAATAATCCTACGTATGTTATTTCTTGATCTTTTTTGCATTTGATTACTATATCTAATGCTGGTTCTTGGGTTTTACTTGAGAAAATTGTATAGTTTTACCTTTGTGTATTGTTATTAGGTTATCAAAACAGCATTTTTCCATTTGTTCCACATCGTCGTTAGTGTATTACTGTATTTTGTGTAGGTTTTTGCAACTATATACAATACAAGTTTGTTTGCATAGCCGTAGATTTCGCCAATGGGTGCTAATTTGAATATATTATTGCTATATAGTACCTATATAGAGTAATGGCCATTTTCCAACGTTCATAACATGTACTGGAGTTTCTGCGAAGCAGAAGTCTACAATTTTATTCGTGATAAATTGTCAGAAAACTGAATTAGTAGGCTTTTGTCTAACATTTTTTATAATGTAGGGAGCATGGAAATCGGTCGGCAATGTTCCAAATTCAGTTTGTTGCTTTTTTTATGTACTAGCACAATCATAGTTTTTGTTGTTATGTTTTTTAAATATTGTGAATATTCATTGTCTTTTATAATATTGTTAATTAATTACCTTAAAATTGGTGTTACTTATGTTCTTTTTAATTTGTGTTATTTTGAAAAAACCCTGAACTTTCTGGTTTTTCAATTCATACATTATTGTTGTTATTTGTTCTTCTGCCAATTTTTGACTTGCATTCGCAAAGTATTTGATGATTTCTTCTGCTATATAATTTGTTTCTGTTGCTATCTTTCATTTTGTTTTTGTATTGCGATTATGTTTGTTATTACTTAGGTTCACGCTGACTTTTTTGCTGATTAGATTCCATGGCTATTTCCGTTTTGAATTATATTTTCGAAATTGCTTTATGTAATATTTTTTCTATTAAATATTTGTTTTCTTCTGATCTTTGTCTCTGCTGTAGACTTATTCTTTTGTAGAATGTTTAATGTGATTTTTGTATACCTACATTATTTACTTTCCTTACTTATGGTACTTTCTTTTCGTATGTGTGATTACCAAAATGTTCGAGCTCGAAACTTTTGCAGATATCCATATTTTGAAGTCCCCTGATACTGAAAATATGGGTTTTCAAAAAGTCTGTCTTTATGTGTGTGTGTGCGTGAGAGAGAGAGAGAGGCGGGAGAGGGAGGGGAGAGAAGAGAGAGAGAGAGAGAGAGAGAGAGAGAGAGAGAGAGAGAGAGAGAGAGAGAGAGAGAGAGAGAGAGAGAGAGAGAGAGAGAGAGAGAGAGAGAGAGAGAGAGAGAGAGAGAGAGAGAGAGAGAGAGAGAGAGTGAGTCTGTGTGTGACCACGATGGCGGCCAAACGGCTAAAGCTATCTGAGATGTGATTTGATTTTCAGTGAAATCGGTAGATCGGAAGTAATACTTTACTTCAATGAGAAAATCAAATTCCGTTAATGTTTTATCAGTTACTAAATTCAAATTTTAAACAAATCTCTAGAGAATGCAGATGAATTCAAAAATGAGGTTGAAAAAAAGATTGTTAAAAAAGCGTCGATCGATTGTTGTCGATAATGCTGTTTGCGCATATTCCGCAAATTATGCATTCTATACAGATTTATGAAGACTATAAAATAAAAGTATTAGAGTTGAATTTGGAGTAATTTTTGTATAAAAAATTCAAAATTTGTACCGGAATTAACTCTTTTACTCACTATTTAAAACTTAATTTGAAACAAGTTTTATATAAAAAATGCGGAAAGCACACACGCATAAGAAAGTCGTGTGATGATATGCCCCCCCCCCTCATTAGTCGTATTTAAATCACTCGGAATTGTACGTTCTATATGTGTATACAATAGTTATTTAAGATACAAGTGTAAAAAGTCATTCTTTAGTGCACGAGCGACGTAGTTAAAAACACTCGCTACGCTCGTGTTTTTAACTACGTGAATCTTACAGAAAATGTGTTCCTTGCTTATTTTTCAAAAAGGGCTAAGGATATAAAGCCATCAAGTCTATGGTCGGAATATTCCATGGTGAAATCCCTCCTATTAGCCGAAAAAGACATCGATCTTAAGCAGTTTTCGAAGTTAACCGCTTATATGAAGCGCCAATCTGTATGATATCGTCCCAAGAAATCCAAAGTATTCAGTAAAAATGATATATTCAAATTTATAAATGACGCACCTGATAATAGATTTTTAGTGATGAAGGTATTTTAATGCAACATTTTCTTTGAGTGGTCAGTGACTAAAATTAGACACTTTTTAATTTTAGGTTGTAGCACTTTTTGGTATTGCGGGTGCTTGTAGAAGAGATGAGTTTCATAAAATGAGCATAGATGATGTGGAAGATGTTGGTAATATGTTGATAGTCAAAATTCCAACATCTAAAACCAATAAGCCTCGATGTTTTATTATTGGCACTGAAACGAGAGATATGAAAAATATGGTTGAAATATACAGAAAATACGTCAGCCTAAGATCACCAGCAACAGCACATAATCGACTGTTTGTCAGTTACAATAATGGAAAGTGTTCTGTTCAGCCTATAGGTATTAATACTTTTGGAAAAATACCAAGCCAAATAGCTAGTTATCTGAAGTTGCTTAATCCGCACGAGTATACTGGCCATAGTTTTAGACGGTCATCTACCACCATACTTGCAGATGCAGGAGCAGATGTTCTAGAATTAAAAAGACATGGTGGTTGGAAGTCATCAACGGTGGCAGAATCTTACGTGGAAGAATCCGTTCAACATAAGGTCGCGATATCAAATCAAATTTTGGGCAGAGGTCCAGCTGAGACGGTGGCAGCATCTTACGTGGAAGAATCCGTTCAACACGAGGTCGCGATATCAAATCAAATTTTGGGTAGAGGTGCAGCTGAAGAAGCAAACTCAAGCAATGCTACTACCGATATACTTCCTTCTACATCAAGAAGTCACGAGATTCCTCAAATTCTTATTAAAAATTGTACTAATTGTAAGTAAATGTACATATTTACAGAAATGAATAAAATATCTTACTGATATTTTTCTTATTATTCTATTAGTTAAAATTGTGCAATAAAACCCGTGCAATAAAAACTTTTATTGCACGGGTTCAATAAATGCTAACTTTTTACCCTAAAAATCATGCAAAAAGCTATCACTTTTTACATGATCGTAGATAAAAACATTTTTAATAGCTACCTATACCAATTCATTTGTGTTGGTTTTGCTAAATACATTAAACAAAAAGTTTTGAGTGTATTATTTTATTAATTCCTCAGGGCTTTAACAATATATACAACATACTTAACATAAATAATAAAAATAATAGAGTAGTTATAATACCATATGTTTCGTCAGTTTTAATATTTAACGGCCTTTTCCATAGCCACCACCACCACCTCCGCCTTTACCGCCGCCACCGCCACCACCGCCTCCGTGTCCGCCACCACCGCCTCCTCCGTGTCCGCCGCCTCCGCCGCCACCTCCACCACCACCATAAGCGCTGCCGCTCGAACTCTTGATAAACCAACCGTCAGTACCACCGTAGGAGGCTGGATGGGCAGCCTGTCCAGCAATGCTGACGACAGCATTGAAACCTTCTCCATCGTTGGCAGTGTAATGTACAGTTCTCAATGTACCGTCAGCGTCGGCAATTGAATACGATCCCTTGACGGAACCACCATCACGTGATTCTTTTTGGGAATGTTCATCACCAGTGTTACCATCGGAAACACCATATGAGAAACTGTAGCTGGGATGTGCCTGAAATAATTTGAGTAATAGGTTAGAATACTGTTTGAGCTAGAAGATCAAATGATATTGAGATGACTGACAATATGTCGGCTTAGTTCAGTTGACAGCATTGCGTTAACTGCCAAGCGTTCACTTTATACTGCAATGATTGTACCTTTCACATTGTTATCATTAGCTGGAAAGATATACGCAAGGATAATAGAGAAGCGATTAAGAGCAAACTTAGACTTAACCCTCCAAAAAAATCAGGCACGTTTCAGGCCGGGCAGGAGCACGCAGGACTGGATATTATGTTTAAGACAAATTGTACCTATGTGCAATTGACCTAGAAAAAGCATTCGATACACTTCCGAGACATAGGATATGGGCATCGCTGGAAAAGAGAGGGATTAAAAAAGAACTACTAAAGGCAGTCAAAAGTATATACACCAACACGAGCAACATAATAAGAACTGACAGCGGATATTCAAGATGCTTTATTACACTTAAAGGTGTGAGACAGGGCGGAGTTCTGAGTCCCCTTCTCTTTATAATTGTTATGGACGATATTGCAAGAAGTGCCAATAGCCTCACAAAGGGTATTTATGTAGGGTCCAGAAACCTTCAACCTATAATAGCCAAGAAATTCTTGTATGCCGACGACTTGATAATTGCAGCTCCTAATAAAAATGTCCTGCAAAGACATATAGATGTATGGCACGAAACTTTAAAGAACTTTGGAATTAATATTAATAAAGGAAAAACGGAAGTATTGGCAGTCTCCAAAGATGAAGAAGAAACAAATATAACAATAGATGGTTACCCAATAAAGGTGACAGAGAACCTAAAATGTCTTGGAACCATAATCAACCATAAAGGAGATATACACGCAGATGTGAATAATAGAATCAAACTTGCAAACTGTTTATTTCATGCACTGAAGTACATATTTTTAAGTAAGAGAGAGGTCAGCAGGGAAACAAAGACAACTATTTACAAAACAATATTTCTTCTGACACTATGCTACGGCAGCGAGTCATAGGTATTGGCTAAGAGCGTTGATTGAGGGAATACATAAAGATGCGCCACTACATAGCACTGAGCGTAGCCAAAACTGGATCCGAGATCTATAGCGACTGCATCAGTCGTTTGGATCCGAGATTCGAAAAAGCCCGAGACAGCGATGATGTCTGTCGGCAAGGGGTTTGCGGGCCGACTTAACGGAAAGACACGCTATTTTACTATAGCGTTGCGCATCTTTATATATTCCTTCAATCAACGCTAAGAGACTGAAATCAAGTATAACAGTGATCGAAATGTGGATTTTAAGGAGAATAGTTGGTGTTACCAGACTCGATAGAATTAGAAATGAGTAACATTAGTAATAGAAAAAATCAAGGAAAAACAACTTAGTTGGTTTGGACATCTCACACGAATGACTAACACGAACCCTGTGAAAGAAATATGTGAGGCTGGCTGGAGCAAGAGTAGAAACAGAGGTAGATCAAGAAGAGTATGGAATCAGGAGATAGCGCAGTTGCTGGCGAACCGGGGAAGTACCTGGAATGATTCTCAAAAAATATCTAATGATAAGACAGGATGGAGAAGATTCTGCAAAGCAGAACGCCTCGACGCCTAACGGCAAAAGAGGATACAGATAAATGGATGAAATGATTGTACTTTTCCGTCAATTATTTGCGTTAGATAAAATAGTTGTTTAAGCTTAGTGGAGAATAATTGCATGCTGATCTTTATTGAGCTTGCTCTCTTGATATGATGGCTTCAATGTTTGGGGGATAGCATTGAAGAAGTGTTGATTAGGGCAAGTTCAATTTAATATAAGAATTTTCAGATGACAAAGATTAATGCCTTTGCTATTCTAGACATGTGTTTTTCTATAGAAGACGTCAATAATTTTTAAAAATGTATGAAGACAATTTAAATATAGTTATCCACCGACTAGCCTATCCATCCAAGAAGTTGAAGGTTGTTTTTTCTGCACGAAGAATAATCCCAACAGTAGCAGTAGAGTATTATACAAGTTTAAACCATTTCTTCAGTATAAGTCCAGCTTTGCAAAACGTGCTGCTGCTGATTGTGGCTTCGATGTAATTCAACACCCGTCTCATGGTCCGGATTTGCTACTCTATGTCTATTTCTTTTTTCGGAATATTAGAAGAACATTTAGGATGTTGATTAACTTCGAACAGCTGCTGGGATCGTGGTACGTGATATAGATTTTTTTTTGGTAATGGGTATTTAGTAAAATAGAAAGACATCTGTTTAGTTAAATGCAAAGATTGTTATGCTTTGTTCTTTTATTCTGTATAGAAGAACAAAGTATACACAAAATACAACGCAGAATAGAAAGATCAACGATATACTAAAAAGTGGACTCAAAAATGTTCTGAGTTTATGTAAATCAACTTTATAGATAAAAGTTGTGCTAGCAATCTCAAGAAATTGCTGAAGATGATTAAATTATGAATGTAGTCTCGTCATCTTTGGTTAATAATTCACATGCATTTGGTGGGATTTAGGTAATGTGTTTTGCCTCGAATATGTAATCACTGTATTGCTGTAATAATACTATTTATTTTTCCTGATTTTGAATTGTTGGATGTCATTAACAGTGGGATTGAATCAATCAGTTCTGAGTTAAACCATTACTTTTTCGAATTTCTCAAGAAATCTGTATTACTATACTGTATCAGTTTTTTAAACAATCATACTAGGGTGGTAAGTTATAAAACAAGGTCATAAATATCATTTCCGTAAATTGATTAATTCAACTTCTTAATGGGTACGAAGATAGAGAAAGAGACCGAAGGAGAGTATGGGAGAGAGAGAGAAAATAACACCAATTTCCTTCTTATTATAAAACTCTTACAATATATTAATGAATCATCGAAACAGCAGGAAGTTTAGTGTAACTCGTTCGGTCAGATAAAAATTTGCCTGAAGCTGTCTACGAACCTACTAAAGGTATTTCATAACACGTGAATTAAATTTAAATACACAGCTGCCGTCTCCCTTATTAATTTTACACGTGTGCAATTGTATTTTTTTTTATTATTTTGTCAACGAGAATTGTGAGGAAAGAAAAATGAAAATCAACAAGGGGAAATGAGGGGTCTGATTGTTAAATATATCGATTTTAATACACTAATTCGTTATATGTCATTAAACCATTAATTTTGACATTAATTTTCTTGCACAACTCGTTCATGTTTTAAATGCAATCAAGAATGTGGTGCGAATTGCTTGTTTTTTTTTACGATAATATTTCGAGTTTTGCAATCAGGAATGACTGTAAAACCAATTCACTAATGACAGAAGTACCTTTTCCGGATACTTTGCACAATAATGATATTTTGCAAAATGACACTGTTACTAAGAAAAAAAGTCCATGTTAATGGGTTTGTAGATATTTATGTATCGATGAGATAAACTGTTAAAGATTTGACTCAATATTATTTCTTGCAATAAAAAATGTTTATTTACTTTTTATTTATATTTGATATTCATGCAATACCATCTGGAACCTAGTAATGCATTTTCAAGATATTATATATTTACATTAATGTATTTTGATTTCTTAAATTATGTAAAAAGAATGCTTTAAATCTGTGATATGGAAATATTTCAACTTAAAAGAATAAACTTTCAATTAGAATAAAACTTTATATCAGAACTTTTTTGCGCGTATTTGATTTATTTTAAAGTACATGATTATATGGAAGACTTGCAAAGAATTAACAGTAGAATGCATATTTAAAGTCTTGTAGTATTTTATATTTTCTATATCCTGGAATTATTTGAAATTTCGATTTATATTTTCCTAGTCCTAGTGCAATGATGAACATTATTATCTTATTGAAATTCTGTGTTATTTTAGTATTTAGGTACTGGATACCTATAAAAAATACAGTGAAAAGTTTATGTTAACAGAAAGCTTAATTCAAAAAACAGCGGTTCTTTTTAATTAAAATTATAAAATTTAGTTCAAGAAAATCCGTTTAGTTTAATTCATCGAAGTGCAACTTGTTTTAGAACAAAATTGAAGCAGATAGTAAACATACGCTGTCCTATGTTAACAGCTGAGTACATGTTTTTTTTTCTTTGGTGAGAATGAAAAGCCAGCAAGTATTATTGTGCGAATTTACGTTAATTTTTTGAATTCGAATTTGAATAGTACTATTAATTTGTAATGTTAAAACATTAACGTTTAAGTTATTTTTCTTTCTCTTTTGTTTTCTATTTATTAATGGTCCTTGGAAGCTTGCATATGTATGTTTTAACTTAAGCGCAACTTGCTATATCATAAACATATATTACATTTAGGTTTCTATTAACATAACCTTTCTTAACTTCTTTTTATGAACTCTACAGGAGACACTATATGTATGAAATTTGTTAGTTCGAGTAGGTTTTGAATATATTGGAATGGCAGGACCGACGTAGAAATATAAGGCAAATCAAAGAATTCGGTAAAATCACTCACGTAATAATCATGTCCATCGTCTTCGGAGTGACCACCGCCACCACCACCACCGCCGCCGCCTCCCTTTCCGCCACCACCTCCATATCCACCGCCACCTCCTCCATGGCCACCGCCGCCACCTCCATGCCCGCCGCCGCCACCTCCATATCCTCCGCCGCCACCGCCGTGTCCACCTCCTCCACCACCTCCACGTCCACCACCGCCTCCACCACCTCCTCCTACTGCATATCCTCCATAGGAAGAGAGTTGGTTGTTAGAATAAGAAACACCTCCAATGCCTACACCACCTCCACCACCTCCTCCGCCATGGCCGCCACCTCCACCGCCGCCATGTCCACCGCCACCTCCGCCATGGCCACCGCCGCCATGGCCTCCTCCACCGCCTCCGTGACCGCCGCCACCTCCACCGTGGCCTCCTCCACCGCCTCCGTAACCACCACCACCACCACCTCCAGCATGAACAGCTACCGCAATAGCACACACAAACACTAGCTGAAACAAAATGAAGGAAAATTCACTGTTTGGAAAATATTAAAAGTAAATAAGTCCATTTATGTTGTTAGGTACTGAAATTATTCACTGATTTATTTAGTATTTTTCAAACGTATTTATTATTTCGTTGGAACACACACCTTGAATGCCATCTTGTTGTATTCACTACACCAACTGCACTGTCTTCAAATCAGCACCTATCATCTTTTATACTAATGAGGTGTTGTAATACCCACCTCATTTAGATTTAGACGAAAAAAGCATGAAATATTATGGTGAGACCATATTACAGCATCAATATTTAATTTCGTGCATAAACGAATTATATTCCAATTTTTTGGTTGATTTAGTTCATAGTTGACAATTCGTAGAAAAAAACAAACATCCAGTTCTATATAACACCATTTTAATATCATAACGCTTATGTACATAGACGGTCAGTAAGTCTCAAGTTAAATATTACGTTTGCATATAATAATTAATTAAAGTAATTACGGAACAGTCGTTTAAAATTTGAACAAAATCCATTTTTTGCGATATTCTATACGTTTTGGGCAAATTCATTTTTATGCATGACGAGTGGTGGCTAACGATAAGTGAATGCTTTAGTGTTTTAATTATTGGCAATCAACCGCAATAATAAATCCACCTTAGAAAAAAAAATGTCATATCTGTTGTACAGAATTGTGTTGTAATAAAAATTGCATGGACACAAAATTAATTTTCTATTCTGGAGAATTGTACGTTTGTAATTGTTCATTGCATATTTAAATCCGCCATGAAATTTTAATAATTACTATTTTATTAATCCTTTATGCAAGAAATATTACCGTTATTAAAATGTCATTGTACATTACATGGTATTAATAGTTTATTGGTAAATGCAAGAACTGAAACCCTTTGGTACTTTAGGTTTCAGTATGATCATATTCTTTCTTTTATTTATACTTTCATCACAGTCTGGATCTTAAATATAAAAATATTATCCTTTTATGAGTAAACATCTTTCTCTTAAAGTTATGTATATACATTTAAAGGTAGTTTAATTAAGGGATGGTTTTTCCAACTTCGATTAAATTGCCGGTTAGAGTTAAACATTGATTTAGAAAGTCGAAATTTTAACCCGTGTTTAGAGTACCTGATAAAATATTGAACAGTGATTAGGATTACTTAAGTTAAGCGCATCTGTAAGTACATGGGCATAATCTAAAAATTTTCTTATTATTGACACCGTTGATGTATTTTTTTTTGGTATCAATTAATAATTATTTTCATCAGTAATTTAGAAATTGTATTGCTTCTTCTATATATGTAATCAACAGTATAATTAAAAATAAAAATAACACAATATTGAATATGGGTAAGTTTTAGCTTACTACAGAAATATAATTGATAACAACGTAAACATTATTTTTTCTGATGAGGACAATTCCGTTTTGGAAGATTTGATTCTACTAGAGTTCTAGGACTTTATCTCAATTCGTAGAGATTCTAAGATCCTGTGGCAATTTATCCTTGCCTTTGCTCTTTTCCTCTTTGTATATAAGAGCATCTTATTAAAACAACATTTAAATCGAACATATTTTTGACTCAATCTGTGTTATTAATAATATATAAAACTATACTGAAAAATTACAAAGGGAATTGAAAACATAAAAGAAATTCTACATAAGCTAGCAGCTTCACTTTGAGAGTTTTTGCAGACACTTTAAGTAACTTTTGATAAACAGAGTTTGGATGAATAATATACATGCATACATGCATGATAAAACATTAAATAGTGATTAGGATTGCTTACTAATATTTTTTAGGTTATGCGCATGTGTAAGTACATGCGCATAACGTAAAAATTTTTAGTTTTTATTATTATTAACACCGTTGATGTATTTTTTGGTATCAATTAATAATTATTTTCATCAGTGATTTATTAATTGTATTACTTCTTCTATAAATGTAATGAATAGTATAATTAAAAATAAAAATAACACAATATTGAATACAGGTAACTTTTAGCTTACTACAGAAATATAATTAATTGATAACAGCGAGACTTTGTTTTTTCTGATGAGGACAATTCAGTTTTGGAAGATTTTATTCTACTACAGTTCTATGACTTTATCTCATTCTAATTCCTGTGGCAATTTATCCTTGCCTTTGCTCTTTTTCTCTTTGTAGATAATAACACCTTTTTAAAACATCATTTTAATCAAACATATTTTGGACTCATTCTATGTCATTAATAATATATAAAACTATACTGAAAAATTGAAAACATGAAAGAAATTCTACATAAGCTAGCAGCTTCACGTTGAGAGTTTATGCAGACACCATGGTACAAATATATAAGGTATGCTACAACTTTGACTCAAATTCGTCTATTTCTGCGCTGGATACAGTTACGAGTTACATCATAAATGTTGCGTCATCCATCATATGTTTGTAGTTTGTGTTTTGTTTATATTTAGATTTCGATGAAGTTTTTAATTATAGTTATTATTTCATGTACTTAGTGCAGTTATTAACTTTTGTAAATATTTTTGTTAAGCCAAAGACTTTTAATTTGATTTATGTGTAAAAGAACTTAAGAAGAGGTTATAACGTAGAAGGTAATGAGTTTATTAAATATTGTATTATAATGCAATAGATTTGCCTCTACCTTTAGCTGATCTAATATGATAAGCTGCTGTCTCTTGAATTGCAAAAGCAGGTCAGGAAACACTCGAGGAAGGAATATTAGATATTTTCGTTTTTCTAAAGATCAAAACCTATCTGAGCAGTGGATACAAGTTTGTAGTAGAATGATAAAAAACACAAGAAATTGTAAGTTTTATATTTGGATGTTTTTGTATACCATTTATATAATGGTTATTATTTGCAGATATTATATGTTCAGTTAATTTTGCAAGAGATGCATATGAGGACTAGTATTTAAATAATCGACAGATCAGAGACAAATATAAGTAGCCGGTAAAATCTACCCAGATGCACTGAAAGAAATACTCCGACCTGTGTAACAAAAAATGATTTGCTAGTTATTTTTTGTTTCAAATAATAAGATATTTGCCACTGTTGTACATTATTGTTTTGTTAGATTACTTATAGCAAAATTTCGTGTGCTGGACGAGCAAATAATATTGTCTGCTTTATTTACGCTACTGTAACAAATTTCTTTGCTAAACGTGCAATGATTCAATCACATGACATTTAACCTTCATCGCTATTGGTTATAAAATCCCAAGAAAGGGAAAATAAAAGTATGTTGCAGTTGCAACTGACGCTTCCTCCTCCATATTAGTTGTGAAATAGGTTATTTTTAGATTAGCTTTTCTTAAAATTTAAATTAATAAAGTATGTCGGCTTCAGTTGAAGACTTATTAGAATTATGGGGTTTTTCTGAGTATATCTCAGTATTTAAAGGTAAGTAGGATTACTGTAGATATTTCGAACTGCTTTTATTATTATTTAATGCTTTATTCTCTTTTTAAAAACATGGAATCCTAATGTGATACATGTAAGTTGTACACAAACTTTATACTGCATGCTCCAAAAATTTATGAATCATTTCGCTATCATCTCTATTGGTGCCTTTGGTGTGTTGATTTCGAGTGGATTCTTTGTAAACATATAACATACCAGAGTATTATTTATATCTGCAGTTAATATACCATAATATAATAACATAGGTATTTCAATTATAATTAAAGCTAAACAAACGGTTCCTTTCTCAGACTTTCGAACAGTAAGAGTCATCCTACATGTAAAAACATATGGGAACGAATGTATTTACAAAAACATAGAATAACAAGTTCTATGTTTGAATAAATACTTGTATTTAACACTTCAAAAATCATTTATGTATCTACATAATTTACTATTAATTAATATATGTTTTAAAAATATATAATTAAGGCTGGCAGTGCAATATAATAACTCTAAGAAGTTAAACAAGTACTTAGTTTTAGTACCTATTATGTTACCCCTTATTTTACAATACATAAGTAATGATATGTGTAATGTAATATCATTCGGACCCTATCGGGTTATTATTATTTATTTCAATGAATTGATTAAATTTGGTTACACAATAATCAAACATTTGCTGTGTTTTATATTTTCATAGTGTAATACAAGAAAAGATGACAATGTACATCAATAGAAACCTAAAATCTTTAATTTATGCCCTTAACATTATTTATGTATTGTCAAATAAGTGGTACTAAAACTAGTTTCTAACTTTTTACGGTTATTACATTCGGCTCTGTGCGAGCCCTGATTATATATTTTCGAAACATATATCGATTAATAGTAAATGTAGGTAGATATATAAATGATTTTTGAAGTGTTGTATTCAAAAAAGAATACACGTATTTCTTCAAACAAAGAACTTGCTACTCCATGTTTTTGCAAATACATTCATGCCCATATGTATTTATATGTACGATGACTCGTACTGTTCGAGGCTTTTTTTTGCTTTCACAGAGAAAGCAACCGTTTGTCCAGCTTTAATTATAATACCGTATTCCAAATAAATCAACTTGAGTACGTTAAAGGGCTCCAATTTAATGTCCAACCGGCTGACTAATTAGTGATATAATATTTTTGAACTAGTTTTTTGTTTTTTTTTGAATATTACATTTGATGTTTTCTAATAAATGTACACTAAAAAAAAAGTAATCGCGTCAGTATCTCGGTTTCTGAATATTTCTCAACAAAAGTTTAAATACAAGTTTTAGGTTTTGACATAAGCTAACTATTTGAAATACTTCTGAATATGTAGTGTTCCAATTTTACAGACTAAACTGACGTTCCTTTTTTTAAGGGTACACCTTATGTACTCTTGAGTTTACTCCATGAAAATAGAATACACTGTATATTTACTTTAAATTGGTAGCTTAAGTCGAAACCTAAAAGCTTTTGTTGAAATATCACCAAAAAACGAATATTGACGCGTTACGTCACTTTTTCAACACAGTGTATATAATGTAATGGGAAAAAATAAAATAGCTATCATGTCGTCATGTATATGTAACAAATATTCCTTCGAGGGAAGGGGCGAAGTAATATATGAATCACCTTGTGATACCCCTAGTACCGTATGTTAAACTACTCTGTTAATTTATGAATAATTTATAAAAGCAGTTTGGAATATTGTTACTTTCTACATCTTTATAAAGTCATATCTTACAATATATGACGGTGAATAACATTATTGTTTACTATTATATCACTCATTTACCCAAGTTTCATGAATTTTACTTTATTTTGAAATTAAACATTGCCCATGTTTTCAGGTTCCTGATGAATTGAAAGTAACCATAAATTTGAAAAAAGAAAAGCTGAGAAGATTTGGCTTTATTGAAATATCAGATTTGGTATCCGATGTTCCAGTACATTATACCAAATGCGCTGACGGAAATACATATATTACACTGAACCACCCATAATTTTTAAGGATTTGTTGAATGTTCCCTTTGCTGTATATTATAATAATGTAACCGTCTTAAAAATATATGTGTCTCTTGTTAAATACTGTTTTTATTTTTCCCAACAAACAACATGCAGTAGAAGTTACTAAGATATTGAAATTCTCCTTAGTTGTAATTTTAATAAATATTGCTGGTATTTGAATACTGCTATTAATAATAAAAGAATATCTATATATATTTTTGGCAATTTGTAGTTACTATTATTATTAATGATGTTTTTTGTATATATAAAGTATGTATTTGTTATTACAGCAAATTGGATATGGACAATAAATAATAATTATTAAGATATATTCTTGTCATTTTGTATTATATGGTACTAAGTAAAATAACTCTAAAATTAACATAAAGTTTAAATACTTGTCTTTGTAAAAGAATTGATTTTTAATTATGCATACACTGGGTTCCCATAATGTCACAATATTGTGTCTAAACTTTATGTTAATTTTGAAGTTATTTACTTTTCATATAATACAGAATGCCAAGAATGTTTCTTAATTACTATTATTTATAGTCGCATGGCCAATTTGCTGTAATAACAAATACGTACTTTGTATATACAAAAAATATCAATAATAAAAATAGCAACTACAAATTGCTCGGAAAGCCAAATATATATATATATTCTTTTATTTCCAATAGCAGTGTTTTTTGTTCATCCAGCAAATAAAAATTGTTCATGTAGCTGTTACCATTTGCATTTGATGCTAAAGATTTTTGCTAATAATGTATATTATCACTTCTTCTAGCATAATCAATTTTGCTGTTATATCACAAATTGTTGCTACTAACCAAAAGAAAAAACGCTTTCCGAGCAAATGTTATTTGCTCTTGCACCACACTTTTTTGCTATTTAAGAAAGTAAAAAAGTTTTGTGAACAAACGTTATTTGCTAGTGCAGTACAACTTGTTGCTACTTAACAAAAGAAAAAATGCTTTGTGAGCAAACGTTATTTGCTAACTTAAGAAAAAGTAGGTAGAGAAAAATAATTGCTAATGTAAATAAGTTTTTTGCTGTCGCCATTTTAACTCATAATTTTTGCTGCAGTTGATAAATTTTTGCACTCACAGGCAATGTATTTCTTTCAGTGTGCTTCATAAGAAAGCTGTTCCTACATTGCAGATACATAGCGAGGCTGCTGTTGATAACTTGACTTTACAACCATCAAGGCTAACATAACAAATATAATATTATGTATACAGAGTCCGATGTTGCTGAGGAAGAAAGTTAATCTGTAATATATAGTTCATGTATCACCACTTTTACTAATTTCAAAAAATAAAGAAGTGAACCTAATATATATATGTTCAAAATGGACTGCCGAGGGTATTCCTCAGCATTTTTGTTTCGAAGCATAAGCCCTAAAACCTACAGATATTTAAGAAGACAATATCCACTGACAGACTTGTCAGCATTAAGAAAATGTGTGACAAAATTGGAATTGCAACCAGATATTCTCGAAGAGGTTTTCTATAAATAAGAAAATCAACATGGTGAAAAATATTAAAATGGACTTACTGGAAGAAATTATACAAGCATATGTGTATCAAAAAGATAAATAAAAAGATATATCAACAAAAAAATAAAAATTAACAAGAAAAACATTAAATATACCAATAAAAAAGCAATCATATCTGTTGTTTTATTTATTACCTGTAAATTAACAATTAATAAACGAAAATCCTATATTAAACCAATAGTTTCCTTACTATTATACTTTCAACCTTTGCGATATTCATTGGTATCAGTAATTTAAAGCAATATACTAGAAAAAATGCACATTTTCAAGTCATAAATTTATTTTTGTGATAAATTACTTTGTCAGTAAATTAATTTCAAATTGTATTATCAAACGACCAAAACAGGTTTCGTAAACCAAAGTGCCACATAATATCCAGTGGGAGCTTTTTCATTAATACAACCTTATTATTTTGCTTTATGAGTTTTTAAACAGGTAATTTGTAAAGAAATTTTATTTTAGTTACACATTCGTAAACAACTGTGCTAAGTATTATGTTTATTTTATTATTCTTTATATAGCAATCTATATACTATTACATCTGTGGTTATTCAAAAGTAATCTTTCTTTTCTTAATATCAGTGGTAATAACGTAGGTGTATCCAATTGACGTCATACGGAAGCTGCGCTAGACCATACCTTATATATTTGTAGCATGGCAGACACTTTAAGTAACTTTTGATGAACAGAGTTTGGATGAATAATATACATGCATGTAAAGTTGACATACAGTTAAATTATACACTAATAATTATTACTGGCATTGTCTACTTCGATTTCTCCAGAGCATAATATTTTTTAAGGTGAGATCGTGTAAACCAATTTGGAAATAAGGTTTTCTCAATTAACCTTCTTTAATTAAAGGACATAAAATTAGTAGAAATGTATTGTTTTTAATTAACAGCTGATATATGATCTTGCAGTAAAATTATCTGGATTTATTCATTCTTCAGAAATTTGGTGCAAGTTAGATCGTCTTAGATATAGCAATGGAAAGTGCAACATCTTACACCATTAGAATGTGATTGAAAATCCAGCTTAAGACCTTAGATGCAGACTTTTCTTTTTCAACAAATCTTACTTTTATGATATTCTTACATGTTAATATTTAACATATTTTTGATAACTGTTAAATTCGTATGAATATATTACTTTTTCATTTTTCAACCTACCTTTATTAATTAGGTACCTAAGTACCTAATTAATAAATTTGTTTCAGTATCAATCAAGTTTGTTGCATTTTTTTTTCTTTTTTTTGTCTGCTATTTCTCCATTCTACGAACTTAGCAACTCTCCCTCGTATATATTATGACACAACTTGCGTTGTATACCAATGAACTAAAAATTTGCCAATGTGTCCAGCTTTAACATGACCAGAAACGCGAATTATGCCTAGTTACTATATCGATTTCGAGTAAAAAGCAATTACAAAAAGATAGAAGCTTTAAGACAAAATAAAAAAAATCTTCAACTTTGCTTCAATAGCGATAGAGAATATCTTCATAGATGATAGTTTTTTTAGATAATTATTATATTCTTATACGTAGTATAAGGAAGGATTGTGATAACGAAAGTTTTGAAGATCCCAGATACGAAAAAGTGGTTTTTAAAAAATGTCTCTCTCTCTCTGTGTGTGTGTCTGTCCGTGTCAGTCTTTCTCTCTCTTTATGTGCCTACAATAGCGGTCAAATGGCTATAGCTATCAAATTCAAATTTTATATTTGATACCTGATTAGATTTTCAGTAAAATCGGTAGACCAGAAGTAGTAGTTTACTTCACTCAAAAGTGAATTTTAGAAAGATTTTATAAAATAAGTTTTTCGAAATTTCTACTGGAAATAGGTCTTTTACTCTTATTGAAAAATAGCTTTTTGCAAATATATTAAGAGTATAAAAGTATTTAGAGCTACATTTTACATAATCTTTGTATAGAAAAAACTCTTATCTAATAACCGTTTTTTGCAAATATTTCGCAAATTAAGCATTCTGTATAGATTTATTCAAAATGTGAAAGAATTTAGAGCTTGATTTTGAATAATGTTTCAATATTTTTTTAAATATTTTTTAAACATTCTGACCGCAAGTAACATTTTTGCTCTTATTGAGTAGCAGTTTAATTTTTAGTAAATATGTGGCAAATTATTAAGACTATAAAAGTATGTATTTGAAACTAAATTAGAAACAATTTTTACATAGAAAATTTGGAACGCATATACACATAAGAAAGTCGTGTGGTGCCCACACCTTATTTGTTTTAAGAATGTGCCCACAGAAAACCCAACGAATTGAAGGAATCAAATATTTAAAAAAAATTAGATTCAAACAATGACTTATTTTAAATTATAATTTATATTATGTGAGTTCCATACAAGCAAGCAACTTTCTTTGGTATCAATAAATGTTATTATTAGTTTAAAGGAGACATAAGAGAACATTTTATGCTTCAAAACTATATCAATTCGGTTATTTTTGTGTTCTTTATGTACTTAGAAATTTAAATAATTATAATACAGTGTAACACTAGTATAAAACGGATGTTTTATATTCTCAATTCTAAGGAAACATGCATGAATGTATGTTTATTTAAACGTATATATACATAGCAGCGTCCCCTATTGTAAGCTTTTTTAATTAAAACTTTCACCGTTAAATTGTAGCGGATATAAATGTTGTTTGATATTTCTTATTATAGATACCTGTTCTACTTAAGAAATAAATTACAAAATTTCTTTATATAGTAATTTGCTGGCATGTTTAACCGAGGGGTGGCGCTTTACGCCTTCTACATGAGAACGTTTACACGAATTTCCCTGGAATTTTGGGAACGAGCGCGATGTATATATATATATATATACCGTGGATACATGAAATAAAAGAAAGAGAAAAATATTAATATATATATATATATATATATATATATATATATATATATATAAATATAAATAGCCACCTTTATGACATCAAAGCGCAAAATTGTTCGTATCTTTTTGACATCCGTTAACGTTGTGACATCAAAAATCGGATGTCACAGAGAATTCTATGCTAAATCGTCGTATAGTACCTGTGAGATAGTAAGGACAAAGTTTCAGATGGACGTTAAAATACACTGATTTAAGAGCGATTATGTATATTTAGTTGTGGTGTGTATTTTATAGGGGGCGCGCAAGAAATCTGGTGCTGTATATTTTATATACAATATTCCTATATGCTTAGTCAATTGTGTGACATCCATGTGTTCACAGTGTATATTCCTTCTCATTTAGCACACGCTGTGTAATCCGAAATTTGGCAATAGCGCTACTAGCTCTATGGTGCTTTTAATCTTGCATTTTAAAGTAAGTAATTGCATGTTTTACTGCTTATATTCAATGAATTTGTTTGCATTCAAAACAGTGATAGAAATATAACAAATTTTTTATGTGGCTTCTTTGAATGACATATTTAATTTTATAGGCTTTTTAAGTGATTCGAATCATTCCGATTTTGAGAAATCTAAACCATTCCCTCAATACACCGAACTTCAGCATGTAGCAGATACAAATTACACAGCATAATCTCAGCGAAAGTAAAACAGAGGAGGGCCAAAGTGTATTTAACGAGCTTGGGGAAGACCAAATTATGTGCATCGGAAAAAAAACGTCTGATTATTTACCTCACTATGATTGCAAAGGCTTCTTCACACGAACCTATCCTCATAGGCACATGAAAATGTGGTCTAAAAAGTTTCAAGAGAACGATTCAAAACATGCACAGGCAATTGAACTGACCCAGTTAGCAGATTATTTGAAACCATGTTACTTTGATCATCTAGTCGATGCTACTAATGAAATGTCCGATTATGATCCAGATAGAGTTTAAAAGTCCCTCACTTGCTTTACGCTAGGCAACTGGCCTCAAACAGGTTTGCGATATTGCAATGTTTATTGCTACCAAGGAAAGTGATTCAGTTAAAAATAAAGAAATAAAAACCTTAAAGCAAATGATAGAAACAAATCCGCTTTCATGTTTCTACTAATGCAAACAAGGATTTATCTTCCAAGACTTGGAGGAAATATGTTACCATTAACAGAAGATGTCATAAAAATGAATGGATATGTTGTTCAGGAAGAAGAGAAATGCTGCAAAGAGTTAGAGAGCGATCCGAATAATTTATCATATGTTCGCGATTTAACAGAAATGCTCCTGGTCCATGTTATTCTATTAAACAGAAAACGTTCCGGAAAAGCTCAAAGAATTAAAACAGAGGATTATTTAAGAAAAGAGGATGAATCGGGAGTTAAAGATATTTATCAATCGCTGACAGTAACGGAGAAAGTTTTAATTAAAAATATAAATTCGTGGAAAGGAAGGTAGAACTGTACTATAATCTTTACCAATGCAGAAGCATACCGAAGTTTTATTGAAATCCAGAGAATTTGTGGCTTCTTCAAATCCTCACATTTGCCAATCCAAGTACTGAAGATAATTTTTTGTGGTCATACAAAATACTGAAGAAAATTGCTATTGCTTCTAATATAGTAAATATTGAAACTATAACAGCAACTTACCTAAGAAAACATTTTGCGACCATTGCACATCTAATTTCCATGGAAGGAAATGACATGGAACAGCTATCATCCCATCTTGGTCATGAAAGGACTACCCACTTAAATTATTATAGAAAAACTGATAAACTGTAAATTGCTGATGTATCTAAACTTCTGCTTCTGGTGGAAAATAAATCTTTAGGTGAATATAGGGGTAAAACTTTAGAAAGTATTGATAATAAAAATAGCAAAGTAAACACAAAATTAACTGATGGGAAGAAGTTGGGTGAAAGATCTAATGGAGAAGACAGTAATGATTGGTAGGTAAAACATCAAATATATACTAACAAAAAAAATCCTTCTAGCTTGTAGAGAACCAAATAAGCTTACCGAAGAGGAGAAATAGCTCTAGTTTAATAGTCGATGATGCACATCATCATGTTGATAAGAACCATGTAAGGATATTACAATACAACACAGAAATAAGACTTGTTAATATCGCAATCGCTTAGGGTAAATGTCATATTTTTGTTCCCATATAATACAAGTGAATATTTTCTGTCCGTAGGTAAAACAAGGCCGTATTCTAGTACCGTGGACAAGCGAGCAAAAAAGTATTTGTCTAAATGTTCTTCAAGAAGCGCTTGACATCTAAGAAACCACCAAAAAACAGAGTGCGAAGAGCTAAAAGAACTCCATTCAACAATATTTCGTAATAAAACACGGCCACAAATAATACTTAATCAAACAATAGGAAAATACTTAATCAAACAATAGGAAATATAATAATAAGATTTTTTTTTCTTTTTATTATTATACTATGTACTTAGTCATTTATTTCCAGAACATATTGTGGTAGTTCACCAACATGAATGAGTAATGATATGTGGGAAGTACTAGTGTTAATAAAATATACTGTATATGTTCTTGAAGTGAGTATTAAAAAAATGAAAGTTGGTAATATTTTATAGACCAAACTATAATTAAATAAATAAATGTGGGAATATTTAAATTATACTTAAAATAATTGTGAGAATATTAAATGGATATATCCCTATGGTTTTTGTGAATCGTGCAAAGTTGGTTGCATATCGGGGTATGTTGAAGTTGTCTTGCATCGAGTGGTTGGTTGCCTATCAGGTTTCTTTGTTGCATTAATTTTACCCATTTCTGAAAGTAGAATTTTAAATGTTACTTGATGTATTTTTATATGTAATATTATTTGTAAAAGCTTGTTTAATTAACACTTTTGAAAAATAGAGATTATTAGTATGGATTTTGAATCATAAAGGTTAAAAAATGATGTATAGTTACGCGCTTAAATTCAAATGGGAGAAGTGTCAGATTTTGACATTTAAATAATATCGTTATAGTATTGAGTATTTGGTTTGCCGAAGGGTGTTAAAGGTTGTAAAAAATAAAGTAAAGAATTAAATTGATAAATTTTTGGATTTACAAAAAGGTATTTTAAATATTCAATTACCAATAAAACATGTTTTGGATTATCACAATGTGTGGACAAATATGATTGGATATTATAAAAATTAAGGAATTATTGCCAGGGATATGAGGGATAAATAAAAAAAAGATTCTAAATAATTTTAGAAAGCAGTAGATGTGTTTTCGGAAGAACGAAGTTTTCCTCCGAAAAATACATAATAAAGATATTCATCATTGCATAAAAGTGTAAAAGAAGTGATTAAGATATAGTGGAAAAGAAAGCAGATATTTTTTAGGTGATCTCAATATTTTCAAGAATAGTACCATTTATCATCATACAAATATAATTAAAAAAATATAAGAAGAAAGGATTTTGGTTACGAATAAAGAATAAATGAAGAATATTTAAATTTGAGAAGAAAGCGAATAAATACATAATTACAATTTAAAAATAAACTTACTGCATTTGTAAATATCAAAGAAGATTAATCCATATTCGGCGAGATAATTATTACACAGGAGAGTTGGTGGAGTTCCAGAAGTTGTACTAGTATTTCAGTCCAGGACGAGAAGGATTCGAGAACTTCAATATAGCAGCGAACACAGGTATTCCAGTCCGATAGAGATATAAATCGTGGAAAGGCAAGTTTCAAGAAACAGCAAGCAAGCGTTCGACGGTTCGAGATTCTAGTTGATAGCAGATTTGAAGGTATTACAGGATAGCAGTCATTACCGTCCACATTCCGAGCATTCCAGACAATTAGGAAAAGGAAAGGATCTACATCTTTGATTCCAGTAAATGTCATCTACGAGCTAAAAAGAAAATCGTTTGGAGTACAAGAAAGAATAACAGTTCAGTATTTGTGACAGGTCGTATAATTATTTGGAATAATCTGAATTTAACAGTTTCGAATATAGAAAAAGTATATCAAAATTTAGAAAACTATTAAATAATCGTACATCATAACGGTGTTGATAAGTAAGAAAAGATATTTTGTATTCTCCTTTATAACATTAATTTGTGTCAGCATTTGAATAATTTTAGAAATCAAAGAATCTGATTGGCAAACTAAAACTAAATAAATTGTGTGGGAATTTGATTTACAAACAAGAATTATACAGTATTTTTAAAATAGTATAATAAATATACTTACTTGCTTATATTTCGATCCACGAAAGGTGTATTTTCGTGCATATATAAATTTTCATAAGAGTTTTTCTTAAACAAGCTTGGTACTTCCATGTATGTTTTATTGGGGTTTGTGTTGAGAACTACCATTTAATTTATAATTTGCCTAATTTATTAAACAAATTAGTTTTGATACATTTGTTTTTATTTGGTATGTAAAGAAGGTTTCTGAATTAAATTGATGAAACAGATATGACGATTAGAACCTTAACCTATAAATAGAAAAACAACTGTCAGTGATTATTTTTATTATTTGAATAGTATGCTAATATATACCTTGAGATTGAGTTCATAGTAAGTATTATTTGTAGATAGAGTTGAAATACACATCATAATTCACTTGAGAATTACTGTTTTGTAAAATTTGATTTATAAAGTTAAGAAATATAAAACGTAAATATCCTACGATATATACAGATATTGAAGAAATTACATATAGGCAACTGTTTGGCTTTGATGAATCAAGTGAAGTTAGCAACATATAAAATAATTAGTTTAAATATTTTAAATAAGAACTGAGTTAGTGAGGGCATAAATAAAAAATTACCTGAGAGAATTTGAAAATAGATATAAATATTACATAGAAGATTTCAATTTTTTTTTTATTTGACGAGAATAAATACAGGTTTCAAATACATAGTAAAAATAAATATTATTAAATTTACCTGAGTGTAATTGTATCTTTATTAATTAAAGGTATTGTTACATTTTATGGCGTGCCCAACGTGGAGCGATTAAAATAAGACTCGCAATAACATATTTCAAATATTTTATTAATTATAATAATAGCGGTAACATTAGTATACATTTTACAAAGGTAATAAAATCAGTTTAAAGTATATCAAGGTATAAGAAATTGTGTACTATAATTATTTAAAATGAATACAAGATCCAAGAGTAATTTTGGATTAAATAGATCTGATTCATCTAGCGATAGTGAAGAGGAGGTAGGACAGAATGTGAATTTACTAGAGGGAGGAGATGATATATCGCAGGACCAGGAAGAAAATCAACAGAAAGGAGAGGTACAAGATAGAGGAGACAAGTCGCAAGTACAAGGAGAGACATCTACATCAGAATATATGGTGATAATATATAATACGATTAAACAAATGATCGATGAGTCTAAGAAAGAGAGAGAAGAAAGAAGACGACAAAGAGAGGAAGATAAAAAAGAATTAAGTAATAAATTTGACAAGATGATTGAAGAGAATAAGAAGAATTTTATGGATGTTAAGGAAGAATTAGGGGAAAAGATAGACAAGACGTATGAAGATATTAGTGTTGAATATAAAAAGGATATTGAAGAATTTAAAATATCTTTGGTGAGTAATCCAGAAGAAATAATACCAGTAACACAAGTTTGCGTGAAAGACAAACAAGATACAGCAGAGGTTAAGGGAATATTGGAAATGGAAAAAGAAGAAGTAATAGGAAATTTTGAGAAGGGTGTTCTAAACTGCATTGATGTTGAACAAAACACAGCTGAAAGTAAGAAAACGAATAAAATTTTTCCAATAACAAAGAAAACAAAATACTTAGATTCCGGTAGAAGAATTTTAAGATCGTATTTAGATACACTTTTAGAAGGAGAAAAAGATGACAAAAAGATATACTTATCCACCTCAAGGCAGAAAAAAGGGGTAGTTTCAGCAGACGATAAGTTCACTGGAAACAAATGTAATGTTGGACGTAATATGATACCAACATGTATGAGAAATAATGTAGGAAGTGTAGAAGTTAATATGTACAGAAAATTTGAAGGAATTGTAGGGGGTAATGATTTTGTTGATAGTAGACGTAATTCTTTAGTAGGATATGTGCAAGGTGATGTTTATCAGGTCACTTTGATATTGGATATGAAGGGCAGACAATTATTGGTATGGGATATAGAAATTCAGAAAACTACAAATACATTTACACCAAAGGCTGATGTCATAAGTTCATTCAAAAAGATTGGAAAATGTGTGAACAAGATGTCTGGTAGAAATGAAGAAAATGATTCATGGAATAAAGTAAATATCGCTCAAGGGAACATATTTGATACATTGAAAAATAGGGTGCGATTAAAAATAAATTGTTAAAAAAAATTTAGGGGCATGGCGGTACTGAAGGGCCAGTTACCGTTGGTAAATAGCGCTACCACCCACCAGAGCTACACTGTATATAATAAAGCCCAAAATTTAGGGGCATGGCGGTTGAATTTTATAGGGCGACAACCGTTGGTAAATAGCGCTACCACCCACCAGAGCTACATCAAAATTAATAGAACCAAAATTTAGGGGCATGGTTAATGTATTTTGTTTCTATAAAAGTATGTCATAAAGAAGCGGAATATAAATATGTGCATTTCATTTTTTTTTATGATTGAGTTAATCATGTAAGAAATTTTAGCCAAGATGATCTAACAAAGGTTTATGTATTTTATTTCCTTGCTCTAAATTAATTGAATCAGGATAGAATTATTTAGACGAATAAGAGTTGAAAATATTAGTTAGTATAAAGAAGTTAGTAATATTTAATTTTTTTTCTCATTCCTTACATTATAAAATTTGTAAATATAAATAATAGAGGAGTATATAAGTAACTTTACAGTTAGTAAAAAGTATACAAGTATAAAAATGTGAAGAAATGTATAAAATAGATATATGAAAGAAGAATAAGAAGGAACCTTATAAAAAAAAATTTTTAAAGGATATTTATCGGAGTAATAAAAGCATTTAATGGTCAAGAAATATTAAAGTCATTAAGAGTTATAAAAAAAAAATGTGATATACAAATAGAAGAAGCCTTTAAAATGAAATATGTTTAGAAAAGATAATAATGAATGCTTGCTATGTATAATAAATAATAAAAGGGAAACATAAAAAAATATATGGAATAATTTATAGAGATTATGTATGAAAGGGTAAATAAAACCCAAAATGATAATAAATATATAGAATGATAATGTATAAAAGAAATATATAGGTCACGTACGCCTTAAAAAAACGAAAATATAATTTGTGTACTTTCCAAAAGTGAAAGTTTTAAAAGGTAGACGAAAATGTCTATTATAGGTATAGGGATTTTGTTCAGCTAGGAACAGTTTATATAAAATAAAATAATAAAGAATAAGTGAGCATATGTAAAGCATATTTTGTAGAGGCTATTAAATATCTGAAGAAATAACAGATACAACTTAAAAGTAATCACCAATAAATGTTAAAAGTAGTTTCGATTAAAATATTGATAAGAATTTTTAGAAGGTTTAAAATCATGAATAGGATAATACAAAGAAGGTATAAGATAGGATAAGAAAAGGAATAAAGTTACTTATATAGAAAGCAAAGAAATGTTAAAAGATACATTTTATGGCATTTTTGATGAATACAAATGGATAAAGATGTAAATTTTGAATATTATAGTATAAATTAGTATATTTATGAAAATTAGTTTAGTTAAAATGGTTTGTTGTAGATAATTGAGATTTAAAATTAAAATAGATACAGAGAGATAAATAATTATCTTATATACCAAATATTAAGAAATATATATGGGTTTATATGAGAATATATTGTTATGCTACAGAAGTAGTACAAATTGAATTACATCATTTTAGTTCAGATTGTTGAATAAATATAAATTTATATATTCTATAGAAATTTAGATTTATTAAAAAAGGGGCATATGTGGTAGTTCACCAACATGAATGAGTAATGATATGTGGGAAGTACTAGTGTTAATAAAATATACTGTATATGTTCTTGAAGTGAGTATTAAAAAAATGAAAGTTGGTAATATTTTATAGACCAAACTATAATTAAATAAATAAATGTGGGAATATTTAAATTATACTTAAAATAATTGTGAGAATATTAAATGGATATATCCCTATGGTTTTTGTGAATCGTGCAAAGTTGGTTGCATATCGGGGTATGTTGAAGTTGTCTTGCATCGAGTGGTTGGTTGCCTATCAGGTTTCTTTGTTGCATTAATTTTACCCATTTCTGAAAGTAGAATTTTAAATGTTACTTGATGTATTTTTATATGTAATATTATTTGTAAAAGCTTGTTTAATTAACACTTTTGAAAAATAGAGATTATTAGTATGGATTTTGAATCATAAAGGTTAAAAAATGATGTATAGTTACGCGCTTAAATTCAAATGGGAGAAGTGTCAGATTTTGACATTTAAATAATATCGTTATAGTATTGAGTATTTGGTTTGCCGAAGGGTGTTAAAGGTTGTAAAAAATAAAGTAAAGAATTAAATTGATAAATTTTTGGATTTACAAAAAGGTATTTTAAATATTCAATTACCAATAAAACATGTTTTGGATTATCACAATGTGTGGACAAATATGATTGGATATTATAAAAATTAAGGAATTATTGCCAGGGATATGAGGGATAAATAAAAAAAGATTCTAAATAATTTTAGAAAGCAGTAGATGTGTTTTCGGAAGAACGAAGTTTTCCTCCGAAAAATACATAATAAAGATATTCATCATTGCATAAAAGTGTAAAAGAAGTGATTAAGATATAGTGGAAAAGAAAGCAGATATTTTTTAGGTGATCTCAATATTTTCAAGAATAGTACCATTTATCATCATACAAATATAATTAAAAAAATATAAGAAGAAAGGATTTTGGTTACGAATAAAGAATAAATGAAGAATATTTAAATTTGAGAAGAAAGCGAATAAATACATAATTACAATTTAAAAATAAACTTACTGCATTTGTAAATATCAAAGAAGATTAATCCATATTCGGCGAGATAATTATTACACAGGAGAGTTGGTGGAGTTCCAGAAGTTGTACTAGTATTTCAGTCCAGGACGAGAAGGATTCGAGAACTTCAATATAGCAGCGAACACAGGTATTCCAGTCCGATAGAGATATAAATCGTGGAAAGGCAAGTTTCAAGGAACAGCAAGCAAGCGTTCGACGGTTCGAGATTCTAGTTGATAGCAGATTTGAAGGTATTACAGGATAGCAGTCATTACCGTCCACATTCCGAGCATTCCAGACAATTAGGAAAAGGAAAGGATCTACATCTTTGATTCCAGTAAATGTCATCTACGAGCTAAAAAGAAAATCGTTTGGAGTACAAGAAAGAATAACAGTTCAGTATTTGTGACAGGTCGTATAATTATTTGGAATAATCTGAATTTAACAGTTTCGAATATAGAAAAAGTATATCAAAATTTAGAAAACTATTAAATAATCGTACATCATAACGGTGTTGATAAGTAAGAAAAGATATTTTGTATTCTCCTTTATAACATTAATTTGTGTCAGCATTTGAATAATTTTAGAAATCAAAGAATCTGATTGGCAAACTAAAACTAAATAAATTGTGTGGGAATTTGATTTACAAACAAGAATTATACAGTATTTTTAAAATAGTATAATAAATATACTTACTTGCTTATATTTCGATCCACGAAAGGTGTATTTTCGTGCATATATAAATTTTCATAAGAGTTTTTCTTAAACAAGCTTGGTACTTCCATGTATGTTTTATTGGGGTTTGTGTTGAGAACTACCATTTAATTTATAATTTGCCTAATTTATTAAACAAATTAGTTTTGATACATTTGTTTTTATTTGGTATGTAAAGAAGGTTTCTGAATTAAATTGATGAAACAGATATGACGATTAGAACCTTAACCTATAAATAGAAAAACAACTGTCAGTGATTATTTTTATTATTTGAATAGTATGCTAATATATACCTTGAGATTGAGTTCATAGTAAGTATTATTTGAAGATAGAGTTGAAATACACATCATAATTCACTTGAGAATTACTGTTTTGTAAAATTTGATTTATAAAGTTAAGAAATATAAAACGTAAATATCCTACGATATATACAGATATTGAAGAAATTACATATAGGCAACTGTTTGGCTTTGATGAATCAAATGAAGTTAGCAACATATAAAATAATTAGTTTAAATATTTTAAATAAGAACTGAGTTAGTGAGGGCATAAATAAAAAATTACCTGAGAGAATTTGAAAATAGATATAAATATTACATAGAAGATTTCAATTTTTTTTTTATTTGACGAGAATAAATACAGGTTTCAAATACATAGTAAAAATAAATATTATTAAATTTACCTGAGTGTAATTGTATCTTTATTAATTAAAGGTATTGTTACATTTTAATTTCCTGTTACATTTTTAACAATATGCATTTAATCAAATAAAAGCTTTATAACATTAGGGAAATTTTATTTATTTACCAGTTTTTCCTCGTAAAGTATTAGTGGGTTTTTTGCAATCAAGTTTTAGGTACGTATAAGTCTGGTATTTCAAGCCGCTATAGACTACAGCAAAAGTAGCAAGTGTAATTGCTGGACATCATTAGTAAAATAGGCAACATTGTTTGGATGTCATAAGATCCACGGGTTTTTCACGGATGTTGCAAGAAATGCTAAATAAAAATATATACTGAATATACAACGGATGTCAAAGAGGTGGCCCGAATTTATTTTTATTTTTCTTATATAGTTCAATTTTCTACTGTCAAAGACACTTGGTCCTTTAGTACAGAAAGTCATATTCTTGTATTGTCCGTATTTGTTTCCTTTAGGGCGGATGTTGGAACGTCAAAATTTTTACTGGATGTCATAAGATACCGTAGTCGAGTATATATATATATATATTGTAACAATACCTTTAATTAATAAAGATACAATTACACTCAGGTAAATTTAATAATATTTATTTTTACTATGTATTTGAAACCTGTATTTATTTATTGTCAATAATAAAATTTGAAATCTTCTATGTAATATTTATATCTATTTTCAAATTCTCTCAGGTATTTTTTTATTTATGCCCTCACTAACTCAGTTCTTATTTAAAATATTTAAACTAATTATTTTATATGTTGCTAACTTCACTTGATTCATCAAAGCCAAACAGTTGCCTATATGTAATTTCTTCAATACCTGTATATATCGTAGGATATTTACGTTTTATATTTCTTAACTTTATAAATCAAATTTTACAAAACAGTAATTCTCAAGTGAATTATGATGTGTATTTCAACTCTATCTTCAAATAATACTTACTATGAACTCAATCTCAAGGTATATATTAGCATACTATTCAAATAATAAAAATAATCACTGACAGTTGTTTTTCTATTTATAGGTTAAGGTTCTAATCGTCATATCTAATTCATCAATTTAATTCAGAAACCTTCTTTACATACCAAATAAAAACAAATGTATCAAAACTAATTTGTTTAATAAATTAGGCAAATTATAAATTAAATGGTAGTTCTCAACACAAACCCCAATAAAACATACATGGAAGTACCAAGCTTGTTTAAGAAAAACTCTTATGAAAATTTATATATGCACGAAAATACACCTTTCGTGGATCGAAATATAAGCAAGTAAGTATATTTATTATACTATTTTAAAAATACTGTATAGTTCTGGTTTGTAAATCAAATTCCCACACAATTTATTTAGTTTTAGTTTGCCAATCAGATTCTTTGATTTCTAAAATTATTCAAATGCTGACACAAATTAATGTTATAAAGGAGAATACAAAATATCTTTTCTTACTTATCAACACCGTTATGATGTACGATTATTTAATAGTTTTCTAAATTTTTATATACTTTTTCTATATTCGAAACTGTTAAATTCAGATTATTCCAAATAATTATACGACCTGTCACAAATACTGAACTGGTATTCTTTCTTGTACTCCAAACGATTTTCTTTTTAGCTCGTAGATGACATTTACTGGAATCAAAGATGTAGATCCTTTCCTTTTCCTAATTGTCTGGAATGCTCGGAATGTGGACTGTAATGACTGCTATCCTGTAATACCTTCAAATCTGCTATCAACTAGAATCTCGAACTGTCGAACGCTTGCTTGCTGTTCCTTGAAACTTGCCTTTCCACGAATTATATCTCCACCGGACTGGAATACCTGTGTTCGCTGCTATATTAAAGTTCTCGAATCCTTCTCGTCCTGGACTGAACTACTAGTACAACTTCTGGAACTCCACCAACTCTCCTGTGTAATAATTCTCTCGCCGAATATGGATTAATCTTCTTTGATATTTACAAATGCAGTAAGTTTATTTTTAAATTGTAATTATGTATTTATTCGCTTTCTTCTCAAATTTAAATATTCTTCATTTATTTCTTTATTCGTAACCAAAATCCTTTCTTCTTATTTTTTTTTTAATTATATTTGTATGATGATAAATGGTACTATGCTTGAAAATATTGAGATCACCTAAAAAATATCTGCTTTCTTTTCCACTATATCTTAATCACTTCTTTTACACTTTTATGCAATGATGAATATCTTTATTATGTATTTTTCGGAGGAAAACTTCGTTTTTCCGAAAACACATCTACTGCTTTCTAAAATTATTTTAGAATCTTTTTTTTATTTATCCCTCATATCCCTGGCAATAATTCCTTAATTTTTTATAATATCCAATCATATTTGTCCACACATTGTGATAATCCAAAACATGTTTTATTGGTAATTGAATATTTAAAATACCTTTTTGTAATTCCAAAAATTTATCAATTTAATTCTTTACTTTATTTTTTACAACCTTTAACACCCTTCGGCAAACCAAATACTCAATACTATAACGATATTATTTAAATGTCAAAATCTGACACTTCTCCCATTTGAATTTAAGCGCGTAACTATACATCATTTTTTAACCTATATGATTCAAAATCCATACTAATAATCTCTATTTTTCAAAAGTGTTAATTAAACAAGCTTTTACAAATAATATTACATATAAAAATACATCAAGTAACATTTAAAATTCTACTTTCAGAAATGGGTAAAATTAATGCAACAAAGAAACCTGATAGGCAACCAACCACTCGATGCAAGACAACTTCAACATACCCCGATATGCAACCAACTTTGCACGATTCACAAAAACCATAGGGATATATCCATTTAATATTCTCACAATTATTTTAAGTATAATTCAAATATTCCCACATCTATTTATTTAATTATAGTTTGGTCTATAAAATATTACCAACTTTCATTTTTTTAATACTCACTTCAAGAACATATACAGTATATTTTATTAACACTAGTACTTCCCACATATTATTACTCATTCATGTTGGTGAACTACCACATATGCCCCTTTTTTAATAAATCTAAATTTCTATAGAATATATAAATTTATATTTATTCAACAATCTGAACTAAAATGATGTAATTCAATTTGTACTACTTCTGTAGCATAACAATATATTCTCATATAAACCCATATATATTTCTTAATATTTGGTATATAAGATAATTATTTATCTCTCTGTATCTATTTTAATTTTAAATCTCAATTATCTACAACAGACCATTTTAACTAAACTAATTTTCATAAATATACTAATTTATACAATAATATTCAAAATTTACATCTTTATCCATTTGTATTCATCAAAAATGCCATAAAATGTATCTTTTAACATTTCTATGCTTTCTATATAAGTAACTTTATTCCTTTTCTTATCCTATCTTATACCTTCTTTGTATTATCCTATTCATGATTTTAAACCTTCTAAAAATTCTTATCAACATTTTAATCGAAACTACTTTTAACATTTATTGGTGATTACTTTTAAGTTGTATCTGTCATTTCTTTAGATATTTAATAGCCTCTAAAAAATATGCTTTACATATGCTCACTTATTCTTTATTATTTTATTTTATATAAATTGTTCCTAGCTGAACAAAATCCCTATACCTATAATAGACATTTTCGTCTACCTTTTAAAACTTTCACTTTTGGAAAGTACACAAATTATATTTTCGTTTTTTTTAAGGCGTACGTGACCTACATATTTCTTTTATACATTATCATTCTATATATTTATTATCATTTTGGGTTTTATTTACCCTTTCATACATAATCTCTATAAATTATTCCATATATTTTTTTATGTTTCCCTTTTATTATTTATTATACATAGCAAGCATACATTATCATCTTTTCTAAACATATTTCATTTTAAAGGCTTCTTCTATTTGTATATCACATTTTTTTTTATAACTCTTAATGACTTTAATATTTCTTGACCATTAAATGCTTTTATTACTCCGATAAATATCCTTTAAATTTTTTTTTTTATAAGGTTCCTTCTTATTCTTCTTTCATATATCTATTTTATACATTTCTTCACATTTTTATACTTGTATACTTTTTACTAACTGTAAAGTTACTTATATACTCCTCTATTATTTATATTTACAAATTTTATAATGTAAGGAATGAAGAAAAAATTAAATATTACTAACTTCTTTATACTAACTAATATTTTCAACTCTTATTCGTCTAAATAATTTTATCCTGATTCAATTAATTTAGAGCAAGGAAATAAAATACATAAACCTTTGTTAGATCATCTTGGCTAAAATTTCTTACATGATTAACTCAATCATAAAAAAAAAATTAAATGCACATATTTATATTCCGCTTCTTTATGACATACTTTTATAGAAACAAAATACATTAACCATGCCCCTAAATTTTGGTTCTATTAATTTCGATGTAGCTCTGGTGGGTGGTAGCGCTATTTACCAACGGTTGTCGCCCTAAGAAATTCAACCGCCATGCCCCTAAATTTTGGGCTTTATTATATACAGTGTAGCTCTGGTGGGTGGTAGCGCTATTTACCAACGGTAACTGGCCCTTCAGTACCGCCATGCCCTTAAATTTTTTTTAACAATTATACTTCATCAATATAATCATGTAACATAGAAATATGATAAGTTCCTTTAAGATATCCCGTTTCTTCATCAATTAATTCATAATTGTTTAATCCTATTTTTCGATGTATTAAATACGGTCCCGAATATGGCCTTATGAGTTTTGCTATAATTTTATTCCTTCTATCCGTTACTCGTAACGCGCGTACAATAACTTTATCGTTCTCATTATAAATCTTATATTTACGTTGTTTTTCTTTTTTCTTCTGCTCCCATTTAATTTTTCGTTTCATTAATTTTTGTTTAATTTGTTCATATCTGCCTCCTATTTCTGCAATTTCATCATCTTGCCAAGGCCTTTGTGGAGGTTGTCCTGTGAAAATAGTTATTGGACAAGCTTCATGTACGGTACTTGGTGTATTATTCATTACAAATTCAATTTGTTTTAAACATCTGGCCCATTTATGATGTCGATCTTCGAGTAATATCCGTAAATATTTAAGAACTTCCTTTATATACCTTTCCGATGGATTAGCTTGTGGATGACGTATAGATATGTGATGAGATTTAATATTTCTTTCATCTAAAAATTCATGATATCTCTGATTCATAAAATATGTTGCATGATCAGATAATACTGTTCTTGGAGTCCCATACTCAGTTATATATTCTTGTAATGCCTGTAATACAGTATCTGTATCACATTTCTGTGTTGGTATTAATCGCACATGTTTCGAAAATATATCACATAACACTAAAATATTTCGATATCTTCTCGTGCTCGGAATCAGATTAGAAATAAAATCAATTGCTACTAATTGTAATCTATCATCAGCAACAATACTTAAACTTATATTCTGGTTTGTATAATTCTTTTCTTTTGCTAAAATACAAGTTTCACACCGTTTAATTTCTCTTTTAATTATCTTCTCGTCATTCCGGCAATAATAAGCTTCTCGGAACATTAGCCAACATTTTCTAGCTCCTATATGTGTATACATTACATGTAAATGTCGTATAATATTAATCGTGTGTTCTTCATTCGTAACATATACCTCCAGATCGCCTATCTTCTTCAAGATTATCCCTTCATTAATTCTCATTCCCTTATATGTACCTATTGTCCGTAATCTATTTTTAATTAACTCCAACTCAGGTGTATCTTGAGCTTCTCTGATTCTTTGTAATGAAAAAATACCTTCTGATCCCAATCTTACTAAGCTTATATGTACATTTGTTGTTTTTGTCTCACCATGTTTTCTACTCAGTATGTCGGCTGCAATCATTTCTTTACCTGGTCTATATATAATTTCCATATCATACTGCTGTATTAATAACGTCCAACGGTAAATCCGGTTATTATTTAATTTCGTGGTCATAATATTCAGTAACGCCTTGTGATCTGTCTCCAATCTGAATTTCTTCCCTATGAGGTAATAGCGTAACTTAGTTAAAGCATAAATGACAGCAAGCATCTCGAGTTCTGATATCCCAAATTTCCTTTCGCACGGTTTTAAAGTTCTTGACGCGAAATATATTGGAACCTCGATACCATCTTTGATCTGTACTAATTCCGCTGCTACGGCTACACTTGATGCATCTGTTCGTACGATGAAATCTAAACTAAAATCCGGATGATACAACTTAAGATTTTCTACAAAATTTGATTTTAATTGTAAGAAACAATCCTCACATTCTTCAGTCCACTTCCACTTCGTTCCTTTCTTTAGTAGATTTAACAACGTACTTGTCTTTTGGCTATAATTAGATACAAATTTCCTATAGTAATTCAACAACCCAAGAAATCCTCTCAACATTTTGAGTTTATTAGGTCTTGGATAATTTTGTATCTCTTCTAATCTTTGAGGATCTAATAAAATATTTTGTTGGTTAATAACGTAACCCAAATAATTGACTTCTTTTTGGCAAAACTGACACTTAGATAAATTTAATTTCATACCATTAACTTGTAATGTATTAATAATAATCTCTATATGATTTATATGAGATTCTATGTCATCCGAAAATATTATGATATCATCTAAATAATGAAGGGCGAATTTCTCATATTGGTCTAGTATTTTATGTAGAAATCTAATCAATCCAGCAGGACTACTTTTTATGCCGAATGGGCATACTTTAAAATGGTAAGTAATTCCATTCACGTTAAATCCACAGTACTTCCTAGAATTCTCGTCCAACCTTATTAACCAAAAAGCATTCTTAAGGTCTAATTTGCTATACCATTTTTTATTACCGCATTTTGTAAGTAAAACATCAATGTTTTGTGGTATTTCATGCTCAGGCATGATCCTTAAATTAATTAAGCGAGCGTCAATGCAAAGGCGAATAGAATTGTCCTTCTTCTTAACCAACACAACAGGACTAATAAAATAGGTGTTCGATCTCTCGATAATATCAGCTTCTTCTAATTTTCTAAGTTCCTCATTGACACGATCTTGAAAAAAATACGGAATAGGATAATTTTTACACGATAACGGCGAATCATCATTGATCAATAATCGATGCTCATAATCTTTTGCAAAAACAACTTCATCATTTATTAATTTTATATTCTTAGCTAAAATTTCTATTAGACTTTCTTCAATCCATGGTTCTGGTAATTTTTGTTGTAAAATAAAAGTTTGAATGTCAGCTATATTTCTTATTACTTTAACTTCTTGTTTATCTTCTATTATTACAGCATTTCCATATTCGTCATTTATATCCGATCTAGGTAATTCAAACATTGCCCCTTCCAAATGTTCTTGTGCATCATCATTCTCTGCACGATCAGCTATAATGACATTATTTACCTCGTACTGTATATCTTCCTTGTATTCAATATAAGCGTTTATTTCTTTTAAATCCACAACCTTATCTAATAAAATTTCCTTCCCTTCGATTTTAATTTTGTTTTCTTCAAAATCTAAATTCATACCCAGCGCTCTCATATTATCTATCCCTAATATGCAATCATAAAACAAATTCCCTAACAGATAAAATTGCATAATAAATTTGTGTCCATTTACCACTACATCTATACATAATCGCTTATTAATACAACCCATTTTTCCCCTATTCGCAGACATAACATTAGTATTTTTGACTTTAATAACATGTTTAGAATATTCAGGTATATTAATTATCATTTCTTCTTTTATGAGTGATATTTCAGCACCAGAATCTAACAAAGTTTTAAAATTAACATCTCTAATACTAATTGTGCAAAAAGGTAAACTTTCAAAATTATTAATTATATTACCCATATCTAAATTATTCTGAACATTCCCCATTCCCGTTATTTTACTACTACTAATTATATTACAACTAACACTACTATGAACAAAATCATTTATTAATGAGATGTTCCCGGGATAGCATTCTGATACGGATCCAATTTCATTTCCAAAATTGGCGTTTTTTTTTCTTCCAAACCATCTCCAATTTCATTTCTATCTTGATTAGGAACCTGATTACCAGTAAATCTCCTATCTGTTTTTCTCCAATCTTGCGTTTGTATATTATTCACCTGTCTCGAGTTATTATTTCCATAATACTTATTATTTTGTTCTTGATAGTCATTGTTATGAGGAACTTGTCTTGCAGATTGATTTATAAAAGGATTATTCCTATTTGTACTCGGTCTTCCATTCCCTCCATTTGGTATACTTCGATTATTATTCCAATTTGTATTACCATTCCCTTGTGTATTATAATTCCTATTATAATTATTATTCTGTTGACTATTAAATTGGTAAGGTTGTCTAGCTCCAAAATTGTTATTATAACTATTACCAGGTTGATTATTCCTTGGATATGCATTCTGTTGGAAGGACGTATTATTACGAACATATTGATTATTCACACCACTATTATTCGAGAACCGTTGCTGGTTATTCTGTATATCGTTTCTTCCATTTAATTGACGAGATTCCCTATATTTCACACCGTCTGAATAATCATCTAAGCGTCTAAGAATATTAATCAACCCATTCATATCCGTGACATTTTGACAAATAATTGCATGTGTGTCAACAGGAATAAAATGTTGTAATAAATGTTGGGATATAGTTTTTTCGTCCAAATGTGATATGTATCGACAATAATTAAACATTCTTTGTGCGTAAGCCTCCCTCGAAGATTTACCTGGTTGATATCTCCCTGTTAACAACCTCTGATGTGCTCTGCTTTGCTGCGTCTCACTCCAAAAATTATTTTTAAATAATTCCACAAACTTACTTAAATCATCGCAATTGTCTTCAACCCGTTGAAACCAATCCGCTGCACCACTGTTTAAAGTCGCTCTAATAATATTCATTTGGCTCCTAAAATCCTGTATCTCTTCTATATATCTTAAAATATTTGTCAAATAGGCCATTGGATGAGTGGACATTTTATCCCCACTAAAATGAGTTATATTCTCAATTCTGATACCATTATTTAAAACATTGTAAACCGGAGGACATGTTACATGAGGGATGTTAATATTCTGAGTCTTTAATAAAAGATCTTGTATTTTCGTCTTCTGTTCTTCACATTCTTTCAGAATATCTTCCATACTCAACTTCTGCGCAATAGTAGTATCAGTCGATAATTTTATTTCTTTCAAACATCTATCTTCTGTATTTTCTATCCTCTTACAAAAGTTCTCTTCTAATTTTTCTGTTTTGTCAGAGACTTCTTTATTTACCTGATCAACTTCATCCCGTATGCGTTTCGCTAACTCCTTATATTTCTCACTACTATTCTTTTCTATTTGTTTTACATTTTCTTGTATTACCTTTACTTTACCTTCAACCTCTTGTACTTTATTTCTAATAATATTTTTAACTTCCGTATCCTTAATTTGTAACTTTTCGTCTACTTCTTTCCGCATTTTCACTTCCCTGCTATCCATTTCAATAGTAATTTCTTTAACCTTTTCTTCTGTATCTCTCAGTAAAGATTTCTTTAATTCTTCCAGATTTCTTCTATTTTCTTCTCTAGTATCAATGCTCGCCTTTTCCAACTTATCCAATTTTTCTCCTAATTCTTTTTTATCCTCCTCTCTATTTTTCTTATTCTCTTCACTAGCCTTGTCAAGTTTATCCATTAACTTCTTATTATTCTTTTCACTATCCTTGTCAAGTTTATCCATTAACTTCTTATTATTCTCTTCACTAATTTGTTTAAACATTTGTAGAATTAATTCCATATCTGCTGTTGTATTCGACATTTCTGTTTTAGAAGTCTCTCCTAATATTTCCACCTTATCACCTCTATTCTGTGTTTCTCCTGTCTGTTGAATACCTTCCTGAACTTGTAATATAATTTCTCCTCCCTCTGGTACATTCACATCCTGACCAACCTCCTCTTCACTATCGCTAGACGATTCAGATCTATTTAATCCAAAATTACTCTTAGATCTGGTATTCATTTTCAATAATTATAGTACACACTTCCTTATACCTTGATATACTTTAAACTGATTTTATTACCTTTGTAAAATGTATACTAATGTTACCGCTATTACTATAATTAATAAAATATTTGAAATATGTTGTTGCGAGTCTTATTTTAATCGCTCCACGTTGGGCGCCATAAAATGTAACAATACCTTTAATTAATAAAGATACAATTACACTCAGGTAAATTTAATAATATTTATTTTTACTATGTATTTGAAACCTGTATTTATTTATTGTCAATAATAAAATTTGAAATCTTCTATGTAATATTTATATCTATTTTCAAATTCTCTCAGGTATTTTTTTATTTATGCCCTCACTAACTCAGTTCTTATTTAAAATATTTAAACTAATTATTTTATATGTTGCTAACTTCACTTGATTCATCAAAGCCAAACAGTTGCCTATATGTAATTTCTTCAATACCTGTATATATCGTAGGATATTTACGTTTTATATTTCTTAACTTTATAAATCAAATTTTACAAAACAGTAATTCTCAAGTGAATTATGATGTGTATTTCAACTCTATCTTCAAATAATACTTACTATGAACTCAATCTCAAGGTATATATTAGCATACTATTCAAATAATAAAAATAATCACTGACAGTTGTTTTTCTATTTATAGGTTAAGGTTCTAATCGTCATATCTAATTCATCAATTTAATTCAGAAACCTTCTTTACATACCAAATAAAAACAAATGTATCAAAACTAATTTGTTTAATAAATTAGGCAAATTATAAATTAAATGGTAGTTCTCAACACAAACCCCAATAAAACATACATGGAAGTACCAAGCTTGTTTAAGAAAAACTCTTATGAAAATTTATATATGCACGAAAATACACCTTTCGTGGATCGAAATATAAGCAAGTAAGTATATTTATTATACTATTTTAAAAATACTGTATAGTTCTGGTTTGTAAATCAAATTCCCACACAATTTATTTAGTTTTAGTTTGCCAATCAGATTCTTTGATTTCTAAAATTATTCAAATGCTGACACAAATTAATGTTATAAAGGAGAATACAAAATATCTTTTCTTACTTATCAACACCGTTATGATGTACGATTATTTAATAGTTTTCTAAATTTTTATATACTTTTTCTATATTCGAAACTGTTAAATTCAGATTATTCCAAATAATTATACGACCTGTCACAAATACTGAACTGGTATTCTTTCTTGTACTCCAAACGATTTTCTTTTTAGCTCGTAGATGACATTTACTGGAATCAAAGATGTAGATCCTTTCCTTTTCCTAATTGTCTGGAATGCTCGGAATGTGGACTGTAATGACTGCTATCCTGTAATACCTTCAAATCTGCTATCAACTAGAATCTCGAACCGTCGAACGCTTGCTTGCTGTTCCTTGAAACTTGCCTTTCCACGAATTATATCTCCACCGGACTGGAATACCTGTGTTCGCTGCTATATTAAAGTTCTCGAATCCTTCTCGTCCTGGACTGAACTACTAGTACAACTTCTGGAACTCCACCAACTCTCCTGTGTAATAATTCTCTCGCCGAATATGGATTAATCTTCTTTGATATTTACAAATGCAGTAAGTTTATTTTTAAATTGTAATTATGTATTTATTCGCTTTCTTCTCAAATTTAAATATTCTTCATTTATTTCTTTATTCGTAACCAAAATCCTTTCTTCTTATTTTTTTTTTAATTATATTTGTATGATGATAAATGGTACTATGCTTGAAAATATTGAGATCACCTAAAAAATATCTGCTTTCTTTTCCACTATATCTTAATCACTTCTTTTACACTTTTATGCAATGATGAATATCTTTATTATGTATTTTTCGGAGGAAAACTTCGTTTTTCCGAAAACACATCTACTGCTTTCTAAAATTATTTTAGAATCTTTTTTTTATTTATCCCTCATATCCCTGGCAATAATTCCTTAATTTTTTATAATATCCAATCATATTTGTCCACACATTGTGATAATCCAAAACATGTTTTATTGGTAATTGAATATTTAAAATACCTTTTTGTAATTCCAAAAATTTATCAATTTAATTCTTTACTTTATTTTTTACAACCTTTAACACCCTTCGGCAAACCAAATACTCAATACTATAACGATATTATTTAAATGTCAAAATCTGACACTTCTCCCATTTGAATTTAAGCGCGTAACTATACATCATTTTTTAACCTATATGATTCAAAATCCATACTAATAATCTCTATTTTTCAAAAGTGTTAATTAAACAAGCTTTTACAAATAATATTACATATAAAAATACATCAAGTAACATTTAAAATTCTACTTTCAGAAATGGGTAAAATTAATGCAACAAAGAAACCTGATAGGCAACCAACCACTCGATGCAAGACAACTTCAACATACCCCGATATGCAACCAACTTTGCACGATTCACAAAAACCATAGGGATATATCCATTTAATATTCTCACAATTATTTTAAGTATAATTCAAATATTCCCACATCTATTTATTTAATTATAGTTTGGTCTATAAAATATTACCAACTTTCATTTTTTTAATACTCACTTCAAGAACATATACAGTATATTTTATTAACACTAGTACTTCCCACATATTATTACTCATTCATGTTGGTGAACTACCACAATATATTTACATATTTTTATTAAGGCAGATTCTTCAGGTATGTTTAATATTATACCTGTTTATATTCTCTTTTCCTTAATTATTGAAAATCCATGGGTTAATTGTTTATTAGTTCGGTAAGGTAGTTTTAAATACGTGTAATACAGATTATAAAAGCCTGTTGGAGTAATTGGCTTTTAGTAAATATTCCAATCAAGAAAAAGTGAAAAAAACATTAGATGACTAATTTATAATTTCTGTAAATCGTACACGTACTTCTGATTGTTATTATTTATTAAAAAATAGTTATTTCAATTCTAGCTTAGACTAATATTACATACGCCATGTTTCATTGCAAACAAATCCTTGTAATAACTTAAAATAGTACATAACAAAGCTCTAAAACCGCACTAAAAGTAACGTATATTTTATTTTAATGTTGTTATTTTATTAGATGATTGTAATTAACGAACAAAATATTATTTGCTGTAGTGATGAAATTGCTAAATGCTTTTATAATTTACATCAACTAATTAGTTTATGTGTTGACAATATTTTTATTCAGCAAAACTAAATATTTCTATTAGTGATCTAAAATTAATAATTTGTTTCTATAAAAATTACTTCTATGTTATTTAAAATTTATGGCTACACAGTAACGTATTGCTGAAGCTTATACTTTTTAAATTTGAATAATAATAATACTATTATATTATTAGATCTTAGCATAGCAGCATAGATATGATTCATGTGGATTCTTACAGTGGTTTACTTTTTACTTACCTTCCTTTCTCTTATCTCTCTCTCTCTCTCAAAAAAAAATTAAATGCAATTTTGCAATTAATAATAATAATGATAATAAATATGGTTTATTATTATATAAATAGTATTTACAATACTTCTATTTTGCATTTTTAGTTATTTGAACAATGAAACAACAAACATAATTAATACTTATTGCACAATGCATTCACTAGTCCATCAAAGCAAACATTCTCACGTAGTACTTAGATAACTTAGTCTCTTGTTATTAAGAATATTCCGAAGATAGTTTCCACTAATTGTCAAAAGCAAACATTTTATTCACCCATCAAGAATACTCCCACAATGGTGTCAGGCTATTAAACTTATGGTAATATTATCATATGAATTTTTAAATGGCATCAACCATTCCACTTAAGATAGACATTCTCACGTAGTACCTCCAGGTTAGTTCCTCGCCATTAAAAATGTTAAAATAGGTATAAAATATTTTAAACTCAAAATGAACGATCATTGAAACATCATTAAAAGAATTTTTTATTGTGTTTCAATAAAACAATATTGTGTATTACTTATTTTGTTCGTTCATATAAATCCTCAAACTCTTTACAATATATGGCATCCATTTGTATTTTCTTAATTCTTATGTATATATATTGTTATGGTATTCACCTAATAACATGTGTAATAACGTCTTATTTAATTAATCATGCCCTTAATTCACGTGTTAAATGATACTATAATATTCTTTTGTACTCAAAATAAAGTTATAAAAACTAATGAACTGATCCCTGTATATACACGACAAATGCAGGGACTAAAATGTAATTAATTCAAAATCTTATATGTATAATATAATACCTCCAACTAGCTCAATCAATCTATAAATAATACTTATTATGTATATTATTAATATATGAACATGAGACTCTTTTTATTAAGACTTTATCTTATCAAAATTCACAATAAATAGCTTTTAAATCTTTTCTTTTAAATTCCTTTTTATGTTGACCTTAATGTTCTTAATCCTATCCTGTCACCTTCTTTTTAATTCAAGAATATAATAATTTCAGTAATATGTTTGTTGTATGGTTGGTATTGCTGTGCCAACTTAGTATTAGTTTCTAAATAAAACTTCCAATTTTATTTCAAATTATCTCTTTGGGGAGTGTAAACTGGTTCGGTTTAAACTTCAATATCGTTTTGAGAATATTGAATTAATTATGTTGATTTTTTTAAGGTTAGCGTCCTCTATTTGACAGAACTTATATCTCCCTTCCTGTTTAGTATAAACAAATAAAAGAATCGATATATGAATCAATAGATTTAATGTATGTACAAGAACACAATTCTTGAGTAAGAAATATTAGAAAATGCCAAATAAGTAACAGATATTTAACGTAAACTTGTTCAACCAACTTTAGAATTTCTTTTATAATGATGTGATATATTTATGAGATCTGTAACTAAATAAGGTAAGTTTTTATTTATAGTATTTAGTAAATTGTATATTTATATTCATTGGATTATCTAAATGCTTTAATATTATCTTTCACATACATAAACACTTATGGTGGATAATCGTTTATGCAGTATCTAATATTGTATATGAATAATAAAAAATGATATCAATAACAACCTTTAAAATAGAGATCTAAATTTTATGTTGTAAATAATTTCTATTTATGAATACCTATATTCATCTAAGTATTCATTAGTTGTCAAATTACTTGGATTTTAACGATTTCTCAATTTAAATAAGATACAATCTGGTTGAGAAATAAATATCTTCAAGAAGAATTTTAATAATATATACCTCCTTTTAATATAACTGTTCCATTATCACTCGCTCTTTTTCATGGAATTAATTTGTATTTATTTGTACCCTTTCCTTCTATAGGTATTATGGATTGGTATTGAGATTCGTGAAATATAAGCAGACAAGGAAAAAACAAGAAATAGGTATACAGGGTGTTTCATTAAAAAAAATTCGAATGTGTGCTATTTTAACGCATCACCCTGTATAATTCAAATTATTTTCAAAATGTGTGTTTTTTGTTACTGTGCCACTTTTTATAAAATAAATTTCTTCAGTACTATTTAATAACGCCTATATTGGACTTTGGCGCACTAATGAGCAACCCTGGATAATGTGGAAGCCAGACCAAGGATGCATACTCCAAATTGGAACGTACAAAAGAGTAAAATAAAATAGATAACGTTTCCAAGCTGTTAAATCGCTCTGCAGGAGCGAATAAGGAACCCCAGGAACCTGGAGGCGGAAGCACATAAGTCGCTGATATGCGGACCAAAGGACAGTTGACTATCGAAAAGCACATCACGAGCTCTGAACTGCAAAAATCTAGAAACACAGCTCCGAGAGACTACATATGGGAACGAGAGAACGTTTGAACATTTAAAGTAGGAGAGTGTTGCACATTTGTCCACATCTAAGCAAACTCTATTATTGTTGCACCATTAATTAATTAATGTAAGATTTCTTTGCAGCACTAAACAATACATTTAAACAGTAGTGGGCCCAAATTAGATCCCTGCGGAACACCGCTGAAGGCTGTAAAAGTGTTGGATACATATCCATTGTAGATTACATAGAACAAAGGGATTCCGCAGATATGAGTTTAAGAAAGCAAGAGTTCTTGTGGAAGCACCTAAAGATTGTAGTTTAGCAGAAAGCAAAATGTGATCGATTGTATCGAACGTTTTAGTAAAGTCAGTATAAATGACGTCCACTTGCTGACGATCATCCAAAGCCTCACTTATATATTGAGTGATTTTAACTAAATTTGTCGTAGTTGACCTTCCAGCAATAAAACCATTTTGGTTGACTGCAACATGTGGAATAATGCAGCTATACAACTTCTCATATATGGCGTATTCGAATACCTTAGCATAGTATGATATAATACTAATAGCTCTGTAGTTACGAATGTTACTATGATCACCCTTTTTAAACACTGGTGTAATTTTGCTGATCTTCCAGCGATCAGGGAAAGTGGACGTGCGAAGCGATAAGTTAAATAATATGGTGCGTGGAGAACATAGCACTGAAGCACAATCCCGAAGGAAAACACTGGGAAGACCATCGTTGCCGAAGGTCATAGTTGACTTTAGCTTCCTAAGACCACGAAGTACCTCCTCAACAATGAAGAACGCAATATCAAAGGAAACAGTATTCACATTAAAGTCAGACTGAGCCATGAGGTCGGGCATCGGAGAAATGAAGACATCAGAAAAAATGCCAGAAAAAGCCTGAACAATATCCTGTGGTTGTTCAAGTATATCGTCATCAAGTGTTAAAGATCCTAGTATTCTAGAGATAGATCGCTTGCTGTTTACAAAACTCCAGAAAAGCTTTGGATCACAGGTAATGTTAGTTTCAAGTCTGGTCTGATATACCTTATACGCCACTCTAATTTCTGTTTCAAGCAAATACCGAAGTCTAGAAAATTTATTTCGGAAATAAATAGAACCTGTGCATTTCCATTTAGTGAAATAATATTATTTGAATTTCAAGTGTCTCCTAATGTCTGAAGTGAACCAAGACGGAAACGTATGTTGTGAGGATTTAAACTTCGGGACATAGGAAGCAACGGTCGCATGTATTATAATGTAGAACTTGTCAACAGTGTATATAATACAAGGACAGAATATATATATATTTTTATATATTTATTTATAAACGCAGTGAAAGCCAGTCAGCCAGTACAAAGACAGTCAAGCCGTCGTAAAAGTGGGAGCCCAAGTCTCATCGCCATTCACACCATCAATGCAAGGATGCTGTCTGTCCCCCACCCTTTTTAAAATTTACCTGGACGCGGCCTTAAAACATTGGACGAAAAAATGTAGCCCCATGGGAACATGGCTAAATGACAGCCCGATACATATGGTACTATTTGCAGATGATCAAATAGTAGTAGCGGAGGATCAACAGGAAATGACATACATGTTGAACAAGCTCATAGAAGAATATACTAAGTGGAGCCTGCAGTTAAACATGGAGAAAACCCAGTATATGGTCATAGGAGGGAAAGGATGGGATATAGGATGGACAGCGGAACAATAAAAAATGTAAGCCAGTATGAATACCTGGGGTTCACAATAGACGAAGACGGAAGAGACGACAAGGACATAATGAAGAAAATAGGCAGAGCAAAGAATATGACAAAAGCATTACATCCTACTCTGTGGAACAAGAACCTGATAAAAAAGACAAAAACGAACATATTTAAAGCAATCATTGAACCAGTTATGACATATGGGTCAGAGATATGGGTGATAGACAAAAAAAATCAAAGGTTGCCTTCGGCGGAAATGATATATTGGGGAAGATGCTGCGGAATAACATTATACGACCAGGTCAGAAATGAGAACATCAGAGATAGAATGGGGGGTTAAGGAAACTATTATAGATGCTATACATGGGAGGCAGCTGCGTCGAATGGAGGAAGAATGATTACCAAGAAGAGTATGGAATTGGAATCAACCTCAGAGGAATAAACGAGGCAGACCAAGAAGTAGATGGATGGAAAATATAAAAGAAGAAATGAGGAAGAGAGGTCTACGGGAGGAAGAGTGGAACGATAGAGATAAATGGCGCTTAGGATGCGAGAAGCGGAAGTAATTGCAAAAACTCGCTATAAAAAAAATTATTTAACATACTTAATAAATATCTACATTTTCCTAACATATATAAGAAAGTTAACTTTTTCGGTGTATATCGTCATAATTAATCAATTATAGCGATAATACATCTATTCTGCTTTCATTTTGTAGCCCCTGTATTTTAAGTTTCCATAGGTATTTTATGGTTTTCATTAGTTTGACTACTATTATTTTAAAATGGTATATTCATAAAGCAGCCTCTTTCATACATAAACTCACATAAAAACTTTTCGATATTTAGCCAATGTCGCAAGTTAAACACGTTTTATCTACATTTATCACTATAACTTTTTTTTACTGTTTCTATATTTGATAGATATTTAATGAACTAATTGCAGTGAAATATAGGTATCTACTCTTCGTTATCAATAAATTTTAAAAACGAATTTAGCAATGTACATGTTTTCGCTTCAATAAGTATAGAATACAAATTAGTTTGTCTGAAAAATTTGCAAGTCACCGATATGTTTAAAGAAACGTGTGCATAATTAATTTGAAATTTATCATTTTTCTAGGTGACCGCTTCTCATTTTGATTGATCAAGTTTGCCTTTTTTACCTCATTTTTTTAACATTGAAAAATGTTATTATTATTTTGAATTATATGCCATACATGATGAAATGTTCCCAAAATATTTAGTCTATTTACAATACTTCAGTTTAGTTTTTATTAGTTCTGATAGTTTGATCTAGTTTCTTTTATTTACGCAAATCATTAACATGTTAGTACCTATTACGAAAGACATGTCTATTTTTCTTTTAATAAAGTTTCAACACGATATATACATTTTGAATAATGATTGGAATATAAGAGTTGATTTTTCGCTTTTCAAGATCACTTATTTATTTCAAGGTCTTGAAATTGGAGACATTGCGCCAGGGTGTTAGCATGGACATGAATTGTACCGTCTGATATTTCCAGATTATTGGAGTACGTAATGCTTCGAAGACTGAATTCGTTTTTGTATAACTAGGACATTACATTTCTCAACGCGGATTTTGTCTAGTATATCTACTGTTTCAGCTGTTTACGAATTTTATACCAGGATTGTGGAATTGCTTGGTAAAGAACAATGCGCAGAATTTTTTTTTTGCGATTTCAATCTTGTGTTTGATTGTATATCTCATAATTATTTGTGGATAAGTTGGAGAAGTGTGGAATTTGTGATGTAGCAAATCATTGTTTTATCTCATACTTGGAGAATCTTTCGCAATTTGTGCAAATTAAATCGCATATAAACTTTAATAATCATGAACTTTAGCTTTTGTCTATTTTGCTTGGTGTCCCGATGGTATCAGTATTAGGGCCTGTTTTGTTTTTTCTTTACAGCAACGATATTATATGATTTATAAGGATGTGTTTATTGTAATCTTTGGCGATGATACCTATGACATTGTCAATGGTAATGTGGAAGCTGAAGAAATATGTAATGGGAGTGTGCTTTTAAAGAAGCTTGGTTTCCAGTTAATAGACGGAATCATGAATCCAATTATATATAATAACAGCACTTTCATTCCAAACCGAGATTTATTAGTTTCAAGTTAAGGATAAGTTCGGGATAATGCGAGTGAGCGACAAATTCTCGGTCGCTTGGATTATATTTCGAAGCTGCGATAATAAAAATTTTCTGGTTGTTTCGTATTTTCGCTGACAAAATGTGATTCTTGCGATTTATAATTTCACTGTCTTTTCATTTTGCGACAATAAAAATAGAATATAAATGGGAAAACCACATTACACAATACAAAACCTAATTATAGTAGGAGTATTCAAAAAGAACAATTTTTTCTACCAATAACGAATTGGAGTTATAACAAGAAATCGAAAAATGTTTCAAAATTTAAAAGTGCCATGAAAATTTAGCTATTGAGAGAGTTGGTTCAACTTAAGCGAAATTTATATATTATATATCTATTCCAGATTATAGAAATTCGTTAAAAAAGCGAACATTCTTGCAAGAAGAGAGGGTAAAATTAATTGCCCAGGTGAAATTTTTGTTCTCTTACGAAAGGAAACAATTTCTATTAAAGAATCAAATTGTGCTTGTGTCATATAGGAATAATTTTTAAACAAAATTCAATCACTTAATAATATAATTCTAATATTAAATTAAAGAATCACCTTGCTCTATTCTTTCTTAAAAAACTGAGGTGTGACCACCACACGAAGCGTTTCAATTTAACAAAATTGTTCTAAATTGTTTTAAATAGTTTAGCTTCTTAAAAAAATAAGTCTGTGTGTGGGTAAGTGTGTGTCAAGTGGAAATTTTAAGAATTTTTTTATATAAAAATTATTCAAAATATTATTATAAGTACTTCTATTCTCTTAATAAATCCTATAGAATGCATACTTTGCGAGGTATTCGAATGAAAGGGCTACTCGCTAAGAGTAAAAGTGTTACTTCTGGTCCGAATTTTGGAATTTTGTTTATACAAAAAATATTCCAAAGCCAGCTCTAAATACTTTTGTACTCTTAATAAATATGTGGAGCATATTTCCAAAAAGCGTTATTTCCATATAGTTCGGGTCTCAACGTATAGATGTCGTCATAGTCTTTCTGTATATTAGAACACTCAGGACTAGCTTGTTTGTTTCATATCACTTTAATTCCTACAGATATTAAATAGCCAATGATCGCTTACTTTCCAAATGGCATTATTTTCGTAAAATTTATATTCCAAAAGGATTTATTTTTCTGTTCGTTCCAATAAGCTTTAAAACGCTCAGCTGATCTGCAAACAACGTAGAGCACGTGTGTCCGGATACAAAGTTTACTAAATTTTTTGGCGTAAACCTTCAGGAACAGTGTTTTTGTGGACTCTAAAAGTATGGGTGATAATGATAATATAACGGCTGATATTGAAGATGATGTAGAAGTAGGCGATACATTTCGCGGAACCCGAAAAAAAAAGAAGAAGGAGTGGAAGAAAAACACTCAAAAACGATTACGGTAAGACAATAGTTTGGTAGAATATTATCAGGCGTTATCATATGAACTTTATTAATTTATCAGATATACCGATCATTTTCCCAACATGGAGAATTTTTATTGCCCATGCAAGCATAAAGAAACATCAACATTCAAGTGTAACTCGATAAACAAAGACGATCTTGTATTATTACGTCGCCAAGTTTATTCAGTAAGTTCGAAAATTACACAGGATATCAAATTATCTCATATGATGAATACATCCGCCACTGAAAGACATGCAAGAACTCCAAGCGCCTGTAGGAAGAGGAATCGAAAGCTAAAAGTGAGTACTACTTACCTAACAATTAATTTTTATATTAACAATGACTTCTGAACAGATTGTTTATGGTTTGAAAATTTCTGGCAAAAATGTACGCGTGTGTCAGCCTTTTTTTGCACAATGTTTTGGCGTTTCTCAAAAAAGGTTACAAACGATTGCAAAAAGGATTCAGTCAGGAAGTGAACTTAAAGAAACACGAGGAGGGGACAGACGATCCAAAAAAAAAGAAGCAACACGTGAAAGGGTTGTTGAGTTTATCAAACAATTAAAAGGAAGGGAATCTCACTACAATAGAAAAAAATCAGCACGTATCTATTTACCAGCTGAATTAAATATAAGAAAATTGTGGCAAATGTACAACACCAATGTGGCACAGAATAACAAAGTAAACTATGGGTTTTTCTTCAAACTTTTTAGAACAAAGTTCAACATTGGATTTGGGACTCCGGCTTCCGATGTTTGTAGCCTGTGTTATCGTTTGAAAAATAGCTTGAAAGAAGTGGCTGCAGGCCCTGAGAAAGTTAAAATTATTTCAGAATTGAGAGTGCACAAATTGCGAGCAAAGCAATTTTCTAAAATGATGAAGGAAAACAACCCCGAATCGGTATCGTTCTGTTTTGATATGGAGCAGATACAACCACTGCCAAAATTGCCAATTAGCGAAAATTACTATAGTTCGCAAATTTCTATGTACTCTTTATGCATCACCGACATAGAAAGTAAGAGGCCTTTTTTTTACTTATGGTCTGAGGATGTAGCAAAGAAAGGGGCTAACGAAGTAGGCTCAGCGCTATTAAACTTCCTTGTCAACTACCAATATTCTGAAGGTTGTAAACGTATTTACTTGTTTGCTGATGGCTGTGCAGGGCAAAATAAAAACAATTTTGTTCTACATGCACTCATGTTTGGTTTGTACAATAAGCTTCCAGACACAATTTCAGAAATTACACTTACTTTCCCAGTGCGAGGACATTCTTATATGCCTGCAGACCGCGTTTTCGGTCGCGTAGAGAAAATTTTAAGATCAAAATCGGAAATGCTTACAAAAGAAGATTATTATCAAGTCTACAAAGAAGTTGGGACAATTAAAGTACTCGGTAAAGACTGGACATTGTATGATTTGAAATTTCTAGACTCTGTTATGAAAAAGTATCCCGACTTGAGTCAGATGAAACGTTTCAAAATTACAAAAACCAAAACTAAAATAAACACCCCGATTGTGAAAGTTAAAGGCGAGATCTTATACCGCAACGACGATCTATCAAAGCCCTTTGTGACCCTGCTAAAACGGGGTAAAACTCTTTCAAACGTAAAGCTGCAACCTATTCCTTTAGGACAAGCTATCAAACCTGATAAACTGCAGAGTATTTGGACGCTTCTGAGGGCTGCTGATGTAAACTGGGAACAAAATGCAAAATTTGCTTGGTATGCTACGTTAACTTCAGACGAAAATCTGCTTACAGGTCCCGAACCAGAAGAAGAAATTTGCGATTGTAATGAAGAGGACTGTGGTCTTCACATTTAAAAGTGTAATTTGAAAGAGTTTGTTAATTTTTTCTATCAATTTATTTTTTGTTTTTTCCATTACGCATTAAAAGTTATGTTTTTTCCAAAACGACTTATTTCAGTTTTCAAAGTGCCATATCGACCTCTAACCTTTAAGGTAGATTTTGACATGTTGTCGTCCATATTTACATTAATTTCGATTTTTTTTAATATAGAAGAAAAAAGTTACTTTAACGAATATTAAAGTCTGTGCGATTTATTCGACTTCCTAAAAAATAGTTCAGAATGGAATAAAGCCTTTTTGGAAACACGCTCCACATATATATAGAATGCATAATTTACGACATATTTGCAAAAAATCGCTATTTGATCAGAGTAAAAGTGTTACTTCCAGTAGGAATTTCGAAAAACTTTTTTAAAATTTTTTTCTCAACATTTAATACATATAAATTCTTTATAAATTTGTTTAAACTTAGTAATTGAAGAAATATTGGCAAAACTCTGTTTTTGAACTGAAGTAAACTACTACTTCCGATCTGCCGATTTTATTGAAAATCCATTGAGATCTCAAGAGTGAGATTATACTCGTAAATACAAAATTTGGAATTTATGGCTATAGCGGTTTGATCGCTATCGTGGCCATACACACACACTGACATACAGAGAAAGACACACACACAACATTTTTGAAAAAACAATTTTCGGTATCAGGGGACTTCAAAACCTGGACATCTGCAAACACCTCGAGGTCAAAAATTTTCATCTTTACAATATTTCCTTTTACTACTTATGAGAAAGTAAAATCGATCTCACAGGCTACTGCTTTTTTTATAGTAGTTTCTGTTCCTTAGTATTTGTAACTCATTATTATTTAAATTTACTTTCTTATAGCTATTAGTATAAGGAAGTATTGTGATTTTTGATTACGTTTTCAAGTCTCGTGATATCGAAAATGTGTTTTTTAACAAATATATCTCTAACTGGGTCTCTCTTTCGCCCAGTCTCTGTTTGTCTGTGTATGTCCACGATAGCGGCCATCGGCTAGAGCTATCAATACCAAACTTTATATTCCGAAGTATAAACTTCCTATTGAGAAAGGTAAACCGGAAGTAGTAGTTTACTTCTATGAAAAAATCATGTATTACCAATAACTCAATTACCAAGTTTAATCAAATTTTTAAAGACTACAATGAACCCAAATGTGAATCTTAATTCTTACTTATCGGAAGTATTATTATTGTTATTAACTAGTTTTTTGCGAATATTTTGTAAGTTATGCTTTCGAAACAGATATATTAAGATTATGATAATCGAAATAATCGAAAAATTGTTGGAGACGAAGATAACATATCATAAAACTAAAAATACATCACAAAAGTGAATTAAACTTAATCTTCACCAGTAACCTTTGATAAATATATCACTATGACTGAAACAAGTTCACTTAAAATCTTAGTTTATGAATTACCTTTATATATGACAAATTTGTCAACTACTAGGTTTAAATTTGAACTGAAGAAAATATGTGTCGCTACTATTTTAACAGTGTACGTGATTTTGTTGTATGTAATTTTAATAACTCCATTTAATACATACATTTAATATGTTGATGTGCATCACGTAACACAACTTGTATCCATTTAATTATTAATTAATCATTATTGTTATTATTATTAGTATTATTACACCTATCTCTGATTGCTGCTTTCTGTAACAATCCCATGGCGAATGCAGCGAGGCATCAACTTCAGTAGCACCATAGGCGCTAGCCTAATTATAACTAATAGCTCCTGAAGCTCTATGTAATTGGCGTAAAGCTGTTGGCAGATATTAAGGTGATTATAATATACAAAACAAAATAAAATAAAACAGAGCTGCTTACTTAGAAAATATTTTTTTTAATTTATATATACTGTACAAAAAAAATCATAAAAAATTTGCAGTTTTAAGTTCAGCCGTGATGAGAATCGTAGACGTACTGGAGTCTTTGGTAAACTCCTTTTTCGGCCCTCTCGTATTCACCTTTTACGAGTCCTCCATCGCGAATTTCATGTTGGGATTTACGATCGTCTGTGTGGCCATCTTTCACGCCATATTCGAATTGGTATTTTGGATAAGCCTTAAATTAATAGGCAGGTGTAAGTTAACTTTTGCTTCCTTATTTCGTATGTTTTGAATGTTAAATCATTGTGATTTTTTTGACTGCTATTAAAGCAAAGAATAGGCTGGTCTTGTTGTTGACACCACTGCTCATCATTATTTAATTTTCTTTGAGGATGCTCTGCGACATTCGAAAATGATTTTGGATATATAGTTAGTAATTAAATGAACAATCAAATTTGATACTAAAATTACTTTTGGCAATCTAGGGCAAGTGAAGATTTTGAAGCTGATAGAAGCACAGACTCTTTGTTTTCCAAACAATAACAAAGTTCTGATAAGTTTGGCTAATTTGCTTAGTAAATTTAAGATCAATAATTCAGAATGGTATACATATAGAAGATGTAAATAATAATTGAAGAGTCGAGTTAAGGGGTGAGTAATATTTTTATCAAACAAGAGTTATTTATGTGAATAGTGGTGGTTAGTGCCATATTTCTTTATTGCCAACATTAGTTTGAATATGTTCATAAACATCAAAGTAAGTAATGGCTGAAGACGGATTTCTTTATTAAATATTGATGAATGAAATGCCTTAGATATCATCTTTTTCCAGTTCACATTGAAATTACCTTTTTTATTCAGAATTGCCTATTAGAAATACCGCGAACTTTCACATAAGGTTGCAATCATGGCTGCGATTGTAAGTGTTCGTATAATTTCTTAAAGTTTTCGCGATATATTTTGTTTCTCTATAAAGATCATTTTAATCACGATGTTAAGAGGTGATATTCAAAAAAGCTAATGAAGAACGAAAAGATAAAAATCGTAACTCTTGCGAAAATTTATTTGATAATAAAACCGCTATTTATAGGAGCAAAGAAGCAACTTCGACTTACAATTCGGTAGGTAGACCAACAATAACATTTTTGCTAACATTTTTAACTCAATGCAGTAGCATATACTTTTAATTTTTTTAATATTTCAATACGTACTTAAGACAAAACTTCTTAGTTTTTAAGCTAGTTTTCACATTCTGCTGCCTTAAGGAATCAGTTGAAAGAAAAAATCCAAATATCAATCAGAAAATAGAAAGAAAGACGGATTCTGAGAAAATAAATTAAAGAGAAGTGGTTTACATCTATTAACAAAAATAAAAATAAGCAAATTTTTATTTGTAGAAGATAACGGAAACCGTAGTTGTTAACGAAAGGGGCCAAGGTTATTAAATAAAGAATCAGATGGGCAAAAATATCCTCAATTAGGCTGTTAATTTAGAGATGTTAGATAAACATGTAGTGATAAAGTTGATATAGGAAAGAGAAAGAAACTGTTTATAAGGTATTATAAATTGAATAAAACGCAAAAAATGTTAAAAAATGTTCTCTAATAGGACAACAAAAGCTGCAGACAGACTTCTAAAATTAACAATCATCACAAGTTAAATTTATTTAATTATTTTATTCAGATATAGGTAATGCTTTTATTATGATTTTGTCTGTCAAAATGTTCATAGAGTTTTTAGCCAATTACTGGATTGACACTTGATGATACGCTGCTGAAATATTTTATGAAACTTGAAGTTTTAAATTAGTACTTATAGCGACATTAGACCTGCATTGAAAAGGAAACCTTTAAAGTAATCAAATATCTGTCAATTTAATTTTGTGTTTGGTTTTAAAAATTTGCAAACTTAAGTTGTTTATTAGTTATTTTGAATATTCAAAGTTCAAAAGTGAACATTTTTAATTCAGAGTTTTCTCTTACTCCACCGGAATTAGTAGAAGCAGCAAAAGTAGGATCACTAAAATTATTGGCTGCTAATCCCGGAAAATGTACGAAGCCTCGTATTCAAGATTTATGGAATGGAAGGTGAAAAAGAAATACAGTTCTTTCTCGGAGACGGTGTTATTGGCTTACATAAGTAAATGCAACTTTTGTATAATAAAATATTCTAAAATTAAATATCTTCGTGTTCTTACTTATGTATACATATCCGGGAAAAAGTAATTTCATAAAAGGTGACATTTTGTTACTTGTTAAGAAATATAAAATGTTAAACTTTTTTCCCGTCACAGAAAAAAAAATATAATATAATAATTTATTAATATTTTTTCATATAGTCGTGGACAAAGTATAGTTTTATAGTTTTTACTTCCCCGTAATAGCTATTATTTTCATGCTCGAGAATAATAGCTATCATTATACGCTCGTTGAAGGATATATTATTAAAACATCAAAGATGGGATATATGTTGCCGAAAAGATAATTATAATTCTGTAAAAAAAAATATGAGCGTTCTATTCAACATAAAAAAGACTTTTTTTACAAGTTTTTTTACTTTGCCATATGTCTGTATTGACCCACGTCTCCGCCATTTACATTTTAACGATTTTTACGTTTTGCAATTCCCACCCAGGCGTGAGTTGAAATAAATTGTCGAATTCGACATTAGTATCCCATAAGTACAGTTTAAAGAGTTTTCTAGCAGTGACTTTGAAAATTATCGACATATACTAATCAACTTTAACATAATATGAATGTTATTAATGCTATTTCATGATATTAGCAGTGATGTAGTTTCACGTAAATATGATAATATGATAATATGATTATAAAGTGATGTATATTTCGTAAATTAAATATTGATGTACGACACTGTCCGTAGAACAAATGAAGGAAGATGTTTCCAAGTTGCCAATTTAATAAAATAAAAATTTCTAAATCGCAAAGCATACGTCAATTACAGACACCAGTTATGTTAGAATATGTTTTTAGGATAAGTATCAGTGGCGTAACCAGAGGGGGGGGGGGTTAGAACCTCCCCTCATCGTAAAAAAAGAAAAGAAAAATTGTATCATTAAGTACTTGTTAATTTTAAAAGTCTCGACAACTGCATTATTTTAATTATTTTAACACACACTGATGGAAAGAAATAGAACCACTACCACTACAGATAAATGCGAAAGAAAAACGGGTTGGAAAAATGGACGATTATGGCATATCTTTGAAGTGATCCCCCCCCCCCCCATTGACTCCCCCCCCCCCCCATGGTTGAGGTCTAGTTACGCCTATGATAAGTATCACTCGCAAGAGCTGCATACAAGGCGTTTCAAGTGATACTTATATTCGAAACACGTTCTAACATATTCTGGGTTTTCTTGAAGGACTGGAAAAGTGCCTCCGTACTAAATTATTATCACTCTTTTACTTTAATCGTAAATAACTTTAAAACTATTAAGTTTAACCAATAATCATCTTTAATAAAAAAAACATTTCTATTTTCACGTGAAATCCAAATTTGAATTTATTTACCCATTTCAATTTCAATTTAAAAAAAAAATATCATTTTTGTGCCAATTATCGATCACTCTGTAGAAGTGTGTATATTTTTAAATTGTAAAGCTGTAGCAATCCTATCAACTTCAATGTGCAAATATTTCATTACATTAAGCTTTAAAGAGTAAATTTTTCTTGTCAGATGATTGAATCTCCTGGTATATATTAGAGACGCTAGGTAAAGTTACAAACTTGTCATTCTCGGATAATGGAATAAAAAATAATTTATTTAAAATATTTGCCCAAATTACTAAATCTCTAATGCATATTCTTTTAGGAGTCATCATCGATTTTTTATAAAATTTATTTTTGTATTTACCGATTATGTTTCGATAATCATGAGCAGTAGCGTACCCTAATTAAATAAAAAAGATTTTTTTTACATAAACGTCATGTCCATGATCACCTCCATAACCACCACCACCGTAACCTCCGGCGAGAGTAACTGCCACCAGGATACACAAAAGGAAGATCTGTAAATATACGAACACGCACTTTAATGTATGAAATACAATAATTTAGAAATTTTAAAAAATGCACTCTCTACCTTTGCCAAAATCATTTTAATTTCTAATGCTTAAATGATCGGGTTAACCGCAAGTATTTTGTTTATATATATAGCAGTCGGTCACGGTATCGAGTCAATGGGCGGCAGGTTTTCGATATTTTTTCGCGCGCCGTACGGCGATTTGACTCGCTCGAAAGTAGTTCAATGTATACGTAATTGGTCAAAAAACGTACAGCAGGCCTGCACGGATGTTTTTTACGATTTTATCGAATTGATAGTTACGAAAGGGTGAATTTGCACGGTATGGTACATGCCGAGTGTGTTCGTGTGTTTGTACGTGATACGCCTTGGTTTCAGTGTGACTTTCAAATAAGAGAATTGGTTATAATTATATGTCATACTACATGCATTAACAAATGTTGTACAATACACAAATCATATAGGAATTTTGTTGTTTTCGTGATATATTTAGATGTCAACTTCCTGACTTTTATTAATGTACTTTGTATAAGAAACGCTGAAGAATAAAGAAAGCTGTATTTATTTCGGCTCTGTATAAGTACTGACTGAATAATATTGTGAATCTTAACAGATATTCCAATAATATTTTTTGTTTTCAGGCTTGTTTCGAGGATTTAATAAAAGAAATAAAATAAAAGCGATAAGTTAAATTGTGAAATTGTCAAAATAATCTTGTTTGATGCTGTTTTTCTTGATGAATGGACATTATCAAATGTTAGTCACAATTTGCTTTATTTGGGAAATCAAAGAAAACGTTCTCTCGTTCTTATATTTTTTCATAATAAAATAATTCAACTGCAATTAAATTAAATAATATTTCATTGAATTTTCAATAAACAGTTAATTTTTCTAATTTGATTCATTTTCCGTCAAAAATTTATTAAAATTTTTATATGACAGACTACGGTTGTTTTTCGAGGAAACCTTAAAAGATTAAAGACAAACACTGACATTTTAACGATTTTATTATAATAATTTTTAAGAATACAAACTCATTTCTTATTTGTTAATTCAGTAGAAATAATTGACAAGTCTGTACTTTGGCAGATGTTTGTCTAGTCTTCATCGCCATGACTGTTATCATCGTTGTCAATTTGCACCTCAGTAGGACCAGCAGAACTCCTACCTGGCTGTTCAGGATTAGATTGAAAGCGTATGTAGTACTGCACATTTTCAGGAGTTTTCAGACACTTAGTTATATTTCTAGGAAAATCTAGCTTTTGGGGCTTTATTTGAATTGCCTCTTGATACAAAACAGACAACGTCAGTTTGTTACAGAGATTAGTTCGACTTCGCAATTGTATAGTATGCCAATATCCTGCGTAAGTATCCTTTGTTTGAACGTAATCTACATTGGCAAATATTTTAAGTACTCTAACTTCTTTAATTTTCATTGGTGGTTTAGGATTTGGCATAAAATACGGGTTTAAAGCTTCGGATATGTTAAAAAAGTTTTCTTTCTTGACTTTTACTAAATTAAAAGGAGAATGTTTTCCATAGCTAGTCAGTCCCAGTCAGCCTGAACTTCTGCACAATTTTTTCTTGTTTTTGACTCAATCAAACTAAAATCTTGCACCGTTTGGTTAACGAGAATGTCCTTGTATGGGGAAGTAATACGTTACGGTTTTGAATACTTTGAGAATATGAACTAATGCGTATAAAAATCTAACCATTTACTCTTTTCTCCAATGGTTTCATCATAAACAAACATAGTCGCATCATTAGTTGCTAAATCGTGCACCCCAAAAACGTAATACCATAATTGGCTGGAAAAGAAAACTTCACCCATCTAAATATGAGGTAGAGGCAAATTTTCCATGTAATCAAACGTTATGTACATAATACGTCCTTGTTGTGCTTTAAGCTTGCATTGTCTCTTTATCTCATAAAACTTGTCTTCCTTGAACTGCTGAAGATTCTTTTCTCTTTCAATAGTTCGACGTTCTTCTAGGTCACTACTTAAATTTAATTTTGTTATTAATCGATCAGAAATAGTGTGTGAATGTCTGAACCATGTGTGTGGTCAACTACTGCACACGAAGAATTTTCAACAAAAACAGCCTTTGCCCAGGACTATGGCTGTTTCTGTAGAATCTCGAATGGACAAAGGCTGTTTTTGTAGAACTAGTGAAACTTTACTATACTGTAACTTCAGACTATGTACTTTTTGCAGAAAACGGGTACACCAGTTGATTGGGCGTTCTCGAAACTATTTAAATTAACACTAACCGCGAAATTCAAATTTTTGGACTATGATTGTTTTTGTAAGAAGCGCTTCAATTATATTTTTAATAAAAGCTTTATGCCAAATTACAGACCGGTTTCTGTTATATCAGCCATTCTAAGAATATTTGAGAAAATTCTTCATTGCAAGATATATGATAAAGGTGAAGTATAGGATAGCACAAGAACAGCATGGGATTTCTTAAGGATCGGTCCATAAAATAAAATTTATTAATTTGATTCTATTGATACTATTAATTGCTAGGGCAATTAATGGTGGGACAGCAAAGGACGTCATTAAGACATATTTTGCTAATGCTTTTGACTGATGTTTTATTATTTAAATTACATTGTTTTATGTTTTCAATACAATTAGTGAGGCTATTCTTGTTATTTTTGTATCATAGGACGCAGATAGTTTCGTATGAAGGAGCCTTTTCGGATTCATATATGGTGTCGCCGGGTGTACCGCAGGGTAGCTGCGTGGGACCACTATTGTTTCTATTATTTAAAAATGATTTACCTACCACAATAGATTGTTCTACCTGCTTGTTGTACGCCACGACTGTACACTATACAGACTGTTCATTTCAAAACTTTCTACCCTATATTTCTGGAAATCTGGAAATCTATGAAAAATTCCCTGAAACACGTAAGAAGTATTATCGTGGGGGCCATTTATTGATGTAAAAATTGGCTCGCCCACTATAACCCACTGCCCCCGGGAGCTACTCCCTTACAAAATTTAAATGGAAAAGGGTCTCGAGTAGTACGTCATTTTAAAGGTTTTTTTTGAAACAGTACATTTTGACGTTATTTTCTTTAAAAATTGATCGATTCGTTTTGAAGATTTATAAAACAATATTTGTTTAATTTTTTGTTTTTTGTTTCAGGCTTAAATATATATTACGCAAACACACTTTAACTGCTTAAAATGTTTTAATACAATGTAACAAAGTACTTCTTGGAGAGTAAGCGCTCTATTAAATCACTCAAGTATACATACACGAAAAATCTTTCGTATATGAATAAATGTATGAATGCACATCTACCCAAAGCTGGCATTGCGAAAAACAACGTGCTGACAGCTGTTTCGACTTTACATTGGTCTCATCAGCTCACGAGCTTGTTGTTCACAATGCCCTAAAAACTTACATTACCTGATATAGTGAACTTACGTACCCAATGCCATGACAGATTCCCAGCGGTATCTACTACCCAAGCGCGACATTGAAAGGTAATGTTACCCTCCGTAGTACAACTACTAATCGAGCAACTGTAGATATTCGTAGAGTAGATGTGCATTCATACATTTGAAAGTAAATAAAACTGACAGTAAAAATCACTTAAATTCCCACTTTATTGATAAAATACCATGACGATCGTTTCGACACACAGTGTCTTCAAGAAAAGTTGGAATTTAAGTGATTTTTACTGTCAGTTTTATTTACTATCAACATTATGAATTTCCATCAAGTAAAGGCTACATCGATCCAAACATTCATACATTTATTTATATACGAAAGATCTTTCGTGTACGTATACTTGAGTGATTTAAAATGCTTTGAAATATTGGAATAACGATAACTCTCATCTGTCTGTAGAAGGACACACCCAGCAACATAAAAAATTAATGAATGGGCACGCATCTTGGAGGGCCAAGTGATTGGTCCGTTGTTTTTCAATGGAAAACTAAATGGTGATGCATCTTTGCATAAGGTGGAAAATACTATCAATCCGCTAATTATTGATGCTCTTGAAAATCAACTGGTCAGAGATGGAAAGACACTATTTGGTCCTCATCAAATAGTGTATTTCCATCTCAATTTATTATTACATTACATTTTCAATAAGTTGATGCTCCTCCTCACTATATTTTTTCAGTACGGCGGTGGTTAGACAATGTATTTTCATACAAATGGATAGGACGAAGAGGACCTATAGAATGGCCAGCCAAATCGCTTGTTTTGACACCACTAGTAGACTGTTTTCTATGGGGTTATTTATTCTTGATAAATTGAGCACTTGTGAATTTTCAACAATTAATTATGTTGTATTTATCCATCTATCTCAAAATTTAGAAAAACTTCGTCAGAGGATTAATGCAACCTGCCGTGGAATTCAAAGACATGTTTTTGAAAATGTACGCCGCAGTTTTGACCAACGGCTGTACCATTGTCTAAGGGTCAACCGACAACATTTTCCACAATTATTGGATTGAATTTTTCTGCAAAAAAATATTTGAATTCTTAAATAAATTTGAAAACACAAATAAAACATTTTAATCAATTAAAGTGCGTTTGAGTAATAAATATTTAAGCCTAAAACAAAAAACAAAAAATCAAACTAACCAAAAGATTTTTGAAAATATCTTCAAAATGAATCGATCAATTTAAAAAAAATGAAGGCCAAAATGTACTGTTTCAAAAGACCTCTAAAATGACGTATTACTCGATACCCCTTTCCATTTAAGAGTTTTAAAGGGGGTTAAAGTGGGTGAGTCAATTGTTACACCAAGAAATGGCCCCACGATAATACTTCTTATATGTTTCAGGGAATTTTTCCTGAAATTTAGAGTGGGAGTTTTTGAAATCAACCCCTGTTTAGGCAGATAAACTCACAGGTCTATCTGGAGAAGTTGATCAGTATGATTTAGATATTATTTTTGTATGGTGTCTTTAAAGCACTAATGCTTATTAATTACGGGGTATGCCTCTGGATCGGAAATCTTCGATCAGAGATACTTTATTGGTGTTTGGTTTGATTCAGAGTATTGCTAATGACGCGTACCGTAATTTGGGATTTATCAGACCCAGTTGGGGGAATTTCAGTCACATAGTACCATTGTTTTGTTATATAACTCTCTTGTTCTTGTGAAACTGGAATTTGCTGCGCCAGTTTGAGCGCCATTAAAAAAGTTGATAATAAAATGATTGAATGAGTTGAAAACAGGTTTTTAAAATTTTCAGAAAATAGAATTGTGATCCAGATTTTAAATCGTACGAATCAATTAGAAAAGAGTTTTGCTTGCCACTATTCCGACAACTGCGAAAGTTGTCTAACTTGCATCCTTTTCAAGACAGTTCTTTCATTTTTACCTATCATTCTTTTCTTCTGGGCCATAGTGGGATCTGTTTTATCCTTCTGATCATTTCTGTTGGTTTCCTTCTCGTTATACGTTCTGCCTATTGTTATATTTGTGCTTTATTGTACATTACAATATATCCTCTTTCGAGATGTTCTTCAAACTTTCTGTTTCATTTTCGACCGAACTTCTATATTATTCATTATATTTGGTCCCAGTATTATTTGCATTATTTTCCATTGCATTATTGTTAGATTTTCTTTATCTTGCTTGCTCATCGTTATCTTTTCTATCTCGTAAGCTCCTTTCTCTTTTCTTCTTGTAAAATTGTCGGGAATCTTCACCTTTTAACATCCAGCAGTAGACGTCTGTCATCTTGACATTCAATTTTTCTTGATATTGCACTGCCATTGGCAAATGCATACGTATAGTTTGGCTTATGGGCATTGAAAGAAAAGGACAGTTTGCAGGTCAATAACAAGTTGAGTTGTTTATTTTTGAAAAAATGTTTTCCATATTTGTTTTAAGAAACACTTAAAACCATACAAATAGTGAAAACATGTAGTAATATTTTTGTAGAAAAAAACGTATGTTCATATAATAACGACTTTATAAATATTGATTATCAATTATGCATCTAAATTATCTGATACATACCAATGGATTTGATATTAATCAATTAAAATAACTTAAGAAAAGCAAACAGTTAAGTTATATGGGTTTCTGGGTTAAAACCACGTTGCTTCTTCTGTCGACGTTTCGTCAACTATTCGTCTTCAGGGCTTCTACTACTGCGATAACCTGAAACAGACTGGCATGTGTTGGCAAAGAGATTGATTATAATGTGTTTAGTGTTGCAGTTTAATGGAGGCTGTATGTTATGGTTGAGCTGAGTTTGCATGATGGGCTTCCAACTTTGGGTTCAAATTGTTAGGATGTTTCTGGATTTCGATAATTCTTGGATTTTGCGACTGAAATAATAGGAATCTTTGGAGAGGATCTTTTGAAATTGAATAGAATCTGGCGTTTGGTTTTCAATCGGTACGCAGTCAGTGCAGACCCGGCCGCGCGCAACAACCGAGTGCAGCATACGTGCTTCGATACACGAGTGTGGCCATTGAAGTATTTATTAATGTGTGGGTTTACAGTACACGAAATGTCCTTCTTTGCCATTTGTCGACGTACTAGTACATCAAGGAAGGGAAAGGAGCCGTTAGTTTTGACTTCCGTGGTGAACACGATGTGTTGGCATTTGAGAAATGAGAGTTAATTGCTGTGGGAATCCTGTCCATGCGGTCGGATAACGAAGGTATCGACGAAGCATTAGGTTTAAAGTTATAGGTTGAGATGGATTACTCTTCGAATGCTTCTATGAAAATGTTAGTGACTGCAGGGGGTAAAGATGAACATGGTAGTACCCACAGAACTGAATGTGGGTAGAAGATGAGCAATAGGTATCAACGACAACCGTGGAACCCTTTGACTTAGAAACAGTGATGTATCTACTGATAATTAGAAAACCAATCTATTCACGCTTATACTAATTTCCTGGTTATACAAATCTTTTGTTATGTTCTTCTTTAATTTATTTATACATTTATAATCCTAATTAATTTTTTTGTTCTTCTTTGCCTTTTTCTAGGCGTCTCTTCTAAAGAAAAATAACTTTAACTGGAGGAAGTTAATTTTAAGTTATGTTTACAATGGCTACCCCAAGCGTCATAAATTGTTTAATTTTTAGCTATCTGTTTAACACATTTACAATTATCTAATAATGCATTTTGGAATTACTAAATAAATACAGAGAATATTAGAAAAATTGTACTTTTTCTTTAGGAAGAGTCTATATATTGATTTAACTGTACCTTCCAATAAATAATTTCATTCCATACTGTTTTTCTTTTTAATTTCTTTGTCCGGTGTGCATGAGTATATATATGCTGCTGATGATTGAATATAGCATGGCATAATTTAAGAGTTTTGTCATTGTAATATATATTCAGTTTCTTCAAAATTTAATGAAAAAGTTAAATGTTATTATGACCGCGAAACCCTTAATAAAACAAAATCCGATATATTGCAATCGAACATAAATTTTATTAACAACGTATATAATAATAAATAAAAAATATACAAAAACGATCAAACAACACAAAATCAATGATGGCCTTCTTCACCTCCTCCGTGTCCGTACACTGCTGGATGATTGGCATGGCCTGATCTTTCAACATGAGCGTTGAAACCGTTCTTCTTATCGGCTGTGTAGTGGACAGTTCTGATTGTGCCATCGGGTTCATGGAGGGTGTAGAATCCCTTGACAACATCACCATCACGTTCTTCGTGTTGTTCTTTGTGGTCACCAGTGTGGGCGTCTTTTACACCATATTCAAAATCGTATTTTGGGTACGCCTACAAACAACCAGATTATAAATGTGACAATGATAAAGATACTGTAATTTATAAGATAATACAAAATAATTATGAAGCCATTTATGTATATGTTAACTATCTACTTAAGAGGGTATATAAAGAAACGAATATATGAAATAAAATTGAAAATCAACTTACATCATACAAAAGACAATAAAAATTGCAGTAAATTACCCAAACCAAATGAATATGCATTAACGCGATGACCAAAAATAAGGAACCTTGTATACTGTCTGTTTGGTAAAGCATATAGAATATTAGCCGATTATTGAAGAAATATTGAATGTGGAGGTGTTAGGTATTCAAATAAATGTTATTGAAATAAACCAATAACATGATAACTGATTTGAACAAGAAAATGAATACTGGATTATTTACCATTTGACCATTTAATATTGAAAAAAATGCTGAAAGAAGGAAGATTTATAATGGACATTTTCTGCATAAATACCTAAAGAATATGTTAAATATTTTTTATAAACAGAGAAAATATGATTGCTTTGTTGTGCAGAAAACAATCTTGTATAATTATTGTGTAGGTAAGTGTTTCATGGCTTTGTTACTTCACCTCTCCGCTGTGAAAATGGCTGATTAACTCTGTTGATTAAAGGCATCTCCGAATGACTGGAATTTTATTCAATTTGCCGGCTCGGCAATTTAAATCTATACAACAAAAACATTGTCACTCTAATCATAAAATAATGAGAAATCAAAATGAAATTGTTTACCTATATTCAGAAGAGGATGTTTTTCTAATAAAAATAAAATTCCATAGAAACTAAGAAACAAACTACTGCTGAGGAAACCAAGGAATTTATAAAAGCCATTGAAGGACTTCTTAGTTTTACTGAACCTGTTCATAATAATTGTCATTACTGATATTAAAATTAGAACGAAATGTAGTGTTCTTTTCAATGATCAACGGATAAAATTTTTTTGAATATGTTAGTGCCTGACCGCTCGGGTTCGGACCACATGCCGCAGGCAGAAGCAAGATGGCGGAAGGGCAGGTATACGGGTGCCGAAAGGTTAAGAGAAACAGGTTGATGAAACAAACTCAACTTTATGAGAAAGCATAAGGCTTATTATATGCACCTGGTATCGCTGACTTGTCCGTAAGTAATCTCAATCAATGCCTTTATGTGTCGAAACTTTAAAAGTTTTTTGTTTTAAACTGCATTCTTGAAATTGGTGTGCAGAATTACTTAAAAACTATCAATCCCATTAAGTTCAAACTTAGTAAAAACCTTGATGACATTATCATCTTCTAGTTGAATGAAACTTGTTTTAGAAACATTTGAAAAAAAATTCTGCGGAAATTTCGAATGAAAATTATTATTTTTTAAATGAGTGCTAACGTCAAATAGACACTACGCATGTTCTAAATTTGTTGTAGATCAAACTACACGAGAAGCTAAGCTGCACGCTTTGTAATAACATTCTACCACAGCTCCGCCATTTTGATTATTAATAAATTCGAAAATATCTTTTTGTATACTTGAATATACTATTAAAGAATGCCTACAGTTCCATACATGCAGAATGAATATTTCGTATTTCAGAAAATTCCTTAAAATTGATCCATTTTCCCTAGGCTAATTGTATATGTCCCCTTAAATTTGTTCCATCTCTAAAATGATGTAGATCGACAGTAAATGGAAATGTAACAGTATGGAAAAGTGAAGAATTGTTTTTCTAATGTTTTAGCTACTTGGTTAATTTTTCATGAGTTATTTAAGAATGTTGCCGAATCAAGTGAAATGTTATTATTTTAGCTGAGTGTATTCGTAATATTACTTGTTTTGATCACTCGATTAGGACCATGTATGATGATTTCGTCGATAGTCCATGTATAAATCCATTTCTTTTGCTGTTTGGTAACTAAACATGAAGGATAATTAAATGGTTACATCCGAAAGGACTCTTCAAATAACGATTTCGTGGAGAAATATTGATGCTGGTCCATTTTTATTTCAATGGGAAAATTTTCGACATAAAATTGACGTTTATTTATTTCCTCTTTCCGCCCTATATAACTCGCGTTTCCAGATTTGAAATGGGTTTGGGGGGGGGGGGGGGTTATAGTAATTCTGAACTCCTTCTTATTTGAGATATTCAAAAATAAATATTTTGTAAATACCCCTTTAACATTTGATGGTACCTTTACTTTCAATTGTCACATGCTACAATTATTTAAAAAAATCAAAAGTACTATTCAACTTTTGTATTAAGCAAGAAAAAATTGTCTGATAATTAGCAACCTGTTGGTAAATAACGCGGAAGCAACCTTCCTGGTTTCTGGGTTGGAACCGCGTTATAATTTCGGCCACTGCCGACGTTTCGTCCGCAATCCCAAGGGACATCTTCAGGGCTTCTAGAAGTCATGAAAATATCCATTAGGATAATGGACGAAATGTCGGCAATTCAAGCAGAGCCGACGATGACGCTGTTTCAAGCCAAAAACCAAGAAGTTACAACGACAACCGTGGAATCCAACGACTTAGATTAACGAGAAAGTTAGGAAAACATTTTGTAATCTGCATTTGGATTCCGACACCTGAAGTCGACACGATACCAAATCTACACACTTTTACGGATTTTCATAGACCTACTACATATTCGGATATGAAAATCGCTAAAAGGCTCTAGATTTGGGGTCACGTCGACTTCAAGTGTCATACTGAGCTTTTGGAATCTCACTGAGGATTTCTCGAATCCTTTGATGCTTTTATTTTAATAGACGCCGGAAATGGACGAAGTGTTGTTTTATCTTGAGCTTTTTGAGATGTTTCAAATGATATACTACCATAACTCTATTTAAGATTTTTGGATGGGTGGCGCTTGAAAATACATGGCAAACGTTTGACATATATCCGCTTTTAAAAGTAATGTTTTGAGAAATGTGGATAAGAACGATGCTCTATATTAGCAATTTATTTTATTATTTAAGGTCTTTCTGTAAGCTTTCCTTGTAATTACTCATTACTTATATACTTTATTATTGACATTTCAAACAATTTTAAGAAAATTATTATAATAAAAATGATTTAGGTCACATTCTGCAGCATAAATTACTTTTATTTAGCTTCATACTATAGTGCAAGAAGAAGCACGATATGACCTACGCCCATGTCATGCCGAATTTTTGAGCAGACTAAATTTCTAGACATTTAAGATTTCTAAAATATGTCATACATTAAAAAGGAAGAATAAAATACTCTTTTGAACTTCTCTTTACGAGGAAGGCGACTGCATTTCCAAATAGTCTTTATTTCTATAAATTTGAAAACTTATTCTATGTTACGTCCAACCTTTATACTCCTTAAAGAGATAAGAAAATTTACAGAAATGAACTTGATTACACAGCCTGCTGGTGCCTGCTCATCCTAGGAACTTACCATGTATTATTTTGCAAAAGGAATAACCGGGAGAAAAAGGAACAATATGTAGAAGACAGAAAAGAAACCTTTGAAAGCTTGATAAAAATATTTAAAAGAAATTCTGATTTATCCACTTCCACCACATCATATTTAATTAGTCTGGTTTTAATTATTTTTGTGGAAAGTTTCCGACTTTACCCGAAGCAAAGTCGAAGGAATTTATTGTTCAAGTAGTGTTTGTCAAACTCATTCCGTATTCTTTCAATGATTCTAATCCCTAAAGAACTACTACTAGCCTGTGGTGCCTGTCCATCAGATATAGGAAATTCCAGTGTTTTCTTCTGCGAATAGGATAGCCAGGACAAAAAATAAAGGTATATATAGACAAAAAATGACTTTGGATCGGGGATAAAAATTATTTAAAAGAAATTTGAATTACTCCACTTTCACCACATCATATTAAATTAGGACCAATAAAACAATTTGTTGAGGTATTTCCAAAAGATGAAGAATAGCTTTGTGGAAATTTCCCGCCTTCACGCGAAGTAAAGTTGGACCAAGGCGTACTCATAAGATCTGACATCAGAAACCGGATGAAAGTTGGAAATTTTGAAAGCAAAAAGGAAGCTATTCAGTGATTTTTTTTCAAACTAGTGGTAATAACCTTCCATTGAATCAAAAGTTATCCAAACTAGAAATGTCTGATTGAAGAGATGGTGACAAACTTCAAGAGTATATGGTGTAATGTGATAATTAAAGTACATTCTCTTCATTGGTAATTGGACTATTTCTTAACTTGTGCTATTTCTTCTAAAATATGCATTTCTTTTGTGAGAAAACCATCCCTAGTAGAAAAATCAATTATCAAAACTAAAATATTTGTTTGTAGACGAATGTTGCATTTTTTTTTTTGTAAAAGATACTGCAGAAGATATTTGGAGGAATAGACGCAAATAAATCAGATGCATCAATTGATGAAAATGATTATAGATATTTTTATATGATTGTATATACTTACATGATAATCATGCACGTGTCCATGCTTATCGTGGATGGGTTCAGGATGATAGGCGTGAAGATGATTGTTGTTATAAGATTCACCACCATGACCACCTGCTTGAACAAGCGCCAAGAACGCGCAAACTACGGCGATCTATAAAAAAATCAACATTATCACAAGTTTCACTTAACTCCACTGTGCAGTCGAACTTACTTTGAAGAACATGGTGTTTGTGTGCGTTTTATTCAATCGATATTGTCCAAATGATAAGGTATATTCTTTTCAATACGTTTATATACCTTTAGTAAAATCAAAACCTTCACTCAATTTGTAAAGAAATTGACACCGCCACTACTACTACCAGCAATTATTTTTATAGAAAAATGAAAGTCGTGTTTTATTTTTATTCAGTGTGCGCGATTGTAATAATTGTATAACGCAAATATGTAAATAATTTACTTTTTATCAATGAATTGTGTGTGTATTGCGCGAAAATTGACATGACAAAAAGGTCTGGTGTCTATGATATTTACATCAACCTATGTGGGGTGTCTACATAACTGGACAGTAAATTAAATATAGGCCTAATAGTATACATAATATTTACATATTATATTAATTCAGGTATGTATTAGTGAAGTTGAAAAAATAGTGCCTGGTTATGCAATTTTTCCAGTTTCACTGTTGATAATTAGTTCCAAGGTATTAATTATCCTGGTATCTTTTAAACAAGGTTGACAAAGAATATAGAAACGCAATTTTTTTTAGAAATAGAATTCTGATAAACAGCGGAAATATTCAATGAATAAGCAAATAATTGTCAGAATATGTCTGTTTTTATATTATACAAATCTAAAATTTGTATATATATAATTTTATATATTTCAACTTCTTATATACTTTGAACAAACAAATATAATTGAATAATATTTTTTTTGTCCAAGGGAATAACCAATTCGCACAAAATTATAAAGTAAATGTTATATACTTACTTATGCTACTTAGTGCTACGTTAAACTGGGATTTGCATATGGAACAAGTATTCAACAAATTCAATAAAGGAATATCTGTTTTAAGGCGATTGAATAATTCAAAATTATAAAATATATTAAATTTACAAAAGAACTCGTGTAGATGTATTTTTTTGGGTTTTCTCTTTATTTCAAACGGCACAGTTTTTATTAACTTTTATAGTTTTAAAAATTAAAATTTGAATAATTTTGTCTCGAATTTAAGTAAATATGACAGGTTCTTGTCGTGGTAAAAACACTTTTATTAAATACCCTTAAAATTGTATGCCAGCATTACTTTGTTAATTTCGATTTTAAATTCAAAAATGTTAGAAGTTTTAATTAATTTATTAATTAATTAATAATTTAATTAATTAAGTCTAGTCGACTGCCAAATCTCTTAATTATCGACATAAGTAGCGATCTTCTAAACTATATATATAAATTTTTTGACCTATTTCACATATTCATGTGTATATAATTTAATTTCTTGGACGATTAGAGGTCTTACTGATTTTCAATATTCTTAAAATTAGTTTATTTTTCAGTGTTTGAAAATCATAATTATAATTTCCTAATTTTGCTACTGATAATTGTTAATTAGGTAATTTTTAATTTCTTAATAATTACCCAACTCTCCGAGAGATAAATATTTAAAATTAATAAGACCTCTATCGTCCAAGAAATTAAATTATACAGTGCGTTCATGATGAAAGGAACAAATTCGTTTAAAATTCAAGTAATTATTTTGCAGAAAAATGCTCGGACAGGTCGGTTAGTATTTTGAGTTGTGAATTTTTTGACATAAGAAAATTATATACAGGCTGTCTAAAGAAGAACATGTGCAGCAATCATTGTTTTTTTTAATGGAACATACTGTATATTATGTCATATTTGAATTGTATGATAAATTCTCAACACTTTTTGTGTAACATACCATATCCCCAAAATCAGCGGTTTTCGGAATAATGACGTTTGAAATGTGATAAATTAAAAAAAATACATGAAAATCGATTAATTTGAAGTAGAGTTTTTTTGTTGAAGATAAAATTTGCAATACCAGGTTGTTCTTGTTGGCTTTTAAGAAAATGTTTAAGGTGTCCTTGTTCAATTTAAATGTTTTATTTCATTACCTGTGTGTGTATTTTAATTTATCACAAAACTCATTATTCCGAAAACCGCTTATTTTGGGGATATGGTATGTTACACAAAAATGTGTTTAATGTGTTTAGAATTTACCCTACAATTCAAAAATGGCATAATATACAGGTTGTTCCATTTAAAAAAACCGATGATTGCTGCATACGTTCTTCTTTAGACACCTGTATATAATTTTCTTATGTCAAAAAATTCTAAACTAAAAATACTAATCGACCTGTCCGAGCGTTTTTCTGCAAAATAATTACCTGAATTTTAAACGAATTTGTTCCTTTCATCATGAACGCACTGTATACACATAAATATGTGAAATAGGTCAAGAAATTTAAATTAATTAATATATATATTTTCATTTGAATTTGTTCGCTAGAAATGGCCAATCTCTAGTCGACTAGCACATCATTTGTTAATCGCGTTTCGGATAGGAGGGTAACTGTTGTTATTTAAAGATGTATTACTATACGTCAGAAGAAAAACTATATATGATAAAATAATTTTGCAGTGGTAAGTCTACAGAAGTAACTAGGGATTTATTTGCAATGAATTATCCGCAAAGATCCATTCCTAGCGCAAATACAATTCGTAACACGGTTCGACGTCTTGAAACGGCTTTTACATTAGTAAATAACAAAAACAAAAATGTTCCTGATAGGAATGTCAGTGATTTGGAAGTGCAAATATGCGCCTTGGTTGAATTAAGACTAGTATATCATCCCAACAAATTGCTCGCAAATTTGACATTGTTGCTACAACTATGCAAAAACTATTATGTAAAAATAAGTACCGGTACTACAAAATATCACAATGATGCGTTATTTTTTAATAATAGCTAGTTCACAGACGAAAAATCATTTCATGTGCATAACCATCATGATCGCGCAATTAGTCGGTATTAGTCGCGTGAAATCTACGTTAGAATATACCAACGCGAAGGCAATATCCAATAAAAGTAAATATATGGGGCGGTATCCTTAAGAATGATATAATCGGACCCTTTGTTTCAACTGTAATTTAAACGGAAATAGATGCTTACAGTTGCTGCAAAATAATATTACTTTAGATGTACGGGAACGATTTAATATTAATGAAATTTGGTTTCAGCTGGACGGTTGCCCCGCGCACAGCACTCGTAGTGTTAGCCACTTTTAAAATAATGTCTTTGGAAATAGATGGATAGGCAATTCAGGTCCTATTAAATGGCAACCACGATCTCCTGATCTTGCCCCGAATGACTTTTTTCTATGACCCTTTTTAATTAATTCAATATACGATTACGGTGATCAATGTCCATCTAATTTAGAACAATTGCGTGCCAAAATTATTGAATTCTCGAATAATGTTTCCACGGCAATTTTAACAAATGTCCGTCAAAGTTTTTTTAATGGGCTGGGTTACTGCTCAGATCAAGAGTTATTTGAACATTTAATAAATAATTATGTAAAAATTCATTTTTCTTTAATAATTCCATTCTTAACGTCTAATTAAATTAATTGTGTTTGAGTCTATATTTACTGAAACATTTTATTTAGTTTCATGCAAATTTATTGTTATCTTGCAGAATTTTATTTAGTTTGTTTCTTTTTCTATTTTTAACGCTACGGAATTATTTACTTTTTATCTTAATAAGAGACTATTTATTGTTTTTAAACAAACACAATAAAAAGTTACCTTTGGAAAACAACAATTAAAATATATTTTTCAAAGCAAGAGACGTTCCTTAACGATATTAAGCGTGTGTAGCATTTGAAATAGCTTCCGCAAGTTTATTTAAATTAAGTGGAAAATACCACAAGAATTATACTAAAGCTTATTATAAAAAGCTGCGCTACTTTTTCCCGCGTTGGGTGACATAATTTAGATGAGAAACTATCCAGCCCAACCAGTGTAAAGGGCGATTAAAGAAAATCTGAAATGAAAACCAAGCATTTGTGAAGATTAAAACTATTGACAAAGTATTTACCTGTGCCGACAGGAGCCAGAAAAAATAAGAAATTACGTAGATTAATGAAGAATTTGAAAATATTACATTGAAAAGTTTCAAATTGCGGCGTCTTTTAAAGGAAGTAGAACAAGCACCAGCGGTAGCACCCGAGTCGAGCCGACGACATCATTCAGTTGTAAACATCCGATAACGGACGATAGGATCGACATATATAGTTGATTTTCTTCTTTGGCTTGTTATGCTCCGGGGATGAAAATAACTCAATTGAATGTCTGGAGGATCTGAAGAAAGAATTGGAAAAACACGTAACTTCTAAACGGCTTGACCGATTGAACTCATATTCACGCAATATATTTGTTTTGTCGAGACGATGGTTCATAGCTATGCTAGGATCTGATAAGGGGAGCTGTAGTCATGTTAAGGTAGGTTGACCAAATAAGGCCCGGTACCCCAATAAGGACCATTGCACCCTTGCCTTATTAGGTATTTGCAATAACAGCAGGTCTCTTTACTTACATCTGTGAGACCTCTAGTGTTAATTTCTAAATTTCCTGTTAAGTGGTAAGAGGGTGAACCGAATTATCGACGTCCATATTAGTTCACCTGAGTTTGGGAAATAATTTTGAGGTAAGTACTAGAAAATCGTTCGTAACGTTGTTATTCTATATTATTTGTCATCAAACTAGAAATCAGTGCTCAATGACAAATAATGCAACAATTTCATTATCATCCAAATAAGGCCTTTTTGGTGCTTCTTGTCGCCACATGATTTCTGGGGGGTCTGCGGGCCTTATTTAGGACTAACCAGGCGTGGTTAGTCCTAAATAAGGCTCGGGTCTTTTTTGGTTCTTATAATATTATTATGCTGTTATATACACTGCTTTCCTCATTTCTTAGTTTGAAAGCAACGCTTTTCGATAAACATGCCGCCCAAGAGGGCCCGATGGTCAGAAATCCAGTTGCAACGACCAATGGAAGAAATTGATGCTGGTATATCTATCCGACAGGCATCAAGGGAATTTAGGATTCCACGCAGAACCCCCAGAAATCATGTGGCGACAAGAAGCACCAAAAAGAAACTAGGAAGGCCCAGTTTCCTAACCCCAGGGCAAGAAGATGAACTGTGCCAACGCATTTTTCTCTTAGGAAATGTTGGTATGCCTCTTACATAGAAAGTGATAGGACGCACGGTATTTTCTTATTGCGAAAATAATAACGTACCTAATCCATTCAATGTTGCAAATAAATTGGCTGTACGTAAATGGTTGAAGTTGTTTTTACAACGACACCCTGAAGTATCGGTTCGTAAATCTCAACCCATGAATGCTGCAAGAGCCACAAAACTAAATAGATTTATTGTAAATGGCTATTTTGAAAAGTTGAAAAAAGTTATGACAGAAATGAATGTCTTAGAGAATCCATAATTAATTTTCAATATTGACGAAAAAGGATGTCGCTTAAACCTTCACAAATCGCAAAAAGTCTTTGTTCTTAAAGGCCAAAAAAGGGTGCATTTAATTTTCCAAGAACATGCAGAGAATGCGTCAATTCATTCCGCCGATGATTTTATTTAAAGGACAACGAAGGAAGGCGGAATGGGAAGACAACGTACCTCCAGAAACTGCAGTTGAAATGACCGAGAAAGGCAGCATGGCAACGTCGGTTTTTCTTAAATGACTCACCCACTTTCCAAAATACAAACCTAAAGGGCCAGTCTTTTTGATATCTGACGGTGCGTCATCCCATTTAGATGCTACAATTCTTACAAAAGCAGATGAACATGAAATCAAAACATATTGGGGCGAGGAAATGCTGTTACTTTGGACTAACAAACCTGATCGCACGATCACCAAATATATTTGGAACAATTTTTTCAAGGATGTGGCCGAGGGCAACAACTCCTGAAAATGTGATGTCGGGGTTTCGTGCAACGGGCATCTATCCTTACATCCCAAAAGCAATCCCTGGTTGTGCTGATGCCCCGTCGGAAATCGCAGAAAAGGATGACATTCAAGCAGTCAATGTTGAAAATCCCGGAAGTCCAACAGCTGCAAGTTCAACTCCCATAGCCAAGAGAGTAGAAAAAATAAGACCGAAAAGCGGAGATGTTACGGATTCCTCGTCTTCAGATGAAAGTAGTTTGGTTTCGGGAGAGGAAAATAACATTGAAGATGAACCAGACGAACATATAAAGGAGCCGTCATGTAGTTTCAATGATATTCTGATCACACCAAAAGTAAAGATGAAAAACACGGTCAGAAAAAAGGCAATAAATTACCGAGCTCAACAAATTACAACAGTCCTTTTTAAAGATGACAAGAAGAATAAAAAAGATGATCCAAAGACGAGAAAGAAAAGTGATCCTAAAAAACAAGCTGAAAACGTGGAGGAACAACCACAGTAGCGGAACCAAGCAAAATTAATCACAAAAAAAGAAAGCTGGTACTGCCATTTGCGCCAAATTGACGAAGTGGACAACATGACGCTATGTACCATTTGTAAACGCTATGTTCATAAAGACTGCGTGGGTTTAACAGCCGCCTTTACGTGTCCAGATTGTGAAGAATTTTATTTTTTTTTTATTTTTTATAGAAATATTATTGTGTTCAATTTGTAATAAATATTGTTTTGGTTCAATTAAAGTTAGTAAAAGTTCATTTTAATAGTTGTGTCGCGTTAAAAAGGTATGGCCTAATTAGGGACATGGGATGGGCCTTATTACGAACACGGGGTTCTAAAATCGGCCCAGATGACAACTTTTAGTAATTATTTTTTTACATTTTGGTCAGGCTTATCTTGATGAGGTTTGTCATACAATTGAAACAATAACACTATAGAGAGCTCCTCAACATTTTTTATGATAGTGTTTTGTATATGCTGCCGTCCGATAGATGGCGCTATTTTTTTGGTAGAATTCTAATCTCGCCACCTGCGGAAAGGACAGAACAAGGTCTCCCCGCCCAGCTAGTTACTAATAATTATATTGTTATTGCCAGAATATAATAATAATTACAAGGAAGAAGTAATAGAAGATTTTGTATATAGCGTTTGACTGAAATAAAAGTAGATATAGGGAAACACAAACACGCACACAAGTGCATGCAAACATGAAATGGAGGGGTACGATAGTAGGGGACTACAGATGAGTTCATATCGGGCGTGATATCGGGACACCGGGGTACCGAGGCTTTAGTGCACAACGTGTCTTTTAGTATGCAGTGAATTAACACAACCTTCTGTACGAAATTGTTTCACAATCTTATGGATAGCTGGCACAGAGGGAGGTGGACGATTTTCATACGCCGCAACAAATAAATTTTGCACGTCTTTGTACGAATTATCCTTGGCATACCATAACACAATCTGTATTTTTTCCTCGACAGTTAAGGGCATTTTATTTTAATATTTGCGAGTCTGCTCAGATACAATGTAACGTTCACGCTCTAAAGTTACGGAACGAATGTGTTGTCCCCGCTTTCGATCTCCCCACTATCTCCCCACACCACCGGGCTTATACATAGGTACATGTTTATGTGTGTGTATTTGAAGATGCATATTAACTTTTAACTACGACAATCTGTATATATATAATATGTATATTGATTAAAAAAAAACCAATAGTGGAATTTAACAGGGTTTTCGAAAGAAATATGCAACATAATAGTGTGTACAATTTGTAAGAAGAAAACGTGGTAATTTTACACCATCAAAATGAAGGCCACATACTTGCGATAACTTGCTTTACAATAGTCCTATATTGCACATATTTTGCGCTTTTGGCAAGGAATCTGTTGTTAGTAAACAAACTTGTTATTAATGCATTAAAACGGGTAGTAATAATATTCATGTATTTCAAACGGAGAATGTATAAATCATAGTTAATGTTTTAATTAGAAGTATACGTTATATAATGCAGTAAATTTGTGCATTTAATTAATATTACCTTTGTTTTACATATATATAGTGACTTATATACGTGTACTGCCTAGATAACTATATTGATGTTATACAAATCCAAGACCTTTTTTATTTCAAATAAAACGTAGAATATATATCTCTAGCATTTTGGAATGGCTTATGAAATTCAACACTGTATAGTGGATATTTTTGGAGTACAAACTATGAAACCTGAAATTTGTATAGTGAAACGAAGTGTATAGAATATAGAAGGTTACCGTTCTCGTTGCTAAATTGAACATCGGAATCTTTTAAAATTCACAGAGCTAGCAATGCAATTTTTTAAATTTAGAAAAACAAAATAATTTATGTTCCAGTTGCTAAATTTAATGTGGAAGTGAACATTATTTACGTTTTATTAAACATGTCTGTTCGTAGTTTAAATATGTATAATACACTGTTTAGGCATAACTTTTTCCAAAATGTCTGAACTGAGAGTTTTAGTTATCGAATGACGAATGACGTTCGTTACCTACTTCTGAACATGTGGAGCAGTTACGGAGAATTCTATTCTCACTAGACAACGTCTTCTGGTCAACATGGACATTAACGTGTTGCAACACCAATAATATGAAAAACCTTGAATAAGGTACACTGGTCTCCCATCCACGCCATCTAAGTTCTTTGCGTGCTTCTTTCTTCTCGGCTGTGAACTTGCGTTGCTTGACATACTACATTTTGACATATTACAATAAATTTGCTTCTAACATAAATTTGTTGTAATATTGGATTTACACTAAAAATAATGCCGACAAGTAATGCGAAAGTTGTCAACCAACTTCTCAACTGTTGCCAATTGAATAGTCGGAGCAAGAAGAGTTCCAGATCTTATTGATGAATTACGAATCATGTCTTCTGATGAAGAAAGTGTAATAACATTCAGATGTATAGTTGTGTCAATTATGTATAGATTTGACACTCGCGCCATGTAAATATAACTTTACATGATGTGCACTTTAGCGAAGTTAATGAGTATGCTTTCTAGTCTATAATTTTAGATGTGAGTGCAATCATTCTTTTGGGAAACAGGCGTTATTCTGCTTATATTCCAGAATCTACGAAAAGTACATGTAAAAAAGATTTAAAATGTTTGTCAAAGGTAAACACAGAATTGGAGTACAATCCCTGAAGAAGAAGCCAGAGAATCTATCATGCCCAGCCGTCATATCTACTTTAACGTGTTTCATGCTCTGCAATGCTTCACGGATGGATAAGTGAGATGTTTGGACATAATCTAAGACATCAACAATAGGAGTTGTCACATTTAGACAATCGTTATCATAAATTTTAAGGGAAGTGTCAGCAAAAGCTTCCACAAATGCTTGTGGTTATATTATATCGGTGAGAATATCTCCATTCCACTTCCTGTAATAATTTTCTTTAAATTTCATCATATTTCCAATTTAATTTTACACACTGGAGGGTTATTTCTTCTATTATTAATATATTTTTTCTTTGAATTATTTCATCATTTCATTTTTGTTTGTACAAAAGATTTTTAAGCTGTCTAAAAAATAATTCCTTTCTTAAACGCGTATTGACAAAATTTCCTTTTGAAATAGCTATTCACTAGATTACTCTTCTCTTATTCATATAAATTACTTTAATTTTTGACAGTGTTGTTTTGATTTGAATTAGTTATTAGGCTCTTATATTTTCATATGGGTGGTGTTATTTTGATAAAAAAATTTTTTACTTCGGCTCCATTAGTAATTTAAATTAGTTCAAATTAGATTACGAATACTTATGTCATGAATAAATTTTATTCAAAAAATACAAATATGTACAATCAAACAATCAGATAAATACATAAAACTGTATTTAATTAATACAGAGAGTTTAATGATGAAGATGATGTCCGAATCCTTCTTGTTGACGACCGTATACTTCTGGATGATGACCGTGTCCTTTTCTTTCAACATGTGCATTAAAACCATTTACTTTATCGGATGTGTAATGAACAGTCCTGATTGTTCCATCGGCTTCTTGGAAACTATAATAACCCTTAACTACATCACCTACGCGTTCTTCGTGCTGTTCCTTGTGATCACCAGTATGGGGGTCCTTAACACCATATTCGAAATCGTATTTAGGGGGCGCCTGGAAAACAAGTAATCAAAATTTGTTGCGCATGGAAAAGTAATTTTAATATTAGCTTACGTGATAATCATGAATGTGACCATGTGCATTTGCTATTGGTTTTGGATGGTATGCATGAAGATGGTTGTTATTGTGTGAAGACCCATGGTAATGTTGTTGTTGTTGACTGTAGCAGAGGGCTACAATAACGGAGAAAACAATGAGCTAAAACAGAAATATTTTTTGTAAAAATAAAACTGTTATAAATTTCTTTAACGATGTAATTTTTTATAAAAATTATTTCAAACTACATACAGTTTTTAATGCCATTGCTGATGATTTCATTCACTGATTTTTTGATTATAATGATAATAATGCATCACGAGTCAGTTTATATACCCAAATAAAACCGCTCACTCCATTCATAATAACGCACTATTTGATTTAAAAATGAAAGTCAATCTATGTTTTTCATATAAGAAAAAAGTGTTTGAGCTATATTTAAATTGCATATATATATATATATATACACATATTGTTAGATCATATTCGGCTTTGGGGAAACACAAATATATACATTTTTTTATGAATGAAAGTTGGTATGTGTGTCAAAATTTGTGCGTATACCGATTTGAGAGTATTTTTTATATCATGTGTGTGAACTAGATAGAAATTGTTTCTTACATTTGTCGCTAAATAATAATTTAGTGTCGAAAGAAGTGCTAATTTACTGATCTTAATATATTACATACGTATGCGAACGTGAAATACTACAAAATAAAAACGTCACTAAATATTTACCGTAAAAGTTTTGGTGGCCAGTTTTATTTCCTATCCAACATTTTTAAAATTTATTATTTCTAGTATCTGATGATTAAATCTAACAACGTTACAATACAGTTTCAATATATTTTTTATATATACATATAGGTATATTAAGTATTAACAAATAAAAATTTAAAATTTTATTTATAATTATTATCATTTATCTTTGCGCAAGATTTGCATTAACTTATCTGTTAGTTTATCGTACGATATTCCAGGGAAAATCAAATTTAATAGCGTTGTCAAGATAGACGAATTACCGATTTCTAGTAATACGGAGCACGTAAGAGAAAGAATTGATACTTTATATGCAGTATGAATATATATACGTGAAATTAGTCATAATCAATACATTAAATAATATTTTATAATAGTAATTTATTTATTAATAACATACAGATCTTGCATTCAGTAGGCAAAATAAAGTCAGTTTATAAGTTAAATTTATAATAATAGTATTAATAATAATAATTTGATTTCTTTTACTTTCTTATACGCAGTATAAGGAAGTATTGTGATGACGAAAATTTTCGACCTCTTTGGAGATGTCCGCATTTTGAAGTTTCCTGATACCGAAAAAGTGGTTTCTCTCTCCCTCTCTCTCTCTCTCCCTTTGTGCCTCTCTCTCTCTCTCTCTCTCTCAGTCTGTGACCACGATAGCGGTCAAACGGCTACATATATCAATTCCAAATTTACGAGTATACTCTCCCTCTTGAGATCTGATTAGTCTTTCAGTAAAATCGCTAGGTCGGAAGTAGTAGTTTACTACAGTGAGAATATCGATTTTTGCCAATATTTTATCAATTACTAAGTTTAAACAAATATATACAGAATTCAAATGTACTAAAAATTAAATTTGAGAAATTTCTTATTAAAATTTTTTTTTCGAAATTCCTACCGGAAGTAGGCCTTCTACTCTTATCGGAAATCAGTTTTTTGCGAATATCTCGCAAGTAGTGCTTTCTGGGCATATACGTAATGAATGTAAAGGTATTTAAAGCCTAATTTTGAACACTTTTCGTATAAAAAAAAATTCAAAATTAGGACCGGAAGTAACACTTTTACTTTTATCGAGTACCACTTTTTTGCAAATACCTCGCAAAGTGTGCATTCTATAGAGATTTATTAACAGAATAGAATTTTGAATAATTTTTGTTTTATTTTTATTTTTAAATTAGGAAGTAACACCTTTATGATGTTACTTCAAGTTATTTTTTTAAGAAGGTAAAAGAACAGCTTTTGTATAAACTGTAGCGCACATACGTTTAAGAAAGTCGTGTGGTGGCCACACCACATTTTTTTTAATACATAATATAGTGCAACAAAGTAGACTAAAAGAAATATGTCATATACAATAAAAAGTAACAAAAAATAATTCTATTAATTGAGTTAACAGACGGTTCTTGGTGGAACATTTTATTAATAACTATTTTAAATAAAAATAAAAATAAAATAAAACTCTTGAAAACGTATGTCGCAAAGACTAAATAAAAATTATGGAAAGTTTTCAAGAGTTTTATTTTATTTTTATTTTTATTTAAAATAGTTATTAATAAAATGTTCCACGAAGAACCGGCTGCTAACTCAATTAATACAATCTTATAAGCCAATACAGGCAAAATAGCAGCAATGTACCATAAAACGCTTATAAGTGTCAGTAAGTGTAATAATCATCTGAACTTCAACAAACAGTGTCTTCAACAAGGACTAACGCCAAAATACATGAAAATAACATGTCAAAACAAATCGAAAGAAGCACAAGAAACAATAAAACAATCCTACAGGATATGGTTGCAGAAAGAGTCAAATAAATGGTATATGAGAAGAGATAATATGAAAATACACCTGAAAATAATACATACCAAGCTGGCAGCTCAACTACATCCTATAGAATTCGACGCAATAGACCGGGACATCAGAGAAGAGGTAAAAGAAAAAAGTTACAAGCACTACACAACCCAGAAGAAGAAAATAGATGAACTAAAACAGCGTAAGTCTTCTCTTGTTATTACATAGCACCAACAATCAATAACACAAACTCTTTCTATCCAAGAATAGTTAATCTAACAGATAGTACATTCAAACCACATGAAATCAAACTACTAGAATTAGGTCTTAAATACTCTCCTCAACAAGATAATGTAAAAGAAATAGACAATTTAATAGTAGATCTAGAACTAGTATTAAATTCAAAAAAGGACATTAACTTAGAAGTACAACAAATAATAAAGATCGTAAAAAACACCAGTCAAAAAACAGATCCTATCAATAAGACCACACTAAATGAACAAAAGACCATCAATTCAATAAAAAAGAAATTAAAAACAAATAACCTAGTACTAATGAAAGCAGACAAAGGTAATAATATTACAATAATCAAAAGAGATGATTACATAGAAAAAATAAACAATCTGCTTGCCACATCTGATTTCAAGGTATTAAAAGTAGACCCCACAAACAAATATCAGCAAAATGTCATCAAAATGGTAAAAGATAACGTAATGCTGAAAGATAAAAAACTGCTCATTATGAATCCAAGAACACCTGTCCTTTATGGCCAACTAAAATTACATAAAGAAAACAACCCCATTAGACCTATAGTTTCATACATTAATGCACCCACATACAAACTTTGTAAATATTTCAGCAAAGAACTACCACAATTAATTAATTTCAAATCTGAGAAAGCCATTAAAAACAGTATAGAATTAGTCAAACAATTAGAAAATATTGAAATCAATAGCAGTACAAAACTAATTTCTTTTGACATAAAGAGCTTATTCACATCAATTCCAACAAATGAAATAAAAAAAATCTTAGAAAACCTCATTAATAACAGCCATTTAGAAGATAAAGAAAAAAAAACACACCCTCTGGAAATTCTTAATTTATGCATAAAACAAAACAGCAAAATGTCATCAAAATGGTAAAAGATAACGTAATGCTGAAAGATAAAAAACTGCTCATTATGAATCCAAGAACACCTGTCCTTTATGGCCAACTAAAATTACATAAAGAAAACAACCCCATTAGACCTATAGTTTCATACATTAATGCACCCACATACAAACTTTGTAAATATTTCAGCAAAGAACTACCACAATTAATTAATTTCAAATCTGAGAAAGCCATTAAAAACAGTATAGAATTAGTCAAACAATTAGAAAATATTGAAATCAATAGCAGTACAAAACTAATTTCTTTTGACATAAAGAGCTTATTCACATCAATTCCAACAAATGAAATAAAAAAAATCTTAGAAAACCTCATTAATAACAGCCATTTAGAAGATAAAGAAAAAAAAACACACCCTCTGGAAATTCTTAATTTATGCATAAAACAAAACTACTTTAAATTCAATGACCAAATTTATACACAAATAAATGGTTTACCGATTGGGAGTCCACTAAGCCCTCTTCTAGCTGAAATATTTATGGCAGACTATGAAGAAAAGCTGTTTAAGAATAATAATAAATACATCAAACAAATAAAACATTGGGTCAGGTATGTAGATGACATTTTTTGTATATGGTCAGGTACTGAAAGACAGGCACGCGACTTCCTAACTTATCTAAACACTATTCATGAAAAGATCCAATTTACTATAGAAATAGAAAAAGAAACAAAATTAAACTTTCTAGATTTAACTATCAAAAAAGACGACAAAAAGTTAAAATTCAGTATATACAGGAAACCTACATACACCGATACTATCATACCAGCTAACTCCAAACAATCTTGGCGCACAAAAACAGCAGCTCTACATAGTTTCGCTTACAGACTAATTAACATACCACTAAGTGAAGAAGATTTCAACACAGAATTACGCATAATTAAAACCATAGCTAGAAATAATGGATTTAAAGAGAAAATAGTAGATGACATTATTGAACACAAGCAAAGAGAAAAACTCAAAATACACTTTTATCCTAAAATAATAGAAAAAGACAACACGAAATGGCACATTATACAATACATTCCATATATTAATTATAAAATTAACAGAATATTTAAGAAAATAGGTATCAAAACAGTCAACATAAATAAAAACAATTTAGGTGCTATGTTAGTCAAGAACAAGGAAAGAACTAAACTTACCGACGAATCAGGTGTATGCAAAATTAGTTGCACAGACTGTAAAGCTATCTATATCGGACAAAGTGGCAGAAAGATCGAAACTAGATTAAAAGAACATAAAAGATCAATATTGCATAATATTAGAAATACAGGCCTTGCCGAACATTGTATAGATAATCTCCATTTTCTCGATATAGATAGCTGTAAACTTATGCATAATGTAAACAAAGGACCGAAATTAAATTTGTTAGAAATATTAGAAATTAAAAAATCAATTCAAGGAAAAGAGAAAGTAACGAACACACACAGAGATTTTACAAACACACACACACCCATAATAGACACTCATATACAAAGAGGCAATAAATACAACGACATATATAACACCCTACACACAAACTGACCATTTAGTTCAGCTCGAGAATGGTATGAAAAACTACCGAAACATATGTCGCAAAGACTAAATAAAAATTGTGGAAAGTTTTCAAGAGTTTTATTTTATTTTTATTTTTATTTCAAATAGTTACAAAAAATGATTACTAAAACCTCGTGCGGTACAGCAACGAATTTGAAAATGGTAGTCGTTTAATTTATTTTGAAAACTTGTAATATGGGACATGCCTTGATTTTATTTGACAAAGCATTAAATTGTATACAACCCACAAAAGCCAGGGTTACCTGAAAGGAAGTTCTATATGTACAAAAGGTAAAATATGATTATAGTGGCGAGATCCATAGTTAAGGGCCAAACTAAAATCAAAACTGTTGCGATTTCTATATACATAACAGAGAACCTCCAAAACGTACACATCAATATATAAAAATCTTATTGACCTTGAACACATTTCTACACGAGTTGGCCTGTCACAGATCAAAAATAGTTTTAATAGCCCTCTTCTGTAGGAACAAAAATGCGGGAAACGTCATTACTCATGCCCCAATGCACTATTCCGTAACGCATATCTGAATAAAGGTCAGAATACTACACACTTTTTTTACTTTGGACAAATTACAAGATTTGCCCATTTGAAAAAGAGCTTACCGTGATTTGACGAGCTTAGAAGGCAACCAGTCAATGTGATCGCAACACTTGAGCCCTCATCGACTATAACAGCAAGCAACCTGCAGCTGCTAACCAGATCAATTTCTGAGTTTGACATGATAAACCTTGAGATATCAAACTTTATTTTCTTATAAAAATGCATACATTGTGTTTTCTTGATATTCGCGACGATCCTATTAAATTTTATCCACTTGCTCACATTAAACATAGCCACATCAGCAGCACTAATAACATCATCATAAATGTGTTGTTTTACGATGGGGATATTATGTGGATTTATTCCTTCTAGGATAGTAGAAGACGTAGTATTTTATTGAACTGTAACAATTTTGATGAGTTAACCATAAATATAATTGACAGAAGCAAGACTTGAAGAAAATTTCGTTCATAATGCTCAAAATTAGGGACATTTTAAATATAAAGAAAATGGATGAAATAATTTCCATATTTTGCGTTTTGCATTGTTATTAATTAGTATAATTAAAGTTGTTGTTGAATCTGTCAGGTTTTTTCATTAGCCTGCCAGTTTATATAATTATTATCTAGAGTTCTCATCATCTCATAAATATTATTTTCTTCTACTTTCCTAAACCATATTAATACAATTTCAGAAAGCATTGTTCTCTTATGGCTATATGCTTGCCATTCAGTACCTGAACCATATGTGCAACTGATCAAGATGGAGCTGCATATGTGAAGTATTGGGTCACGAGAGGCAATGCACTTTTGGGAAATCGGTGTGCAACTGATTAAGATGGGGCTGTACTTTTGGGTAATCGGTCATAGACTGGAAGATACTCAATTAACATGTAGTAAAGGTTCTTGTATAGGCGTTGTACTGGTGTGGCTGTGGTAAACTACATATGGTCAAAAGATCAGAATAGTATGTCTTTATTGGCTTTGGTGCCAAGCGAGATGTTAATTCGGACAGAACTGAGAAAAAAATTGAGCCAAATAATAAACAATAATCTTAACACCTAAAAGCGGTAGAACAACTGGCAATTGACAATTTATTTTTTGACAATTCATCGACTATTTAAAGAAAACATTCTCTAATAAAATTCATAAAAGATTACTAAATCTTTTATGAAAAAATCAAGAGATATGTAAAAAATTTGCTTTGATTATCCAGAAAAGATTTACAATTTCGAATTATATTATCAAATATAATAATAAAGTGGACTATATAATATCGGAATTAAAAGTAATTTGTCAATTAACTAAGATCTTTTCGTATATTTTTTCACTGACTTGTTTTTTGAGTTGGTAGTCATGTAAATAATTACTATTAATTACAGTTTTAAAATATAATTTTATTGAAAAATACATTCATATATAATCACACAATCAGATAAATACATAAAACTGCATTTATTAACCACCAAAAAGTCAATGATGACCGTGATGTACGTGCACTTCTGGATGATGAGCGTGTCCAGTTCTTTCGACGTGTGCATTAAAACCGTTTACTTTATCGGCTGTGTAATGAACAGTTCTAATAGTTCCATCGGATTCCTTGAAGCTATAGTAACCTTTAACTACATCGCCTTCGCGTTCTTCGTGTTGTTCCTTGAGATCACCTGTATGTGGATCTTTTACGCTATATTCGAAATCATATTTGGGAGGTGCCTGAAAGATAAAATATTAAAATGCTATTCGGCCTTGTAAAATAATTTTAATATTAGCATACGTGGTAATCAACAACGTGTCCATGTTTATCTGCTATTGGTTTTGGATGGTAAGCGTGAAGATGGTTGTTGTTAGTTGAGAAACGTTCGTAATGATGTTGGTGTTGTTGTTGACTGTAGCAGACGGCTACAATTGTGAAGAAAAGAATGATCTGAAATGATAATTAATTTTTATAAATGTTAATGTGAATGTTAATTTTTAAAAGAAATATTTTAAATTTACTTACAGTTTTGGATGCCATTACTAATGATTCTCTTCACTGCTTTTTTGATTATGATAATAAATCAGCAAATCTGAGCTTATATACCAAAATAAATCCACTCACTTCATTCGTAATAATACTTCTATTGCACTTAAAATGAAAGTTAATTTAGGTTGTTCATGAAAAAAATATTAATCTAGTACTTACTGTACTAAAATTAGATATACATATTGTCTATCAAAATTCGGCTTTGCGCAAGTATTTTTTATCTACTCGCTTAAATGTTGAAAACATAGCATTTCATATATCTATATTGATGTTAGTCTTGCTTCATTTTCCACAGTATGTTATTAAAATGTTCTACATTGAGGTTTTACATGTATAACTATGACTGCTGTAATCAAAGTTTTATAAAACATAAACGAGTGGAGAATAGACATAAAAAGCTAGTTGCACTTGACTTGACCGTTGCCTTCAAAACTGAGATATTAATTTATTTATTTGTACATATTTTTTCTTGTTCTTAATGTTAGTATTATCTTTACAATAGATTATTTTAGTTTGTAGATTATGTCCTTGCAGTTCTTGTTTGATGAAATTGGTGAAGAAATATTATTACATCTTTTTAGAATGTAGAATTTAAAGAATAAACACTTTCCAACATTTTCCTTTCTTTAACCATTTGCGATCGTCATGAAAACAATAACTTAACAATAGGCAATAATTATTTAATCTATTTATTTATTTATTTTATTCTAACCTACGTAGAAAGACTGTGTTACAATTGAATCACATATTGCTAAAACATCATAAGTCACTTTATTTAAGTTTTCAGGAGACGAAAAAAACGTTTCAATTTTACAAAAACAAAAAAACTACAGCTGTTATTAGCAAACATCTTTAATATTATATTTGTTTACAGTATAGAATACAAAATATGTTGTTAAACCTAAAAGTAACTTTCGAAAAAAAATTGAAAATTCTGATTTAAGGTCTTTCTGCAATATATGAAAAAATTCAACTTTGCTAACACATGAGAAAGATTTTTTAATTACTCTGCTGAGGTGAAGCATTTTTTTATGGGTTCTGGTCTTGTTAGAGTTGATTATAGACTCATAAAAGGGTTTATGTTCTCCATCTATCCATTGCAGTAATATTTTAAGATGTTGAACTTTGCTTTCCAGTATTGGAACGTTTTCGCTATACGCCCTCACTTCTGGCCACTGGATTCTTACATTGTCTGTCCTCCTGTGATTTCTTAATGAAAATTTTGAAATGGACAATGTCACCCGCTTGTTTCTCGGAAATCTTTCTTTTCCATGGAGATGCTCTCTTGTTTGTAGTATGCTGGCCACCAAGCTTTAAAATCTAGAATTTCGTCATTTTGAACTTCTTTTACTGTAAACTTGTTCTGTGAGCTGGCATGTAGAATAATTTCTGTGTAGGTATGTAAATTGTAAACTCGGTCAAATCTCCGTAGTTTTCTTTTAGTCATACCAAAATCCCTATCATAAGGTAGAAACGAATGTCCTCTAATTGGGTAAAATTGCTGCACCTTTTTAAGCCGACCCCATTCTGCTAAAGACATACATAATCTGACAATGCAATGATTTTTGTTCTGCCCAGGGCAGTTATCCGCAAAGAGCCGCAGTTCTTTAATTTCATCTGGTACATAATTTTTAATGTAGTCCATTAAGAATGATGCTACCTCATTTGGACCCTTTTTGGCAACATTTTTTGGATATACGTAAAAGAAAGCTTCGTTGGTTTTTAGATTATGAATACCAAATACTGAGACGCTTAACTGTGTTAGGTAGAACAAGTCTTGCACAGGAAGTAGGGGCAACTGCAAATTTTGCATAAAATCGAATAAGATTGCTGCAAGTTCTTGATTTTCTTTGCACTCTTTAGTAGCAATTTGAATGGCTTTATAGAATTTCTTTGCACGGCGTTTGTGAACTATCTTTTCAGCAACGTCAGCCTTTTTGACTGCATCCCCTAGAGAAGTACTTCTTATTTTTAAACTCAATTCTTCGCATTTATTTATAGTATTTACTTGGGGTCGTCCAAAGTGCAAATTAAAATTGTCGTGAAAGAATTTTAAATAAAAATAGTAATTGACTTTTGTATCGGAATATTTTGTACAAAACATTTCATGCATTATCTTTACATTCAGTTTGGCATCAAGGTATTGGAATTCTCTTCCCCGAATAATGCGATTCCTTTTCAGGATATAAAGAAATGTGATTTCTGATCAAATTTTTTTCCCTTCAGGATTACGTTTTCTTTCCTGTTTAACATTCACAACCGTTACTGTAATCTGAAGATAAAGATCTCGTGAGTCTTTGTTAGGCAAGCCATAAAAACTTTTGAAAATATGTTCTCTCATGTCGACATTTAGTTTAGCTGAAAAGCAAAGAACTTACCTGCAAAGATTCATGTTAAGATTTGGAGTTATGGCAGGTACCGTTTTGTTTTTGTAGTTCTTGTATTCTAATCCTTTGACTCTAGATGTTCGAATCACATTTCGTTTATAAACTGGGTCGTTGCGAACTCCTCTTTTGCGTTTCTGAGGAGCCATTTGGTAATAACAATAACCAGTTTATACAAATTAACAATATTAATAACAATCACTCGCTTAGGTACAGCAACTACTAAATCTCGTTTAATTTTAAGGTTATGTTATCATTGTTATGGCGCTGTATAGTGTAAAAAACCTGTCAGTCACTTGAGTTCTTTTAGCACCAAACAACGCAGAACAGCCAATATAACAGAAAATATGTGGAAACTCAATTTGGCCAAAAAGTGACTTGTGTTGTTTTAGCAATATGTGATTCAATTAATCATTAATTACCAAAAATATCTACAAAGACATATTTTTTGAAAGTTCTTTTTGTTTGACTAAATCGAATGAAATAAAATTTTTTCTTATAACATTTTGACATTTGTATTTTTAGTTTATCACTTCAGAAAAATACACTTCTATAGTAGGATTACCCAACAGATGCAGTAGCAACGGCGCACGAGAAATGCGTCACTTAAACGTCATACCTAAAATAACGCTTACTATTGGTTTGTTTGCAAGGACGCCCACAATAGAATAAATTTAGTATTGTGTTTTGACAGTTTCAATTTTGCATTATTATTATTTTATTCTTTCTCAGTTTCTTTGCTTAATATCTAACAAAAAGTATTTCTGAATACTACTGTACATTGTTTTTGTGACAAACGTAAGTAAGCGCATGAAATATATAATCAGAAGATGATTTTGAAATATCTACTTTATAGGCTATAAACTCAATCCTCCGTTTAATCACCTGCGTGGTATCAGTCTGCCCTTTTGCGTAACATTATGCAGAATTCACCTCCTAAGAAGAGGCTCTCCAAACATTTTACAGTAGACGACAAGGAGAGGTTTTTGAATATATACAAAACCTTACAAGAACAGCCAGGTACTTCGAAAATAGATAACATTGCAACTACAGCAACAGCATATTATTTTTTGAATAGGTAATAAAGTCTCATTTTGGTGATTTATATTCAGGAATATCAGAACGTAGTGTTTACAAGGTTTTGCAAGAATATAGTGCTGAGCATAAATTTCAATCACCAAAGAAATACCATAGGAAAAAGGCCATACTGGACAACGTTGATGATGTAATGCGGAATAGCATTCGAGGAATTATTCATTCCTTTTTTTTTAAAAACGAACCTCCAACTATACAGAAAATTCTTATGGTGATAAATGAAAGAGACGATTTACCAAACTTTAATATTTCAACTCTCAGAAAATTAATAAGAGAACTGAACTTTCGGTAAAGTATAATGAAAATGTTTATTTATTTTTATAAACAGTTTTGCATTTGTAGTTATCAGAAGAGGAATCGTAATAGTATTCTAAAAGAAAAAAATAATATTATTACTTGGAGGAGACAATACTTACGTAAAATAAGAAAATATCGTGAAGATGGAACGCCGATATATTACTTAGACGAAATATGGATGAACGCTGGGCACACAGTAAAGAAAGTGTGGACAGACACATCAGTGCTTACTGCGAGACAAGCATTTATAGATGGTTTGTCCCCAGGCCTTAAAAATCCTTCCGGAAAAGGGAAAAGGTTAATTATATTACACATAGGTTCTGACGAGGGATTTGAATAAGATGGCTTGCTACTTTTTGAATCTAAAAAGACAGGTGATTACCACGAAGACATGAATGCGGAGAGATTTCAAGAGTGGCTTCAACATAGTCTGCCCAATTTGAAAGAAAATGCAGTGATTGTTTTGGATAACGCACCATATCGCAGTCGTAAAATAAATAAACCACCTACAGCAAACAACCGCAGAGCTGAAATTCAACAATGGCTTGTCAATCAAAACATATCATATGAAGATGACATGGTGAAGGCAGAATTATTAGCATTAGTTAAGGAAAATGTGACCGGCCTTGCGAAATATGCTGTAGATGAGATAATTGAAGCATCAAATAGAAAGGTATTGCGGCTACCTCCATACTATTGTGAATTAAATCCGATAGAGTTGATATGGGCACAAGTAAAGGGGTATGTTGCTAGACACAATGTATCATTCAAACTAGAAGATGTAAAGGAATTATTTCAACAAGGTGTGTTCAATATTTCATGTGAAAATTGGAACAACGCAATTAAACATGTGGTTAATGTGGAAAACAAAATGTGGGAACTTGATAATTTAATGGATTGTCAAGAAGACTCATTAATCATAACAGGTGATGATTCCACTACATCATCTTCCAGTGACGACTAATTATTAGTGAGACTAATTTGATGCTGTTTTATTTAATATGCTCTTTTTGTAAATCACTGCTTTCTTATACTTTATTTTTCATATGTAAATTCATCTATTGATGAATGAATAAACACATTTTCTTTGTATCATGTAAGTAATCATAGAAACTTAAAATATATTTTCTCCTAATAGTGTATATATTGCATTAAAAATTTCCGAACCTGTCGTTTTCTTTATTTCTTCCCATTTCTCCCATTTACAAGCGAATTGGAAAAAAATTAAAATTAAATTACTACTTTATATTCATTAAATGTGCATTTATTTAGAAGAAAATTATTCTTTGATTTCACCACTTTACCTACCTTAAGCTTGCTTTTAATAAATTGTTATACAAATGCCACTATATACAGAATATTAAACAAAGTTCTTTATTATAATGTACTATTCCAAACGTCAAACAAATTATCATATTACATTTCTTGTTCGCATAAACCTAGAGAGGACGGGTCTTGTATTTTATTTTCTTTTCATTTTCCTTTCGATTATACGTAAAATAATCTAAAGTAATCAAAATTATTAGTAACTAGTTGCTTAAACAGAGCTTATATTACGTAACTATATTGCATTAATTTTCGTCTATTATAATTACATTTATATAGGAGAATGTAGAATACTTGCATCGAAATGTGGGGTTAGACTACATATTTGTTTATAATGTCTAATGTCAAAATATTTATGGTTAAGGCTATGCGTTAAGCGTTGTAAATTTGCCTTTTTAAGCTATTACGTCAATGCAATGTTGCTACTGCATCTGTTCGGTAATCCTACTATAGTCACAATTACAGTGGAAATGAATTTATAAATAATATTACCAATTCTTACAGTAGCGTTTTTTCTTTTTTCTCAACTATTACAACTCACATACGGAGGGTTTCGTCTCACGTGAAGTGTGGTGGTATCATAAAATTCCCTAAATCAGAGAATTTTCTTGTTAAACAGATACCTATTCTGAATACGTACAATCGCTGTCATTTGGGTTGGGTTTGTTGACGGTTTTAATTACATTTTTGTTGTTCGATAGACCTCCCCGGCAGCATAAAGCAACAGTGCCATTTGCAGTATGATATGAAGAAACTTGTAATGTAGGGAGCTTGATAACGGCGCGATACGTGATTTTCTCCATATGCCATAACTTCTTCCTGGCTAAGTTGCTTTGTCGACAGTAGTTTAAATATGATTCACTGAACATGTTACGATATGAATTAGTTCTCACACAACCATGCAACTTTTCTATTCCGGGAATCTAGAAATGCTCCCTGATTAAGTTACTTTGTCGACGATAGTTTAAAGACTACACACGCGATTCTGTTAAAACTATGTATTTGTACTAATAATGAGTCACTGAACATATTACGATATGAATTAGTTCTCCCACAACTATGCAACCCCTCTACTCCGGTAACCTAAAAATTCTCCCTCGTACACTATAAATTTTGTCCATCCTGATATTTGCTTTAGTGATTTATTATAATTTTTTAGCTACACACTGTAGCTAAAAAATTATAATTGACACTACGAGCAATCTAACTATTTCTTTTATTAAACACGATAGTCTTATTTGATTTTCTTTATTAATATAAATACAACGTAAAACATCTATCAAAACCATATGTGCACATTATTACGGCTATACATGATGTGGTTTCCAATACTACTAACTAATAAATATTGCCATCTTGAACATTTCTGTCACGCAATCTTCACATTAAATGGATTACTTTGCATTTTCCTTGATATAAATTAGAACAAATATTACACTACATTTATAATTATTTCTATAAACAATCTCCGTCAAATTCAACAAATATGATAAAATATAAACGAGGTTTCAATAATTAACCTGATATACAATACACGATGTTACACACATTATGAGTGGTAAAATATATAGTTTAGCTCACACTAATTAGTTTGTATTTTAAAAATATGTATACGTTGGAATGTTAATTCTGAATATATTTTTGTAAAATATTGTGCATATTAGAAACGTTCTGTGGAAATTGAAACAAGATTGACATCAATATACATATATGAAATGCAATGTTTTTAACATTGTATCAAATACGTAAAAAATACTTACGCAAGGGCAATATTGGGATTGACAATATGTGTAATATCTAGTTTCAATAGAGTGTTAGATTGGTATTTTTTCATAAACAACCTAAATTAACTTTCATTTTTAAGTGAAATAGTAGTATTATTACGAATGAAGTGAGTGGATTTATTTTAGTATATAAACTGAACTATGGTGATTTATTATCATAATCACAAAAGGCAGTGAATAGAATCAACAGAAATGGCATACAAATCTGTAAGTATTCAAATTTTTTTTAAAAGATTTTTATTAAATTTTAAATATATTAATATTTATAAAAATTAATTATCATTTCAGATAATTGTTTTCTCTACAATTGTAGCAGTCTGCTACGGTCAACAACAACAACATCATTACGAACGTTTCTCAACTAATAACAACCATCTTCATGCCTTTCATCCAAAGCCAATAGCTGATGCACACGGACACGTTCACGATTATCATGTAAGATAATATTAAAATTACTCTACCAAGCGCAATAACTTTTTAATATTTCTTCTTTAAGGCACCTCCCAAATATGATTTTGAATATAGTGTAAAAGATCCACATACAGGTGACCTCAAGGAACAACACGAAGAACGCGAAGGTGATGTAGTTAAGGGTTATTACAGTTTCAAGGAAGCAGATGGAACAATCAGAACTGTTCATTACACATCGGATAAAGTAAATGGTTTTAATGCACATGTCGAAAGAACAGGACACGCGCATCATCCAGAAGTGCACGCATATCATGGTCATCATTGAGTTCTTTGCAGTGCATAAATGCAGTTTTATGTATTTATCTGATTGTGTGAATGTTTGTGAATGAATTTTCAATAAAATGATATTTTAAAACTATAGCTAATTGTGTCATTATTTACTTGATTACAATGGTCCACAAAGTCATTAGCCTAAATCAGTAATTGACAAAATTAAAGTACATACAAATTAATCTAAAAGCGCTAGGATTGGTCTAGCTCCGATTACGGAAAAAGTGCGGGTTAAGACGGCCAACAACACACGCTGTTTCCGTAAAGAAATATTGCGAAATACGGAAAATTTGTTTGGAGAACATAATGTACAAAGACTATTCCTACCGCGATTATTTTTGGTAGGCAATCAGGTTCCACCAAATACCATTGTTTTTTTTATATCTTTGGGATAGTCGTGACAGGAAAAAACATTGCATTAAGCAGACGTGGTCAATAATACATAATTTTATACTAGAAAAATCCAATGTAGAAAATCAAATTTTAGTGAAAGAAGAAAATATTATAATACCTCTGCACTTAAAACTATGGTTCATGGAAAACGTTGTAAGGGCACTGTATCCAGATGATGATAGTTTTAAATATCTTCCAGAAAACTAAGGAATGGTGTTTTTGTTGGACCTCAGATACGAGAAATAGCAAGTGATAGAAAATTTAAAACCAAATTAATAAAGCAAGAAAAATCTGTGCTGCCGCCCATGGTTGTTACACCCGCATCAACGTCGCACTAAGATAATAGACTAAGATAAGGTACGGTATCAGGAGATCACTGTAGTGAGGTGGATGAAAATGAAAAACGCAGGGCCGAGCTAACTCAAATCGCAGATGGCGTGACGGTTCAGGTAAATGAACAAAGAATAGAGCGTCGGTCGGCGACGACGCGAGCGACGTTGTCCGGACACCAGGACACTATGCTACCTTAAACCGTAACCTACCTGCGTTCTTAATGATCTGCCACTGGCTGTGTCCCTCCAGCGGAATTCACCTACGGATCACCCTGTATAGGATCCGATATACAAACCTCTTTCATGCGCTAACTACGTCAAAAGATATGGGGTTAATATAACCAATAATAAATGAAAAGATAAACAGTAATCTATGTATTTAAACAAACTTGGTATAAATATAAAAAAAGATGGTAATATTGAAAAAGAAAGTGAAGGTAAATGTTAGAGTTTAAACACACTATATATGTATTTTGGAATAAGTAATTAATAAAAACAAAATGATGCTACTGATAGCAATCACATTGAGTGGTTAGTTAGAGGTCTTAGCCTCAGCAAGTTTGAATTAATTAGTTAACAAATTAACATAACCTCCGCTGTATTCACAAGAGGTAGGGCGGTAGCAGAAACGTTTCCTCGACCTAATATCATTACAAAAGATTAAAAATAAATAGCCTACTAAGGGCGTTACAACTTAAAATCTACGATTTCCAATCTGATAGATTTATATAAATGTTCTGAATTTTGTAAGATGTAGATGTGTTAAATACTATAAAGATGAAATGTTAAATGTTAATCAGTCAACTAAAGTAAAAAAAAAAAAAACTAACGAAATGAATTTAAAGTAAACAAAGGTTATTTAATTAGCGCGGTTAAACATTGATAATTTTATTCTACAAAATTATGACAAGTCAAAGATAATACGGTAGGGAATTAAACCAAGTAAAATAAATTTGAAGCGTACTTCGGTTGTACAGTGAGTACTAAAACAAAAGTACTGCTGCTGGAATCTCCCAGTATACAGCATAATCAAATTTACAAAAAAAAACATACGTTAAATTACGGTTTTTGACACCTAGCACATGAATTAGTGGTTTATTAAAAAGTCAGCAAGTCACTAGTTAATTAAAAAAAACTTGCGTACTGTCCTGCCTAACTGGCAAAAGATTTAGATTAGACGAATCAGCCGTGACACATGTAGAAGGAAAAGTTTATTGTTGTACTTAACTGGTCACTGGTGCGAAAGGAAACTCCCTAGCTGCTGATGGTTCTAACGCAGGAGAAGATTTCTCGCAGAAGCCTCTGTGATGGATGGCAAAGTACAACAAAGGATCGTCTAGGACGCTGGGATCCTTAACGGAAAAGTACGGCCGCCATGTCGGCGTCAGTTAATGTTGAATTGCCCCGTACTACTAAAAGTTCCTATTGATTTAAAAAAAAAAGAAAACGCAGAGATAAAACTCTGAAAGTCTACACAAAATTTACCCCAGGTTTCCTGGAGAACCGCGATAAACGATTTCCAAAGTCACCAAATGCCCAAGATATGGAAAAACTTGCAGTCCACCATGAGGATCCACAAAAATTTTAGGGTGACGATAATTCACGATAACACCCCTGAAAATATCTATCTAAGATAACGAAATCACTACTTATCTGTTATAGCCGCCGCAGCGTTAAAGTCTTCTCTTAAGACATACGAAATAATTTTCAAGAAATAAGTAGCCTTGGACAAATGCACCCCACATGAAGTACGACTTGAAATTGGAAAACGGAAAATGTGCTCTCTGCAACTAATGCGCTATAGCCATCACGCAGGCATTCAAATAGCGAATCACGGAAACAATTTGGGTATGAACGCGGGAAAAATTCAAATAAAATTAACGTACACAAAACTTAATTACAAAGGAGAGCGTCAGTAACGTGACCTATACAATTAAACACAGACATCCTCGGAACTTAAGATGATGACAAAAGTTATTGAAATACACCCACAATGTACGTAAGATTATACAGTTAGATAACACGAAAGGAAAAGTTCACGCCTAAAAGTAGGTATTGTGCGAATTGTCCGTTACACCAGCCCACGCATGACAAATAACCAACAGATCTGTAAACAATATGCACGGCATGCTTGAAAGAGTAAACACACCACGGAAAATAGCCCAGATACTAGGTAAATAGATTAATTATTATCAGATAATGCACATAAGCATCGACGGACTTTGCTCCGATCTAACCGGTCTTTGCAGGCGAATGATATCGGACGTAGATGCGACGATATATGTTCTAAAGATTATGCACGACAACGAGTCCCAAGATGAGATCCCCGCGGAAAACCCCTCTGTTAACAACAGGAGCATGTCGGTGAAGGAAGGAAATAAGTATGCACAGTGGCTAGCTGTACTTCCAATTACAAATACGCCCCCTTTTTTTTAGTAAGCATAAACAGTCAAGAGAGCCCAAGAAAGTTTTCGACTGCTACAATACATGATGCCGTGAACACGTGTAAACAAACGTGCTGAAAAGCATCCCAGTACAATGACCTCCTTCACAGCAAGGCTCCATGGTAGCACAATAAAACTAAAGATGATTACATATGGGAATTTACAGATATCGTAACCTGAAAACTCAAAATGTCGTTGAACCCATTAAAGTGTGCATCCTAAAATTAGAACAAACGGTGTGAACAGGTAGGTCAGCATAACATAGGTTTTACGAGCACGGAAAACACTCCTTATAAAGCGTAGTCTTAAGTAACCTCAAAATACAGGCGTTTTTGACGTCTGAGTGCAAGTAGGGACCTAGAATTAAATCTAGTACAAAGAGAATGAAGTGTATTCGGTCAATAAACGTAGGCCATGTCATAGTAATTATCAACCATACAGGCACGGTCAAAAGAAATAAGAATTAAGGTATCATACACATTGCATGATGCCAAGATAATGCGGAGCTCAGCAAGAATAATAAATAAGGCATAACATGGTACAAATTTTTGCTAGTTTTTTAGGAAACAAATGTGCAGAAAATTGCAGAACTTTAGTAAGAGACATGATACAAGATTTTACTGAACACACAATATTTTGGGAATGAAAAAATGGTACCAAGGCAGATTTATCCATGTAAAGTTAGCAGACTACTCTTGAATGTTAAGAAAAGAGGCTATGCAGTTTATAAAAAATAGTGCAATATTTTTTTGTAGAAATTTGAATTATACATTAAAGCTAACATGGCCATCTGCCTTTCAATTAAATTAATGTTTCTATATCTTCTATGAAAATTAATATACGTCATTTCATGGCAATACCAAAAGTTGAAATTTGCTAATTAACGCTACTTATTAATAAATAATGCTACTTGTTTATAAAATATAGAGAAATAGTATTTAACAGTATAAATACAATGTATAATGATCAATAGTAATTTTATTATCTATTCAACATTTTCAGTTAGGACATTATATATATTTGTTATATATAAAAGGAATTATCGCGGATAGATGAAATACAGGAAAAAGAAAATTATTGGGTAAATTCCGCTGTAGAGCAACCGTAGACACGTGTTTCTGACTCATTGGTCGTCATCGGTACGGTGACGACCAATGAGTCAGAAACACGTGTCTACGGTTGCTCTACAGCAGAATTTACCCAATAATTTTCTTTTTCCTGTATATTTGTTATATACATAGCATATATTCCTATTTCTAAAGTGCAAATATTAACTATCTTATAATTACTAAAACTACCTAAAATTAATAATTGCCAAACCACCTATTTTCCTGCCTTCATAATTGAAGATGTATACATACAGAATGAGAATTTGAAAAGCTGTATCACAAGGGCTTCTCAAAATAAATCACGTTTTAGACAGGTGTAAGAGAATATTTAAAGTCGGAACTTTTAACATATTATGAGATAACTTGGTTCAGTACCCTACTTTAACTAAAAAAATTAAATGTTAGTCCTCATTTTTTTGAGAAAATTAAATTTCACGATGAATACTTTACACATGTAGTAGAATACATTTGTGAATAAATCCTTGTTTTATCCGAAGCAAAAATGAGGCATAGCCACCACACGACTTTCTTGTATGTACGTATGAGCGTTTCAAACTGTACAATTTAAAAAAAAGAATGAGGTGTGGCCACCACGCGACTTTCTTATACGTATGAAAGTGTTACTTCCGGTCCGAATTATGAAATTTCATTTATACAAAAAATATTTCAAATTCAACTCTAAATACTTTTGTACTCTTCATAAATATATACAGAATGCATAATTTACGACATATTTGCAAAAAATAGTTATTCGGTAAGAGTAAAAGTGATACTTCCGGTCCGAATTTTGAAATTTTTTTTATACAAAAGATATTAGAAATTAAGTTCTAAATACTTTTATATTCGTAGCGTACCTGTCTAAAAAGCATGACTTGCAAAATATTTGCAAGAAACTGATTTTCGATAAGAGTAAAAGACCTACTTCCGGTAGGAATTTCGAAAAACCTTTTTAATAAAATTGTTCAAAATTTTAATTTTAAGTACATATGAATTCTTTATAAATTTGTTTAAACTTAGTAATTCACGAAATATTTGCAAAATTCGATTTTTTCACTGAAGTAAACTACTACTTCCGGTCTGCTGATTTTGCTCAAAATCTAATCAGTTCTCAAGAGGGAGATTATATTCGTAAATACAAAATTTGGAATTGATATCTGCAGCGGTTTGACCGCTATCGTGGTCACACACACAGAGACAGACACACAGACACACAGACATTTTTTAAAAACCACTTTTTTGGTATCAGGGGACTTCAAAGCGTGGACATCTGCAAAAATCTCGAGGTCGAAAATTTTCATCATCACAATACTTCCTTATACTGCGTATAAGAAAGTAATTATACAGAAGTTATTCAAAATCCTATTCTAAGTACTTCCATTGCCTTAATAAATTTCTATAGAATGCATATTTTGCAAGATATTCGAAAAAAAGTGCTACTCGCTAACAGTAAATGTGTTACTTTCGATCCGAATTTTGAAATTTCATGTATACAAAGAATATTGCAAATCCAGCTCTAAATACTTTTGTACTCTTGATAAATATATATAGAATGCATAATTTACCACATATTTGCAAAGAATCGCTCTTCGGTAAGAGTAAAAGTCGTACTTTCGGTCCTAATTTTGAAATTTTTTTTATATAAAGGGTATTGAAAATATAGTTATAAATACTTTTATACTCGTAACGTACCTGTCTAAAAACATGACTTGCAAAATATTGGCAAAAAACTGATTTTCGATAAGAGTAAAAGACCTACTTCCGGTAGGAATTTTGAAAAACTGTCAATAAAATTTTTCTCAAACTTAATTTTGAGTGCATATGAATTCTTTATAAATTTATTCAAAATTAGTAGTTGACGAAATATTGGAAAAATTCGATTTTGTGACTGAAACTAACTACTACTACTAACTACTACTTCCGGTCTGCCGATTTTACTGAAAATCTAACCAGTTCTCAACAGGGAGATTATATTCGTAAATACAAAATTTGGAAATGATAGCTGTAGCGGTTTGACCGCTATCGTGGTCACACACACACGGACACACACACACGCTCACACAGACATTTTTTAAAAACCACTTTTTCGGTTTAAGGGGAGTTCAAAACGTGGACATCTGCAAAAATCTCGAGGTCGAAAATTTTCATCATCACAATACTGCCTTATACTATGTATGAGAAAGTAAAATGAGTATTTGTAGGCTCTAACATCAGAAAACTGATGGAAGATTGAAATCTGAAAGCAAAATAGAGGCAAACAAGAACATTTAGAAAACTTCCAAACTAGTGGTAACCAGCTTTTTTAGGAACAAAAGCAAGAAAAATAGAAATCTGGAGAGGAAAATTAAAACAAACGACGGAAGAAATGCCTGTAAATCTTTCAGACTAGTGATAATCAGGTCTCTTGAAAAACTTCAATGCTTTAGGTTTTAATATGAGCGAAAAACACATTTTCACTATTCACACTTGGACTATATTCTTGAAAACGTAATTGTAAACAGTGCACCTGCAGTCAGTGACGAGCAGTGTGATAGATTTCAGCGATACATACGATACACAACTAAAATGCAATATCAAGGAAAATACAAAGTAGTCCATGTAATGAAAAGATTGAGTGACCTTAGTTTATCTGTTGGCAATATTGATGAGTTGATAGTACTGGTAAATTTGGAAACACATTATGTATAGCTCTAATAATGTGTACACTTAATTTTGATTAATTTAATTTTTTTATATTATATTCATATTAAAAAAGAAAATCAAACAAGACTTTCAATGTTTATAACAAAAAAAAATCATTTAACCCAAAGTGTCAGAGAATGTAAGTGTTTTAAATAATAATGAGATAATGTTTGTAACAACATATATTGTATATCATGTTATTATTGAAATTTCGATTATTATGTAGAATTATGAGGACTACACGACATAGAAGTTTAACTTTTGTATCATAAGTTTTTATAAATATATCCTAATAAATTTATCATATTTACTTAACTTACTTAAGGTTAGTAAGTAATGCAGTTCAACGTTTTAAGAAATTTTATTCTACATAACTACTTAATTAAATTATTTAAAATGATATTTTAAAACAAACATGGCTTCATAAGCCCTATAACGGTCAACATTCTACTACATTAAATTTGAAATATTATTTGGAAGGAGATGTTTCTGTTTCCTTGCATTTCTACGGATGTAAGTATGCCTTAAGTTATTTATCTTTATCAATATGTAGTATTATATCTTTCTCATAAGCTTAAGTTATATCGGTTTAGTATTTTGTAAAGGTATATTTTTATTTTACCTTGTATCTTTGTTCGGGAAATTAGCTCTAAATTCCAATGAATATATTTATAGATGTGGCTTCTGAATATTGTTTATCTTTTAATTGGCACAAGAAGACAAGTTTTCCATCCAAATCTTAAGAAGTACGATGAGATCGCTGAAGATTTTACAAATGGAACTCCATGTATAATTCCCACGATGAGGATACCTTTTATTTAACTTCTAGAAGATGACACTGATACTTCTGGTTTATTATTCACCAAGATACTTATATATTTGTTTATTTAGTCATGATAAAATATAAATTTCTTATGTATCAAAATTCTGCTTCCTTCTATATTTTGTAGCATCTTTCTACCCTCTCTTGTTTCTCTTTTTCCGAGGTATACTTGAAATATCTCTCCAATTTTTATATAATATGAAAATAATCCTATTTAAAATTACATTTTTTTAACCAACTTTTCTTACATATATCATAAACAGCCGATTATCATATTCCCAAAGCCTTGTAATTTCTTGTATCTATTTTTATTTTTAATAACGTATTTTAATTTTAAAAATGAATGATATGAATTTTGTTGGTTTAGAGCACAGCTAAAATATTTTTATTCATAATAAAATGTTTTTTAATTATATCTAGGGATGTTAAATTTACTACTACATACGTCATTCATTGACCTTGCGATACGTATTTCTTTATAAACAAAGCCCCCAACTCGCTTAATTTCTTTTACAGTTATTGTTCTATGATACTATAGGTCTATTACTATCAAGATGACATCTATACGTATATATGTTGACCTTCCTACCAGTTTCAATCCCCTATACATAGATGCTATGATGTCAGATCATTTACAACTACCTTATTTGGCATGAATTCTGTTACAAACTATCCAACATGAGACGACAGTTACATACATATCTAAAGATAAGTATCATTTATTTTTTCACGTTAACATATAAAAGCTATTCTATTTGTTTTTATTTTTAGAATTCCAGTACCTTAATACAAAGATGAATATTGAAATCAAAACATGTAAAGAGAGGCAATAAGATTTTATATCGAGATATATCAACATAACCTGTATACTTACTAAAGGAAGTACTCTTTTTAACGTGTGCAAACTTAATTTCAAACCTTCTCTTTTACTTGTTTCAGACAACAACAATATACTTGAATTAAATGTTTTATTTATTCACTATAATATATTATATTAGGACACAGTAATTCTTTAATTTTATATATCTATTTCATATTACATTGTCTTAAATAAATATAACTGGAACCCATGTTAGTTATAATATGTTTTTTTTAATTTTTATATTTATTTGTATCCATAAACTCGTATAGCAAATATTGTAATATATGTAGCTGTAATATGTAACTTATCGAAGTGTTCTGAGATTTAATAAATATATTAAATTAATGGTAGTTTAAAGAAATTCTTAAATACAAAAAAGAATACAGAAAGAAAAGCAAAACGGTAATACTCTACGGTCTCGTATTTATTGATAAGTAAATCATTTTGTGAATATGAAAAATTGCAGATAATTTGGCATTTACACAAGATCTGTTTATATACTTATTTATTAACTTATTTATGCATTTTCTGATTTTATTTGAAACGCATTAATAATCCACTAAATAAAAATTTAGTTTCTGTTTTAAAATTGCCTTTTATTCAAAAATACATTCACATACAATCATACAATCAGATAAATACATACAACTGTATTTATGTACAGCTAAGAACTCAATGAAGACCATGATGTCCATGAACTTCTGGATGATGAGCGTGTCCAGTCCTTTCGACATGTGCATTAAAACCATTTACTTTATCCGATGTGTAATGAACAGTTCTGATTGTTCCATCAGCTTCTTGGAAACTATAATATCCCTTAACTACATCACCTTCACGTTCTTCGTGTTGTTCCTTGTGGTCACCAGTATGAGGATCTTTTACGCCATATTCGAAATCATATTTTGCTGGTGCCTGCATAGAAAAATATTGAAGACTTTCCGACTGTAGAAATAATTTTAATATTAACTTACATGATAATCATGAATGTGACCATGTGCATCTGCTATTGGTTTTGGATGGTATGCATGAAGGTGGTTGTTATTATGTGAAGACCCATGGTAATGCTGTTGTTGCTGACTGTAGCAGAGGGCTACAATAGCGGAGAACACAATGTGCTGAAACAAAAATATTAAAAGTAAAACCTTTATACATTTCTTCAACAATTTATTTAACAAACAAAAATGCGTTAAAATTACTTACGGTTTTGAATGCCATTTTGTTGATTTTATTCACTGCTTTTTTGATTATGATAATAAATCACCATATCACAGCTTATATACTAAAATAAACCACTCACTTCATTCGTAATAATACCTCTGTATCATTTAAAAATGAAAGTTAATTTAAGTTGGTCGTGAAAAAATATCAATATAGCATATTAAAATGAGATATCATACATATTATCTATTACATTTCGACCTTTGCGTAAGTATTTTTTTCTAACGATAGTAGTGTGAAGAAAGTTGAAATGTGTGCCAGAATTTATGCGTTTGCTATTTTGCCTGCGCTTTTTTCCTAATATTCATTTGTAAATGAGCTAGATAGATATAATTTTTTTCTTTACTATTGTAAAATCGGAACTTTGTTATGAAAGAGTGATAATTTGTTAATGATCTTTATGCAAATAGATTAGTGTGTTATGAAAAACTAAACATCTAGTTACAATATCGAAGCGATTTATATACCAGATTTGCTATAGCCCAATATACTTTCTTAAATAGAAATTTTAATAACTCCTATTCAAAAGTCAATAATTAATTAATTAAGTGATACGTGGGATTCCTATTTCTCAGATAAGAACCGAGAATATGAAATATTACTTTATCAATCACTCTTTATTGCAACAATGCATATTACGTTGAACTACAGGGTCAAAGCATAGAAAATAAATTATTGACAAAGTTATCTAATTCAAAAATTAATTGAATATAATTCCTAAAAAATTGTGACAAATAGGGTTATAGTTTAACTTCAAACCGGAAATATATAATTAACATAATTATATTTATATACTTTATAATTAGAAATTTTGAAAATATCTGGTGTTCGTGACCAGTGCATTTGATGTTAAAATACATAAAGTTATATCACATAAACATAAGAGTTCTGAAAATATGAAGACCAAAGTAAATTCATGCCTATCTAATAGATACTGTTGCGTTTTCGGGTTCGCAATAAAACAACTCGTGCAATTAACTTGAAACAGTCTGTATATTTACACACTAAAATTATTCACGATATAAAAATATAAAATAAATGAATCACACTTAAAACTACTACAACTAAATTAACACACGTATTTATCTCAATCACTACTTATTTATATCTGTAATATTTATGTTTCTCTTGAACTGTAATAAAACTGCACCGCTCACTGTATTTATTTTAAACTGTTCAGTAAATACCGCACGACTACTATTCAATGAATTACTATTGAAGGAATGAATTATTCCGGTACCACAGCGGCTTTTATATCCGTATACAAAAAGCCTAGAAATATGCCACAAAATTCTCTTTTTCTTCTCGATGAGTTCGGGCTTATACTAGCGAAGATCCAGATTTTTTTTTTGCCTGTCTTCATCGCGTCGTACTACGTATATGATTTACGACTTGTTTACACTGCGTTCGCATCAACGTCGCGCCTATGTTCTCTTCTATTTTTTTGTGGGCTTGTTTTTGTTACAATACTTTAGCACAATATATAAACATTTTAGATAAATTAAACACATACTTAACAAATACAAAAGAAAAGGTAGAGCCTGGAAAACCTCAGTGTTATATAAGTGAAAATGATTAACGTGATAAAATGTGAAATTAAATCAAATATTTTTCTCCAAACGGTGTTGAAATGACGTAATAAATAAGCCAAACACAATCTAACCGTTTTATCAAAATGCACACTATATAAGAAGAAAATTTAGAAATGTCATTAAATTAAAATAAATTTTGGTTATATAATATTCTTTTCGACCTTTCTCAAAAATAAGACCTTATGTTCAAATACTTGTCTTTTCCTTTTTATAACAATATATTTATTTATTGTTCTTACATATGCATACGAGTTTTGGGTAAAACGTTAGCTCTGTAATACTAATAAAGACTTATTACATTTATTATGTTTCGAAGGTTGAGATATATGTTGTTTTTCAAAAATTGTGTGCAGCCATATCTTACTGTTATAAACTTATTAACATTTTATAATTATATAACCTTATGATACAATAAATCATTATTTATCGATGTCAAAGAGGTATAATAATTCTACTGCTTTCCTGGGGAGTCAACATTTAGTAGATAGTTTTATTTGGTGTAGGTAGTCCAGGTTTTGTTGGAGTTTTCCACAATTATAAGTATGCGTTAGTTTTGGTCAGAAATTGTTTTGTTTTGAAATTTAAATTGGGAGTTTATTAGGGAAGAATCAGGGATAAATGTTTTTTTTATGATTTTTTTATAAGCAAAAAGCACGGAGGAAAGTTTTTTTTATAAATTTGTTTATTAGGAAAATACTCAGAAAAACGTTTTTATGGATACTTAGCTAAGTAGTTCTATTTGGTCTAAGTAGTCCAGGTCTTCTTGGAGTTTTTTATAATTATTGAAGTATGCGTTAATTTTCGTAAGAAATTTTCTTGTTCTTGGAATATAAATTGGGAGTTAAGAAAAGGCAGGAAAAAATATAGATATTTTAATAAATCTGTCTATAACGAAAAAGCGCGGAGAAAAGTTTTTTATGAATTTGTTTATTAAGAAAAAGCACAGAGAAAGGTTTTTATTGATACTTAGCTAAATAGTTCTGTTGGGTCTTGCTCAAGTGTTCCATAAATATTTAGGTATGTGTTAGTTTTGGCCAGAAATTTTTTTGTATTAAAATTTAAGTTGGGGGTTTATTAGGGAAAAATTAGGGATAAATGATTTTTTATTAATTTTTGTCCAGGTTTTGTGGGAGTTTTCCATAATTATTTAAATATGCGTTAGTTTTGGGCAGAATTTTTTTGTCTTGAAATTTAAATTGGGGGTTTATTAGGAAAAAATCAGGGATAAATGTCTTTTTATGATTTTTTTATAAGGAAAAAGCACGTAGGAAAGTTTTTTTATGAATTTGTTTATTAGGAGGAAGCACAGAGAAACGTTTTTATGGATACTTAGCTAAATAGTTCTATTTGATCTAGGTGGTCCAAGTCTTGGAGTTTTCTATAATTATTTAAGTATGCGTTAATTTTCGTAAAAAAATTTCTTGTTTTGAAATTTAAATTGGGGGTTTATTAAGAAAAAGCAGAAAGAAAATATATTTTAATAAATTTGTCTATAACGAAAATGCACAGAGAAACGTTTTTATGAATACTTAGCTAAATAGTTCTATTTGGTCTAGGTGGTCCATGTCTTGTTGGAGTTTTCTATACCTAATCATTTAAGTATGCGTTAATTTTGGTCAGAAATTTCCTTGTTTTCAAATTTAAATTGAAGGTTTATTAAAAAAAGCAAGGAAAAACGTCTTTTTATGAATTTGTTTATTAGAAAAAAGCACGGAGAAACGTTTTTTATGGATACTTAGCTAAGTAGTTCTATTGGGTCTAGGTGGCCCAGGTCTTGCTGAAGTGTTCCACAACTATTTAGGTATGTGTTAGTTTTGGTCAGAAATATCCTTGTTTTGAAATTTAAATTGGGGGTTTATTAGGAAAAAGCAAAGAAAAACGTTTTTTATGGATACTTAGCTAGGTAGTTCTATTTGGTTTAGGTGGTCCAGGTCTTGCTGAAGTGTTCCCTAAACTATATAGGTACGTGTTAGATTTGGCCAGAAATAACCTTGTTTTGAAATTTGAATTGGGGGTTTATTATGAAAAAGCAGAGAGAAACGTTCTTTTATGAATTTGTTTATTTGGAAAAAAAACTGAGAACGGATTTTTTATGGATACTTAGCTAGAGAATTTAGGTTTTGTGGAAGTTTTCATAATTATTTAGGTATGCGTGGTCAGAAATTTCTTTATTTTTAAATTTTTGTCATTCAAACATTATTGTACATGTCATCAATATTTGCCTACTAAACAGAATAGCCAAGTATAAATTAAAATAGTAAAGTAATATTTAACAACTTTGTTTATAATATGTAATTTATATCTGGCTTTCATGTAATAGTATTTTACTAGCGAAAACTATATTATATATTTGATTATACTGTGAACATCTTCTCTTACATTGCTTGATGTAATACACGCGAGACAATTGTAGGGGATTGTGCAATATATTTTATCTTAGAACTCACCAAGCATTAGTATGAATTTAATTATTTTGACGACAATTTGTTTCCAACGAATCCAGATTAAAACTCTTTAATAAAAATACGCTATGATCAAAACCTTGTTGAGGATTAGTTCCAGCTTGTTTTGAGTATATTGCAAATTTTCTTTGTACATTATCGATGGTGAAACTATGTTTTGTGTATGGGTGGCCAAACTACTGAAGCGTATTCTAATTTAGACCGCACGTTAAAGTAATAAGAAATATAGTCTGTAGAATGAAGTAGTTTTGTATTGCGTATAATAAATCCTTGTGTTGCACACATGATTCTGTTGTGTCTAGCCACACAAAAAAGGTTGAGAACTTATTCCCAATGTCTGATATGTAACTTTTCTGAATATAACATTAGGATTTATTACCATTACCAAAAGAGCTATCAAGAAAAAAAAATTAATAACATTCGAACTTTGGGAGATTATTTCTAGAAACCCAAGCAATCAAAGCTTGTCATTAAGAGTTAAACGACGGCAATAATTTCAATAGCATTTATTCAGCACTAATCACCACTGGATTTCACATATGACATATGAAATTAAAACTAAAATAAGAAACATTTCGTCAGATAACTAATTAGAATTATAACACTTTCCACAATAGTTGATGCAAAAGTATTTTAAATGAAATCCCGAATCCAGGCCTGTTAGAATATAAAATAAAATCTCATAAGAATACTACATATTTCTCATATGATTTTATACATGCTTGCTTGTTTTAAATATATAAACATGAACAATGTTAAATTAATATTTATTTAGAACAATTTAAAAAATTTAAATATGTTTTAAATTGCTTTTTTTTTAAAACGTAAGAAAGTGTACTAAATATATTGTTAACAAGATTATAATTGTGAAATATGTTTTATTTTGCATAGATATAACATGATAAAAACAGTTATTTTTAAATACTTATTTACTAAATACGTCTAGATTTTTAAAATTATTACAGCCTTGTTTTTAAAGTTGATAAAATCTCAATTCTTCAATTTTACATATTCAGATCTATTTGAGAAATTAAAACGTACGTGTTATATAACTTATAATAATTAAAGAAGATCTCACAAGCACCAGATTAACTACACTAAAGGCGGCGGAGCAGGTCTTTGGTAGGCGGAAAGTATGGACTTACGATGGAAATATCTTTGCCGAAAAGAATGGCTCCCGGGTTCCTGTTGCGGATATTAGCGATTTAAATAAGTTTAAATAGGACACTGACCGACTCATGTACGTACATTTCATTTTGTTCTTCTGCTATTTGCATAACTTTAAATAAGTGTTTTGCTCTTTGTTTGTTTATTGCTTGTTTAATATTTATTTACGTAGTTTTGCGTTGATTTATCAGTTTATATAGCTTCCTACATTTACGTTAATTTTCTGCATCTTATACATTTTGTATTAGATTAATATACATATATCAAATTATTTATTATTTATTGTTAAGTTTCATTGATCTTGTTTTGGTTGCTAATTTACTATGGTTTCTTATTTATGATACAGGTTGTTTTGTTTAGTATTATGCAATCTGTTATATTGAACTTGTAATTGTTGCTATCTACTGCATCTATTCCATTTACTAATAGTATACATAGTTTGTAATTCATTTAGCTCCTTCTTGATATATAATTAGTTGTTAATGAGTAATTTACGGTGTGTTCACATAAACGCCAGGTCCCTTGTTAGTTCGTACGCAGAAATTAAAAATTTTATCTTAGACAATGATTGTGATATTGTGGCTGTTTTTGAGACGTGGTTGAGCTCTGCGATACCTTCTATGCTTGTAAATATTGATGGTTATACTTTTGTAAGACATGATAGGGAGGGTCGTGGGGGTGGTGTTGGTTTTTATATACACAATCGTCTCAGTTTCTGTTTGATTGATGTGTGCGGTAACATTGAGCAGTTATGGCTTACTTTAAAACTCTGTAAAACTGTTATCTGTGTTGGGGTGTTATATCGAGCGCCTAGATTTGATGCGGCTGCATTTCTTGATGCTTTTGAGGATATCCTGTCTGAGTTATCGGTTGCCTATGATCATGTTGTTTGTTTTGGCGACTTTAATTTTAATTTACTGGATCCGGACAACCATGATGCGATTGAGTTCAGTAATTTATTGGAAATTTTTGGGTTTAAGCAGGTGGTCGACCAGCCGACTCGTGTTACCCACTCATCGTCCACTTTGCTTGATTTGGCTCTTATTCGTGGTGATGATATTATCGCTGACTGTGTGGTTGTACATTGCCCTAGCATATCGGATCATGATCTGGTTCAGTGTGACTTGTCTATTCACGTGCCTACTCGCGAGACATGTACTAGATCCTACCGCGACTTAAAAAATATAGATTATCCTGCTTTTACATCATACTTACGTGCGATACCTTGGCATATTGTTTATGATATCCATGATATTGACGGTAAGGTAGACTTTGTTAATGCATCTATTTTGCATGTACTAGATATTTTTGCCCCTGTTAGGGTTTCGCATTTTACTAAGCCTCGTACTCCTTGGATGACAGAGTATGTTAGAATGCTAATGGGTGTCAGGGATGGGGCCTTGCAGAGATTCAAACGGTCAAAAAACCCTGCTCACTGGGCGTATTACAAACAGATACGTAATTTTACAACTTTTACTGTCCGGCGGGAAAAGAACCTCTACTTTGATTCCTTGCTGGCTGCAAATAATACACAGAAATTGTGGAGGAATCTCAGTCGGCTCAACATTGCGGGTGGGAGCGGGGCTTTGAGGCTGCCACAGTCTCTTTCTGATCCTGATGAACTGAATAGTTTTTTTCTTGATTTACCCACGCATAATAACTGTAGTACAGATTTACTTACTTATTACAACACGAATACTTCTGTACAAGTCACCGCTGAATTTTCTTTTGCTCCGGTGGATGAGCATAAAATATTCTTGATACTCACCAGTGTTAAAACAGGGTGCATTGGGGCTGATGGGCTGGGGGTTGATGCTCTGAGGCTTTGTATTCCTTTCCTGTTACCAATATTTACATATCTAATCAATTTCTGTCTGAGTTGCTCCGTTTTTCCGTCTGTTTGGAAGAAAGCTTTAGTTACTCATGTGCCTAAGGTCTGTGCCCCTAAGGAGTTTAAAGACGTACGTCCTATTAGTGTGCTGCCTGTATTGTCCAAGGTTTTTGAGAGGGTTGTGGGTCAGCAGCTGGGGGAATATCTCGAGAAGAATAACATTTTGCCGCAATTGCAGTCCGGCTTTCGGAAGCGTCATGGCTGTGTCACTGCCCTGCTGAAGGTTACTGATGATATTATGGCTAATTTGGATAATGGTAGGGTTACTATACTAGTTTTGTTGGATTTCAGTAGAGCTTTCGACACTATTGATCATGAATTACTTATTGCAATTCTACATTTTATTGGCCTGGGGAGAGGTGCGGTGGATTTGTTGAGTAATTATATATCCTTCAGGAAACAATCGGTAAGGATGAATAATGGTTTCTCTGCCTACAAAAATGTGCGCTCTGGTGTACCGCAGGGTTCGGTTTTGGGTCCTCTGCTGTTCTCTATCTACTCTTCTCAGCTGCATACTTCACTGCGTCATGCCCAGTTCCACTGTTATGCTGATGATACGCAGGTCTATATATCTTGTCGGCCAGATGAGATTGTGCAGACCTGCGAAGTACTGTGTGCTGACCTCGATAGGCTTGCAGATCTGTCCGAACGTCATTCCTTATATCTGAAGCCTTCGAAGTCTACTGCTATGCTTTTTGTAGGTAGGAATGTTAGGATTAATATTAATGATGTTATAGTTAGGATTCGTGGTGTTGATGTTGGGTTAGTGGATGAGTCAAAAAACTTGGGGTTGATAGTGGATCACAGGCTGAACTTTAATGCGCATGTCTCCAAGTGCATTCAACGAGGATACAATTGTTTAAGGTTGATTTATCCACATCGGAAGGTCCTTAATAAAACAATAAAAACAATGCTATGTGAATCTCTGGTTTTAGCACAGGTAAATTATGGGGATGTTATATATGGTCCTTGTTTACGTCAGAGAGATGTTTATCGTGTGCAAAAGCTGCAAAACTCGTGTTTGCGCTTTATTTTTGGCATTAGGAAATATGACCGCATTACTCATAAGTTGAGAGAGGTCCGCTGGCTTAATATGGAACAACGCAGATATTTGCATAGTGCTTGTTTATTTCACAATATTATTATAACTCGCTCCCCTACATATCTTTATAACAAAATTACATTCAGAACTGATGTTCATAATTTAAATTTGAGATTTAGGGGCCTGCTGACGCCGCCAATTCATAAACTTACCCTTTACAGTAAGTCGTTCAGCTGCAATATTGTAAAAATTTACAACTCCCTGCCCGGTTCTTTAAAAAGTATGTCGCCTGCTTCATTTAAAGTTAACTTGAAGCGACACCTGCTCCAATTGTTGTGACCTGCGCGTTTGTGTGTCCACTTATCTTTAGTCTGTCATTTATTCAGATTTGTATTTATTAGGTTATAAATATTATTAATACATTTATTATTTTGTTCTTATGCTTTGAGTTGCTATTTCTAATGCATGACTATACTTGTATCTAGTTTAGTGTTTTTGTGTGTATGCCTGTGTTATAATTAGTATTTATTCTCACTATGATTTGTTAGGTTAGGTTTATGGTTAAGTTGAACAGCAATAGCTGAACTTCGCCATTTGGCACATATGTATGTATATATGTTTTGTGTCAATAAAGTTTATTATTATTATTAGTACAAGTTATTTGGTGTTGAGTATAATTTAAAAAAAGAAACCAATATATTTACATATTATCACATTTTCAATTTCAAATTAAGTACGCGGGAAATATATGATGGTGACGTTTGATTTGACATGTTTTAAATATAAATTAAAAATTATTTAAAGATCTATTAGAGGGTTACTATAAAGAAACATACTTAAAAATAATATTAGAAACAGTTTTCAAAATGTCAATAACTATATTGAAATTAGTAAGTCACTGATTGGTCAATTAAGAAAGGACACCGAAGTAAACGATTTGAACAGGAATTATGTATGAAGACGCCGATAGCGTAGGATTTGTAAAGATAATGCGGAAAGAATTTAACAATTTAAAAGTGAATTATATAAGAACCTACTCGTATATGAAAATTAATATAGTTGAGACTTAAAATACATTTTATCAAAAAAAATTGTGTCCAAATACATTATTAAAAAGAAAAGCAGATCATATCTAATAATTGCTTGTACAGGCTTGTCATATCTGATCAGCAGTCAAATCTCAACAACAAACCATAAGCCAGACATTGAAAATGTACGTGTAATTTTTAAAGAACCAAATTTCACAAAAAGATTTTCTTAGAAACAGTTACAAAAGAAAAACATTGCAGTTAATTTAAATACTGCAACTGATTCTAAAACATTAGCAAATTTTACAGTATTTTTTTTACCACATCTAAAGAGAAAATTACAATACAGACTAATTTAGACGAACCGTAAGTCCGAATTTATCGTCTTGTTTAAATTAAAAATGTTTAAAAAACCATTGAGTGTTTTGAGATTTTGGACTAAACCAGATTTTTAATAGATGTTTTAGATGTATTGTCTATATCAAGTTATGTATATTTATATATTTTATTAATAATAGCAACATTGAAAGTAATATGTCAGCATTTTTACAATATAAAAACAGGTTTTGCCCAAACTGAGCAAATGTAAGTACTGTTTTGCAACACTAATGACTTATTCATAAGTCTTTCTTAATTAAATACAGGTCTGATGAAGACGTAATCAAGATCGAAACGTCATAAACTTAAAATAGCGTAAACCTTCTCTATAAATTATTATTTGTTCCTTTATTATATTTACTTAATTTGTTAAGTTGATTTATTTTAATTTTTTTACGTTATTTTTGAGATGTACTATGCCGTAAGAGGAATTGAGGTTGGAATAATTGCAGAAAAGTTGAAGAGTAGCGAGAAGCTTGCAGTTTTAAATACACTATGCTTTTATAATGTGTGTGTATATTTGGACATTATCTTTTAGGTTCTCACAGAGGATTTGTGAATATTAACAGGCTATTAAAGTAAATTTGATGGCAATATAAAATTTAGTTTTGTCATTGTTTGAAATATATGACATGATAATAACAAAAGCATGTATGTATGTTATAAATTATAAAGTCACAACATGTTTTTAAATAATTTATTATTTTCAGAACAAGTATAAAAAAATATAATATTACACAATCATATTCGTAGCATGCTTTTTATTAAAAGGACTAATTCCGTCAGTGGCCATATACTCCAGGATGATGAGCATGTCCTGACCTCTCAACATGAGCGTTGAATCCATTGTGCTTATCAGCTGTGTAATGGACAGTTCTAATGGTGCCATCCGCTTCATGAAGGCTGTAGTATCCTTTGACCACGTCTCCATCACGTTCTTCGTGTTGTTCCTTGTGATCTCCAGTATGTTTATCTTCAACGCCATATTTAAAATCGTATTTTGGATAAGCCTGAAACCCAAATGGTTGTCTAGATAATATCTATATTAAAGTATTACATAAAATCAGAACAGAATTGAAATAAATATTTTCCAATAACATTTGTTTGAGACAATGAACACAATTTCCCTTCGACATTGTCAATCTATGAAGAATATTAGCATATTGCTTGGATGACTACAACAGCAATGAAACATAAATATTTCTTATATTTGCTTCGAGATTCCTAGGTAACTTTGAAAATAATCAATAGAGATACACGTGTTCAGAGGTATTATAGTCCCGTAGTGTGTGATGTGAAACAATGCACACGATAATTCATTTGATAACTATGGTAGCAAATGCATTACCATGGTGTCGCACTTGGTTAACAGAGGTCGCCGTTAATCTTAACCGTTTATTTGGTTTATTTAGTATAATTTCAATAAGAAAATACTTACATGGTAATCATGCCCACCGTTTGTCAAATGTGGATGATATGCGTACAAATGGTTGTTATTATGCGAAGATCCACCATGACCAATTGCATCACACAACGCGACAATACCATACAAAAGAACGAACTGAAATTTATAAGAATACATAATATGTATCTAAGTTGTAAGCTTTCAAGTATATTGTTGACTACTTTTTATTTCTGGGTTAAACCATGCCGTTGCCTGTACTTCCGCTTTGTTGCCGACGTTTCGTCTACTATCCTATGCAGCATCTTCAGCACTGTTTGTGGTTTTCCGATCTGTTTTATCTTCTGCAATTGCAATTTCTTTCAGGCAATTGCTGAAACAGCATCAGCCCTGAAGATGCTCCCCAGTATAGAGGAGGAAACGTCGGCAACAGAAAGTAAGGATACAACGACACGGTTTTAACCCAAACACCAAGAAATGTATCTGTCGAATTTATAATATCGATTTCGTCAATTATTGATTTATATAGAAGAACTTACTTTGAAAACCATTGCTTCGACTGTTATCTGCTTCTTTTTGTTTGTTTGTTTCGTTTTGAGGGATGTTTTGGTAATGATATCAATAATAACCGTAGCTGTATTTATATACAGAAATCAAACATTCACTTCGATACTTCGATTTTCTTAGATAAAAAATGTATTACGACATACCGGGAATTTAAGGAATTATAGTTTTTATCCGCTTAGAGCGCCAAGCACAGCCACAATTCATTCACATCATTGTAAACAATTTTTTTTCTCCGCAGAAATTACTTTAAAGAAAGGAGTTTTACAGAATGTTGGAATTAAGTTAATTTTGTAATAATTTTATTAAAAATGTGTCTATTACGCTATCAGGATTATATAAATGTTGCTTTAAAAAAAATGAAACAAAAATATTGACGACTGTTTTATTGCACTGGAAATTTGTTGTTACGTTGTTATGTTGGTATAGTGGCGACATGTTCTAAAAATATATAATATATCTAAAAGGCTTTTTCTTCCGAATTATAACAAAAACAGTCTGCATATTAGAGATAATTTGTATATTATACTGCAATTTTATATGCTTTCCTACAATGTATAAATTAGTATAGTTTTTACATACTTTAAATGTAAGTAATCTAATACAAGAACTTGAAATTATAATGTACATGATGTAAATATAAATAATATAATGTTGGAATTATGTTAAATTTAATTGTACAAGCCTTTTGCAATCGTGACAATATAAATAAAAATAAAGTATATATTTTTTATGTTTTGAATTATATATGCTCATTGCTTTCTTAATCGTTAAATTTCTTTAACAAATTAAGCGTTTTCGTTGTATGCTAGTAGCGGTTGTCCGAGAAATTGAAATTGTGCTCACCTAGGCAAGTGTGTAGGTTATCGTTTGTTGCGGTTTTTAAATTTCGATTGGTTATTTACTAAGCTCCTTCATGAGTTAGTTCTTCTCTAATAATAATCCTCCCTCCTTTTATTAAAAATGTTATTCTAAATAGCTAGAGTTGTAAACCCAACAATTAAAGGTTTAGAACTATTTCATTTACAATAGTTTAATTTTTTTATTTTATGTATCCAAACATAATAGGGCAAAATATTACATATTTCCATTGTATTTAGATTCAGCTGATAATGTTTTATTAAAAACCGAAACTGGTATTGAGTAAAGAAAAGGATTAACATCTATATTAATTGTGTCCTAACAGAGTTTAGTAACAACCAGTATACAAAAACGCATGAAACAATCTAACTTTTCATCAAACTCTATTACGTAATAGTTTTCGTATGTCTATTTGATAAAGCGTATTGATCAACGTGTTTATTTTTATAATAGAGGAGCCCATCGGGCGGGCCTGCAGACTGCATTTTTTTAAGACAGGAGGGCAGCGTGGGGTTGCAGATAAAGACATAATAAATTGGCCAGAGCCGGGCTCTAGTCTAGCCAAAACACCAGTACATTCCAGAAATGAGTTAGTTTTTATAGTTTTAAGTAGCGATGTGGGTAAATGTCCGCCGGCGGTCTTGCCTGTATAAACTGAGAGTTCCGCCGGCCGGCGATTGTAGTAACGGTTGGCAACATGTTACTATACTACATTAATTCCGCCGTTATCGTAATGGTCATGATCATAATCTAGTTTTATTTGTTAATGTGCGTGTGAATCTGTTTATTTAATAAAATTGGTAAATACAGATAACATCATTTCTACTTTGTATTATTATGAGGAATTCACTTCTGTATGTTTTAATTGTATTTGAATTATTATTCTTATATATTTAATTCAGTTGAAATAAGGTTTGTAATAATTCTAAACAAAGCATTTATTAAAATACACAAATAAACAACTGACCAATACTTCTACTTTAAATTATTTTGTGAGTAATTAACAACTATAAAATATGTGCTCTTTATATTTGAAGTATTATTTGTGTTTCAGACTGTCATAGTGAGTATTGTAAATAATAGAAAATTGATTTATGAGGATACACTTACAAAAATTATACTTTTTCTTATTATACCAGTAATTGACTTTTAAGAAATATGTTTATTTATATTTTAATTACTCATTATATTTTTCTTTATTCAGTGTTGTAATTAATAGAAAATATATTTATTAAAATCTATTTGTATGATGATTTTTATGTAATTTGTAGAAAGAAAACAATCAATATTTAGTAATCTAAAAGTAGTATTCTTGTTTTAAAAGTAATATAACGTATATTTCTTAATACAAAAATAAGTAATACAAAACGGGTATGTCACATATAATTATATTTACTTGTTATACGTTCCTTGTTATTTTCAAGTTAATGTAATAAATAATAGTTTTTAAATGATAACTTATGGAGAGTCTATAATAAAAGCATTGTACAATTATCTCGTAAATGAGAAAAAAATACGTACTATAAGGAAAATAATTTATGTATGTACGTAAATGATATTGGTTCTATGTTTGTTTACAAGTAACTCAGCATAATATTTATTTATATAATTTCTATGATGCAGATTGAGACGCATATTAATAAATGAAACAAAGTTAAGATCCTGGTCGTCACGACCACGGCGGAATTTTTATGTAGTATAGTAACATACCGCCGAATGGTGGAAATCGACAAAACAAATACGCCTATTCCGCCCTGCCTGCATAAAACACTGTTTTGTAGGCGGACTTGTAACTACAATCGTAAAGATTCTCGTTTTATAGGGGCAAGGCCGTCTAATTTTTTTACAAATTGTTCGTTGTGTGCAATCGTAATAGAGTATTAATAGAAGGAAAAGTGTACATATCTTCTTATTCTGCATTATTAGATAGTTTGAAATAATAAAAAATGAGCCTTTGCAGTGTAGTTTTTAGAAAAGAATGATAATTACAACGATTATAACAATTTATGAAGTCAAAATTATTTAATTTGTATCAACTAAAATATTTGGTTTGTCGCTAGGGTACCATTCGAGGTTAACTAAACTTTTATCTTCATAACATATTGATATCAAATATTTTAGATTAATTATCTTGCTTATGCGTTACCCAAAATAGTATTTTTCTACTCCCATACTTTAATTGTATTATTAGATATGCTGAATCTGTACTTTAATGATGTCCATTACGATACAGATTTTCATTAAGATACAAGTTTATATCCAATAGGAATGCGACATTCCAATATTCAAACAATATTCAATATGGCGACTGCATATCTGACAGATATAATGATTAATTAAATGTGACAGTTCTCTACAATTTACTAGTAAGTATTTAAAATTTGTGCTTTTTTGAAAATATAAACGGTAAAAATGAGGGATAATGACAGTGAAATGTAAAATTTGAGACCACCAGAAATTATGGAACAAGCCTTAGTAACCACGAACAATTTATTACCAGTTAAATTCGGAAAGATGAACGGAAAATTTTACGCTCAATTTATGAAATGGAATGTTCAAAAAATAAAGTTTTATTAATGGGCCGTAGAAAAAATAGTGTATACAACTCGCATTTAATGGCTATTAAGACACTAGTATTCATTACAATACTCGGCTCATTGCATAATATACTATTTTAGTTATCTATCTGTGCTTGTGTAAACTTCGGCTGCAGCAGTTATATATAACAACGCCGACGTCTTGCCACGAGTACATTGAAATGTATAGCAACATGTAACGTACCTTTACAATTTAGGAATGGATAATGTAGAAATAGATCATGCAAAACTTATTTTAAGAGAATTCTAAGCTGAAATTTTTATTATGGATAAAATAATCAATATCTCTCAAATACTTACTAATTTTTCAAGTATTAAAAATTTAGGTAAAACTGAGATACATGTTTCTTTACTTAAAAACATGTCTCTTTTTATAAATTTAATGATTAATATTCATCATAGCTTTAAAAACCGTAAACACGAAAGTATCGCTCTCAGAATTTTGTATATGTATCTCATTTACCAGTGAAGGACTGAAACAAATTTGTCATTAGTTTTAAAAGTATTTATAAATCAATCATTTAGATTATGTATAAATATTATGCAAAACAGCAGCGGAAAAAAGACATTTTTAAAAAAATTAAAAACTTAACTACACACAAAAACATTTAAAAATAATAATTATAAAAATGTATTCGTTCTACTTCATTGGAAACATTACTAAAATTGAAGTATTTGCGTTTTTCTCCTACGATCACGATTCAGGATCCGTTACAGTCAAGTGAAAGAAGTAAATCAATAACAGTAAGACCACAATGACCATAACGATCTGATTTATGTGTATAATTATGGTTGAAGTAAGTGATCTTTTTTCTGACTATAAAATCAGTCAAAACATGCAATAATCTAATTATTTTTGTCGACAACAAAAAATTAATAATTTCGCATATCTTTGCCAAACTGAAAATTCTTATTTACAATTTCTTAATATGGGCATATTATTTCATTAAGTGCGGGCGGCGGTCACAGAGTATCAGAAGGATTTTCTTTCTCTTTACGGTACTGAAAAGGAGTTTTTTCTTTTATGTAGGTAACTAAAATTAGGAAATTCTAGAACAAGGTATATTTAAATTATAGTCACTTATAATACCATGAGTAGTCAAAGTTATGTCGATTATTTTTGTGGTGGTTACACGAATGTCTTTCATGATTGCATTTAAATACTACGAGTGCGGAGCACGAGTAGTATTCGCAATTATGAAAGACATGAGTGTAAAGCACCACAAAAATAGTAGACTCAACTTTGACTACGAATCGTATTCAAGAGACTATTCAATGAACCAAATCAATTTTTCATATTAAAATGACTCAAAATTTAGTTACACATGATTACGTTTCCATGTCAACAAAAAAAACATTTATGTTTGTCATTAAAATTTTTGGAATCGTGTTCCTATTTAGTTCGTTTCGTTGAATAAAAACTGGTGTTTCTAAATAATGGGAACTGAGAAAAGATTTGGCACGAAATCTGAAGACGAAATCGATGCTGAAATTTGCGAAAATATCCCTTGGAACACGAAGAAATCCAAAGATTCAGTATGGAGACAATTTAGTACATTTTTAACAGCAAAAGGCTATAAACTGGATCAATCTACTTCTCCTGTGGACTTAAATGTCATCTTAAAGTCGTGGGCATGTAATATATATATATATTATTAGCTCTGCAGGCCTAGTAGGCCCTTGGCTTGGTGCGTTATCCTCTTCCACTCTTCTCTATCTCTTGCTTTCTTTCGCCAGTTGCTTATTCTCAAGTACTTAACGTCCTTCAGCACCTCGTCCATCCATCTTATTTTGGGTCTACCTCGTTCCCTCTTTCCACCTATGCCTCCTACCATTAGTCTTTTGGGTACCCTCTCGTTTTCCATGCGTTCTATGTGTCCTAACCATCTTATTCTATATCCCTTAGCTATTCCTATAATATTTGGTTGGTTATACAGTTCTTGTAATTCCCTGTTGGTTCTCTTCTCCCATCTATCATTCACTTTTTTGCCTTTATATATCCTTCGCAGGCATTTTCTTTCCCATACTGCTAGCATTTTTTGTTCGTTCTTATCCATTGTCCAAGTTTCACTTCCAAATAATACTATAGGCCTCAATATTGTCTGATACACTCTCTGCTTTGCTCCCCTGGACAGCAACTTACTGTTAAGTACACTCCTTAGTTGGTATATACATTTGTTGCCCTTCTGTATCCTGCTCTGGATCTCTTTTTTTATATCCGGCCTCCTATTAAATTCCACTCCCAAATATGTGAATGACTTTACCTCTTCAAAACTGTAGACTTTTCCGCCAGCTGTTGTCACGACGAACTTTTTATCTTTAGTATTTCCTTTTCTAGTCCATATCATGTATTTTGTCTTTCTCTCATTTATTTCCAATCCCATTTCCGCTGCACTTTGTTCAAAACGCAGCAATACTTCTCGTAGCTCCTGTTCACTTCTCGTTATTATGACAATGTCGTCTGCAAATGCCAAGCACTGGTGTCTCTTGTGATACAGTAGCCCAGTTCTGTTTATCCTCGCTCTTTGCACAGCATATTCAAGCACATAATTAAATAATGCTGAAGACAGCGGATCGCCCTGTTTCAGTCCTTCCAACACTTTAAAGTTTTCGGTTACCTCTGCTCCAATTTTTGCACAACATTCTGTCCCTTCCAACGTTAGCTTTATCATATTTACCATTTTATTGTTTACTCCTAGTTCCCTTAACGCAACATATAGTTTACCCCTTCTTACTCTATCGAATGCTTGTTTAAAATCTATAAAGAGCACATGTGTATCTTTTCCAAATTCGTAGCTTTCTGCTTGTATCTCTCTAAGCGTGAATATTTGGTCTACCACTGATCTCCCCTTTCTAAATCCACATTGATATTCGCCTATAGCTTCTTCCATTTTAGGGACCAACAAGGTTTTTATGAACGAGGCAAGAATTTTATAAGCTATATTTAGTAAAGCTATGCCTCTGTAATTTTCACAAACTGCCTTGTCACCTTTTTTATGTATAGGATAGAGCATTACTTCCCTCCACTGTGCCGGCATCCTTTCCTGCACCCATATATCCTTTATTAGTTTGTGCATACTCAAGATTATTTTTTCCCCTCCATATTTAAACATTTCCGCTGTTATATCATCTGTGCCTGCGCTTTTATTGTTCCTAAGCTTATATATAATGACTCTTATTTCTTCAATACTTGGTATGCCCTCGCTGACTTCTAATTCGTCTTCTCCTCCATTAGCAATACTGTCATCTTTCCTAACCTTTCTTGTGTCCTTCGAATTAAGAAGTTCCTCAAAATGTTCTTTCCATCTCTTCAATATATCTCTCTCTCCTGCTATCAGCTTTCCTTCTTTATCCTTGTATATTTGTTTATTTGTTTGGTACCCTCTTTTTTCCACTGTAATGCCTTGATACAACTTACGTATTTCATTTTTTTGGTAGCTCTCTTCAATTTCTTCCAATCGGTGTTCATAATATTTTCTCTTCACTTCCCTCAGTGTTTTTTTACATTTTTGCCTTTGCTCTTTATACTTTTCCCTGTTCTCTTGCGTATCGCTCTTTAACATTTGTATCCTTCTTTTGTTTCTTTCTCTTAGTTCTTTTTCACATACCTCGTTAAACCATTCCCGTTTACTGCCATTGGATACTGGTTTACATCCCTGTAACGCCTCTACCATTTTTTTACTCATTTCATTCCATACTCCCTCTACGTCATTACTCTCTTCCATATGTTCCAGGTACATTTCCAAGCTTCTTTTATACATTATCTTTGCTTCGCTTCCCTGCAATCTATTTAATCTCCTTTTGTTTATTTTCGCCTTCTTCCTGTTTTTTACTGCAGGTATTTCCTGTTTTATTTGTGCTCCTACCAAGAAATGATCCGAGTCAGCATCTGGTCCCCTATAGCTTCTTATATTGGTTATGCACTTTTCCTGGTTTGCTTCTATTAGTATATGGTCTATCTGATTGACAGTTGATCCGTTCGGCGATCGCCAAGTTCCTTTATATATCTCCTTTCTTTGAAAGTACGTGCTCTTGATCCTCAAATCTTTTTCTTTTGCAAAATCTATTAATAATCGTCCGTTTTCATTTGTCTCTTTGTGTTTACTGAATTTCCCTATTGTCGGTTGGTAAATTTCCTCTTTGCCAATCTTCGCATTTGCATCTCCTAAGATCATCATATTCCATGTTTAATTCATTATAAAATTCCTCTTTAACTTGTATGTCTTTTTCCTCACTAGGAGCATGCATATTTAATAAAGATATTTTTTGATATTTTCCCCTCATTCTCAATGAACACATCCTATCAGAAATAGCCCTAAATTCGACAATTGCAGCCTTTAATCTTTTATGTACAATAAATCCTGTCCCCAAAAGCCTATTATCCCCACCACTATTACAATATAGATATTCACCTATTTCCTTTATTTCTTTCCCTTTTTGCTTCGTTTCCTGTAGGGCCACTATATCAAATTTAAATTTCTTTATTTCCTGTACTAAATGCTTGAGTGCCCCTTCTTGATTAGTACCTCTGACATTCCAGGTTCCTATTTTTAGCCCTTGTTTCACCTTATAATTCTTCATTTCCCGTTTTTCGGCCCATGTCTTGTCCACGTTCCAGTCCTTATTTGTCACCCTCGTCGTCGTCTTTTCACTAGCATGTCTATTTCTTTCATTATTTACACACTTTGCCATTATATTCGCTACATTTTTTAAGGTCCCTTCTTCGTTCGTGCCTCGCACATTCCATGCTCCTATTTTTATTTCCCTACTCCTTCCTGTTTCTTTGCATGTTTCGTTATCTTCGTTTGTCCTGTCGTATTCCTTATATTTTCGAATTTTTCCTTTATTCATTTCCTGATTTTCTGCCAACGTCGTCACCGCTATATCCCCACCTATATTTTCTTTGTTTAGTTTTTTGACCCATAGAAAAACTTACTTGTTGACTGGATCTTTTCTCTTTTCTGATTATCTTCATCTTCATCCGGTGACCGTTGGCTATAGGTTCTTGTATTTTCCTTCGTTTGCACCGTCGTGTCCTTTGTCATTGCTTCCTGTTTCGAATCTCCTTTCCCATTCTTTTCATTAAAAAGTCTTCCATTTATTATAAGTTTATTATAGGCAAAATACGCTTTATTTCCTTTTTCTCGCTCTTCTTGCAACACTTTAACTAATTCTCTTCTTTGCTGACGTACTTGCTCAGACAGGTCTTCCATTATCCATATGCCTTGCCCTTTTAAATGCTTTTTATTTTTCAGTATTTCTCTTCTCAATTCCGTTGTCGCAACCTCTATTTGTACTGGTCTCTCATTCCCTTCTCTTAGTTTTCCAATTCTCGTTACCTGTATTAGATCATTTTCCTTCTTCACTACCACTCCTATGTTATTTATTATATTTACAACATTTGTTTTTATCTCTGCACTGCTTTCATTAGCTTTTTCTTTTAATCCATGAATTATAAGTTTCTTTTCTCTATATTGTCTTTCCAATTGATCAATTCTTTTTTCCTGAATATCGATCTTTAGGTGCAAAACTTTATTTTCGGTTTTCAAACTGTCGATTTCTTTTTCCTTTGCGTCTAATTTTTTATTCATAATATCTAATTTGTTATTGATTTCCGCTAAGGCTCTTAATACTTCCTCCATTATTGAATTAATTTATTTTTGTTTTGGTTCAAATTCAAATTTTATTTCCAATTCAAATTTTATTTCTTAAATTAAAATAAACCGTACCGCGTTGAAAACTTTCCCCGGGTCTACCCCTCGAAAGGCCAGTTTCCCTCAGTACTGTTTTATCTATATATAATACATCTGTAGTCCTCGTATTCACTAACCGCCTGGTAAAAAGCCAGTGGGCGTCCTTGATCGAGTACCCGGCAAGATGCACAATATTTAACTGTTATGTTGTTAGTTCGTAAATGTTCAATCTTTCTACTTGTAAATACCTTTCATATTTCTCTCTATTTTATTCACTTTTCACCACTTTAATTATCTGTATCCGAATCATTTAATTTACTATTAGATTATTTACACTCCCGTAAATCTAATTGTGTTAAATTCTAGTATATAGGTATATAACGTATAACTTTTCGTAGCAGAGCCGATGTGTTCGGTTCGCCTGCTGCCGATAAACTTCCATGTAATATGAAGAAAAAAGATGGGTCCGATTATAAAGAAGGCGTCATCAAGCACATGTGGAACGTGACGGCGAAAATGGTTCAAGAAATGTTCTTCAATAAGTGGAAAATAAACGTAAACCCGTTTTCTGATGCAATATTTAAGTCAGCACGTGACGCCAGGGATGCTACAAGAAGAAAACTGCAAGCGTGTCCTGAAAAAAGAACCAGCAACGCGGCGGCACTTACAGAACCAGAATACTTAAATATGATACGCATATTAGATGAGAGTACCCCAGACGGTTTACAGAAAAAGTTTTTCTTAATAGCATCTTACGAACTAGCTTGGCGGGGAGGAGAAGGGAGCAACTGTTTTACCTATTACTTCAAGGAGGAACTCGATAACAAGGGAAGAAGAACTGGTAGAATTGAGTATAATCCAGTATTTTCGAAAACTGCGCAGGGGGGAACTAAATCATTGACAGGCAGCAAGTGGTTGATAGAGAATAAAAGCAATACCGATATGTGTCCAGTTAGGTAACCTATTTATATTTAATTTCAAGACGGTATAATTAATATTCTTCTGTTATTTAGATTGTATTATCTACTGAAATCGAAGAGAGGAAAAAATGTGAAAACAGAAAGGATGTTTTTGACACCGAATCCGTTTTGGGATAAAGTTGAGAATGCGGTGTGGTATAAGAACAGTCCAGTTGGTATATGTGAGATCAGTAAATGGGTGAAGTTATTAGCTGAAAAAACTGGATTAGATGTTAAAAGAAGGAAGATATCAAATCATTCGGTACGCTCTTCAACTGTATCATCTCTGGCGAAAGCTGGAGTCGGAGAGCAACAACTGATGAAAATAACGGGACACCAAAATCTGAATTCCATAAAATCGTACTTGCAGCTTGATGATGAGCACCACGAGTCGATTATCACCAAAATGCGAAGAAATTTTACAACAACAAATGTGTCATGTACAACTTCGACATCTGTCAGTAATAGTGACGGTATTAAGCTACAAGAGAAAGGTACTCCCTCGGGTACTCCCAGTGATAGCTCTGTTCCAGAATGTCTGCTGCAGCACTGCAGTAATGTTAGTTTTTCTAATTGTACCTTCAATATTGTTAGTAAATGAGTTACATTAATAAAAACTTTCACTTGTTTAAAATATCCACTTGAATACCTTCTAGGAAGATATAATCGCTGAAATTTCCTGTTGCTATGATACGAAAGTAAATATTTGCTATTTTATTGGTTCATATTTGAACAATGACAGGTGAATTGAATAGTCACTTATAATACCATGAGTAGTCAAAGTTATGTCGATTATTTTTGTGGTGGTTACACGAATGTCTTTCATGATTGCATTTAAATACTACGAGTGCGGAGCACGAGTAGTATTCGCAATTATGAAAGACATGAGTGTAAAGCACCACAAAAATAGTAGACTCAACTTTGACTACGAATCGTATTCGAGAGACTATTCAATGAACCAAATCAATTTTTCATATTAAAATGACTCAAAATTTAGTTACACATGATTACGTTTCCATGTCAACAAAAAAAAACATTTATGTTTGTCATTAAAATTTTTGGAATCGTGTTCCTATTTAGTTCGTTTCGTTGAATAAAAACTGGTGTTTCTAAATAATGGGAACTGAGAAAAGATTTGGCACGAAATCTGAAGACGAAATCGATGCTGAAATTTGCGAAAATATCCCTTGGAACACGAAGAAATCCAAAGATTCAGTATGGAGACAATTTAGTACAACAAATGTGTCATGTACAACTTCGACATCTGTCAGTAATAGTGACGGTATTAAGCTACAAGAGAAAGGTACTCCCTCGGGTACTCCCAGTGATAGCTCTGTTCCAGAATGTCTGCTGCAGCACTGCAGTAATGTTAGTTTTTCTAATTGTACCTTCAATATTGTTAGTAAATGAGTTACATTAATAAAAACTTTCACTTGTTTAAAATATCCACTTGAATACCTTCTAGGAAGATATAATCGCTGAAATTTCCTGTTGCTATGATACGAAAGTAAATATTTGCTATTTTATTGGTTCATATTTGAACAATGACAGGTGAATTGAATAGTCAATATTATCAAAATTTCATTTAAAATAGTTTTCTAATGAATTGTATTCTTTAATTTCTTCTTCATAAATTATTTATAAAAGGTCCACACATTTTGTTTTACCTCTACTCATTTGTTTTGCCACTATTTATTCGGAACTAAACATCGTCGCGGCTAAAGTATGCATTACAAATGAACCAGCAATTCGAAACGAATCAAATAGTACCTACCAAATTAACGATATTGATTTTGCGATGTATATGTTTTTTTTTTTGCAATTTACTAAACTTGACTGGCAAGGAACAAGGCACAAGAAACGACAACAATGAAAATAGGTAATATTAACAGAAGTCAATAACACGACGATTGTTTTATTCTTTTACGACAAGTTTGACAGAGTTTAACATTTTTGCATGAATATTTTTCCATGGCTACGGTTGCATTTTGCTTCGTCATGGATAAGATTTAAATATTTTCTAAAATATCAAAGATCGGTATAGAACATACTTAACAAAACAAACTGCTATTGAAGGGCTTAATATGATTTTGTAAAAAAATATTGAGCGTTCTCTTTAAAATAAATAAATCTTTGTGGTTAAATTTTCTTCATTATACAACAACTTTGGGAACACTCAGTATACTTAAATTAAAACTGGTTCTGCTTATAAGTATCACTTGGCATATCTAGTGTGTATGCCATACCAAATTGTTTTGTGTTCTGTCATGGCACTCTTGAATTATAGGTAATTAAAAAGACAGTTGTAAATGTCACTTTTTAACTTTCATCATAAATATCATTATATAGTATAGTATTTACGCAATAGAACACATGTAATTAATAAAACAAGTAAGTAAACAATATATTGGCCCGCTACACATGGTTTTTAAGATTATTTGAAATATTTTCGGCGCGGAAGCCCGCCCGCCCTGCAACGTCGCCTACAATCGCCGCAAGAAGCAACATTATATACATATACATATCCTAAGTCTTTATTATAATAATATAATAATAATAAGGTTTATTCATATCAGACACATTACGGTGTATATGAGCGTCATAAAAATACATATATAACACAAACAACAGTTACAAATCAAACATAAATGTGACAAATCACCTTATTCCTGCAAATATTCATTGACACTGTAATAACATTATCGCAGTGGAAATGTTTTCAATGCTATTTTAAACTAATGAGCATTATGCGTGCTCTTCACCTCCGATGGCAACTTGTTATACGAGGTTTGTCCGGAAAATACGTCTAAAAGTTGAATAAGAACTTTATTTTACAATTATTCAGGTATTACAGTATGGTCTCCTTCAAAGTACTCGCCCTGAGACGAGATACACATCTGCCAACGCCGTTTCCACTGTTGATAACATTGCTGAAAGTCTTCAGTTGTGATGCTGTTCAGTTGCCGTGTCGTTTCTGCCTTGATGGCTTCCACATCTCCCAAGTGCCGCCCCCGAAGCACCATTTTGCATTTCGGGAACAAGAAGAAGTCACAAGGGGCTAAATCGGGTGAATAAGGCGGGTGAAAAAGTCACGCACAACGAGCGACGTGTGAGCGGGCGCATTGTCGTGATGCAGGATCCACCTGCCCCCACACACAACGCACAAGTGCCAAATCCGGTCGAACTCGGGCCACACGAGCTCCGAGACGTGTCAAAACTTCAACGTAAAAATTTCCGTTCACTCTCTGGCCGGGAGGGACAAATTCCTTGTGAACAATACTCCTAGAATCAAAGAAAACAATCAACATTGTCTTCACATTGCACCTTGATTTTCGCGACTTTTTTGTTCTCGGTTTTCCTGCTAGCTTCCATTCCTTGCTTTGAGATTTGAGCTCCACATCGAATTCGTAAAACCAGGACTCGTCTCCAGTGATGACTCGGTTGAGAAAGTCCCCTCTTTCCTCTGCTTCCAACCAATCCTCACAGCACTCGACCCTCTTTGCTTTCTGTTCTGGCGTCAAGAGCTTCGGTACGATTTTCGCACACAATTTCTTCATTTCAAGTTTTTGTGTCAGAATTTCGTGAACGATTGTTTTGGGGATTGACAGCTCGTCAGCAATCATTCTGACTGTCAATCTACGATCTTTAAGAACACAAGCCCGAATTCGTTCAACATTTTCATCAGAACTCCATGTCGACGGGCGTCCTGGGCGAGGGTCATCTTTCACTTCTTCTCGGTCTTCCCGGAACCTTTTTAACCACTTGTTCACGGTTGGTTCCTTCGGAGAATTGTCTCCGTAAACTTGTTTCAAACACTCAAAAATCTCACGGCCATTCTTGCCTAGCTTTGCAAGAAACTTGATGTTGATGCGCTGTTCCTCAATCAGAGAGAGCTCCATGTCGACGGCAGGTGAAAAAGGGTAACTTTCAACAAGCAGCCGGACACTCCTACTTACACGCAGAGCGCTCTGACTCGAACTGAGCGTTGATGGGATTGGTTACAGCAGTGTTTCACCTGGCGGTGACTGCAAACTGTAAAATAAAGTTATTATTCAACTTTTATACGTATTTTCCGGACAAACCTCTATATGACCTGAGCAGTATGTGTTAGTGACTTCTCAAAGCAAGCAGTCCTATGCTGCTCAGTACGCAACAAACGGGCCTGCCGCGTCCGGTATTTGTGACCACCACAGCAATACCTATCCAAGTTATCCCTCGCATACCGTGCACATTGGTAAATATACACACCCGGCACTGTCAAGAAACCCTCCCCCATAAAAATTGGTCTGCAAGAGTCATCAGACTTTAGGTTCAAAATTAAGCGTATTATTCGCTTCTGTTGAATAAAAACACGCCTAGCCCCAGAGGAATTACCCCACAGAGCAGTATTATAAGAGAGCATAGTACACACTCACTATGGAGTCATGATGGAAGCTAGACTTTAATTTTAAAATGGCATAGTAAGCGCTGTTAACAGACACAATCGATGTGGTTACCAGTGGCGGCTGCTGCAGGGAGGGCAACAGGGCACTGCCCCCCCGTGACAAATTTCTTTTAACAGATAAATTAATTATAAATACCTAATTTGTATGTAATTTTTCTGATTTGTTTGATGACAAATAATATGTTTTCGGAAGTAACAGTCCGTCTTTTCAGCGCGTTTAAAAATCGCAGTCTGACGTAGGCTCCGAGGCAACTCGCGCGACTGCCCCGTCTCTATTAGAAATCGAGCGATGAAACTGGCGCGGGTAGCGCGCGTATATATGTAGGCGGCGGGGCACTACTCTATGATGCCGGGTCCGGGTGGCGGTCCAGTATGTAATATACAGCGGTGAGTGTATGTTGTAATTTCTATCGGTGCAAATGCAACTATGAATTGCGTTAGTAACATTAAGACAGAATTAAAAAATCTAGGTCTCCCTAGACCAGATTTATTGATTAAACTAGAAGATCACAATTTGAAAACTAATAAAACCGTGACGAGAAAATTCAACAGAAGCTCTAGAGTTTATCAGACTGGTTGTGTGAGTGTAATGTGCAAAATGCATTTTTCTATTTCGGTGCTATAAAGTTCATTTTACGACATCCGTTTTGGTTGCAAAAGTATTTCTTTATCGCACGCTAATTTTGTTGTTTTGACGTTGGTATCAAAAAAAAAAAATGGAACCAAATTATATTTAAATGTCAAAATGTAAGCCTTTAATGTAACAAACATGTGCAATAGAAGTTGTACAAAGAATACAAAGCACACATGCTAACATTTTATTTACTAATTAACAATATAAATTGATAAGCAGAGTTGGATGATAAGTTTTCTGATGCTACTATTGTAATTTAAGTCCAAGATTGAATAGTACAACTGTTATAAAAGTTTGTTATTGATAATATGTCGAGACTATGTTGGCGAAAGATTTTGTAAATTCTCTTCTGCTATTTTGCGAATCTCTGGGGGCGTGCAAAATAGAAAAAATCAAGTGAACGGTGTTTTTCTACTTTGAAGAGAATGAAAACATTTTCTAGAAATACCATACGGGAAAGCAGACTATGTGCCTTAGCAATGTGTTCCATTGAAAAACAATTACTGACATCAACACCAAACTTCAATGAATGAGTTATTAATCATTTTGCTGATCGTAAGGAACGGTGGATGGATTTTACTTTCAAACAAGTTAATTAAATAGCATATTGAGTTCATTTTTTGTCTGTACTTAATTTTTGATATTAAACACTCAGACCCCCGGTGCCCTCCCGTTCCAAAAAATCACGGGCCGCCACTGATAAAATGTATTAGGAGTAAAACAAAATATAATCTTCAAAGTAGCCACACTATATCGTGAATATAGAATTCTATATTCACAGTAGTATCTACTCCTAATACATTTGATATACCTCCTCGCTTTTCTGCTTCCCTGATACTACGGACGAAATTTCAAATGTAGACTACTTACGGAGATAAATTTCGTAAATTACAGTTTCGTAAAAGAATTTAAATTTGATAAATAATTATTCTCTGCATTTAAGGTAATTTTTAATTATAAACGGAATCGCGGCTGATAATGCCTTCCTATGTATGTTTAGACAGATTTTATTTAACAAGAAAAAGAGCGAGGAGATAATATATTTTATTTTACCCCTGATACATTTGATATACCACCTCGTTTTTCAGCTTACCTGATACCAGGGACGAAATTTCAACTGTTAAATGCTGAGATATCATACCAGGTGGTTATAGTAACTTTAAAATATTTTTATTTTTATTACAATTATACATATATAGTTAAAGTATTAACTGAGAGTATTTTCGTAAATTACACTCCCTCAAAAGAATGAAATTAAAAAAAAGTTATTTTCTGCATTTAAGGTAATTTTAATTATAAACGGAATCGGGGTGGCAGATAATGTCTTAAATTTTGCCTAGACAGACTTTTTTTGGTCTGTCAAGAAAGAATATTTCAAGTAACTGAAGCCGAAACACTGCACATTCAATTGAAATTTCGTCCGTAGTATCAGGGTAGCAGAAAAGCGAGGAGGTATATCAAATGTATTAGGAATAAAACAAAATAAAGGTGGCGACATCTTCAAAGTAGTAGCCACACTATATCGTGAATATAGAGTTCTATATTCGCATGTATTAGGAGTAAAACAATATAGAATTCTATATTCACAATAGTAGCTATATTTAGGATATAGTCCAGATAGTATTGTGCAGATGGCGCCAATATATTTAATTTTACTCCTGATATATTTGATATACCTCCTCGTTTTTCTGCTGCCCTGATGCTACGGACGAAATTTCAAATGTAGAATAATTACCGAGATAAATTTCGTAAATTACAGTTTCGTAAAAGAGTTTAAATTTGAGAAATAATTATTCTCCGCACTTAAGGTAATTTTTAATTATGAACGGAATCCCGGCTGATAATGCCTACCTTAATTAGGTTTAGACAGACTTTATTTAGCAAGAAAAAGAGCCAGGAGATAATATATTATTTTATCCCTGATACATTTGATATACCACCTCGTTTTCAGCTTACCTGATACTAGGGACGAAATTTCACCTGTTAAATGCTGAGATATCATACCAGGTGGTTATAGTAACTTTAAAATATTTTTATTCTTATTACAATTAATTATACATATATTGTTAAAGTATTAACTGAGAGTATTTTCGTAAATTACACTCTCCTAAAAGAATTAAATTTAAAAAAAGTTATTTTCTGAATTTAAGGTAATTTTAATTATAAACGGAATCGGGGCGGCAGATAATGTCTTAAATTCTGTCTAGACAGACTTTTTTTACTCTGTCAAGAAAGAATATTTCATGTAACTGAAACCGAAACACTCACTGCACATTCATTTGAAATTTCGTCCGTAGTATCAGGGTAGCAGAAAAGCGAGGATGTATATCAAATGTATTAGGAGTAAAACTAACCAAATGTGGCGACATCTTCAAAGTAGTAGCCACACTATATCGTGAATATAGAATTCTATATTCGCATGTATTATGGAGTAAAACAATATAGAATTCTATATTCACAATAGTAGCTATATTTAGGATATAGTCCAGCTACTATTGTGCAGATGGCGACAATATATTTAATTTTACTCCTGATATATTTGATATACCTCCTCGTTTTTCTGCTGCCCTGATGCTACGGACGAAATTTCAAATGTAGACTAATTACCGAGATAAATTTCGTAAATTACAGTTTCGTAAAAGAATTTAAATTTGAGAAATAATTATTGTCTGCACTTAAGGTAATTTTTAATTATGAACGGAATCGCGGCTAATAATGCCTACCTTAATTAGGTTTAGACAGACTTTATTTAGCAAGAAAAAGAGGGAGGAGATAATATATTATTTTACCCCTGATACATTTGATATACCACCTCGTTTTCAGCTTACCTGATACTAGGGACGATATTTCACCTGTCAATGCTGAGATATCATACCAGGTGGTTATAGTAACTTTAAAATATTTTTATTTTTATTACAATTAATTATACATATATTGTTAAAGTATTAACTGAGAGTATTTTCGTAAATTACACTCCCCTAAAAGAATTAAATTTAAAAAAAGTTATTTTCTGAATTTAAGGTAATTTTAATTATAAACGGAATCGGGGCGGCAGATAATGTCTTAAATTCTGTCTAGACAGACTTTTTTTACTCTGTCAAGAAAATATTTCAAGTAACTGAAACCGAAACACTCACTAAATTCATTTGAAATTTCGTCCGTAGTATCAGGGTAGCAGAAAAGCGAGGAGGTATATCAAATGTATTAGGAGTAAAACAAAATAAAGGTGGCGACATCTTCAAAGTAGTAGCCACACTATATCGTGAATATAGAATTCTATATTCGCATGTATTAGGAGTAAAACAATATAGAATTCTATATTCACAATAGTAGTCATATTTAGGATATAGTCCAGCTACTATTGTGCAGATGGCGCCAATATATTTAATTTTACTCCTGATATATTTGATATACCTCCTCGTTTTTCTGCTGCCCTGATGCTACGGACGAAATTTCAAATGTAGACTAATTACCGAGATAAATTTCGTAAATTATAGTTTCGTAAATGAATTTAAATTTGAGAAATAATTATTCTCCGCACTTAAGGTAATTTTTAATTATTAACGGAATCCCGGCTGATAATGCCTACCTTAATTAGGTTTAGACAGACTTTATTTAGCAAGAAAAAGAGCGAGGAGATAATATATTATTTTACCCCTGATACATTTGATATACCACCTCGTTTTCAGCTTATCTGATACTAGGGACGATATTTCACCTGTTAAATGATGAGATATCATACCAGGTGGTTATAGTAACTTTAAAATATTTTTATTCTTATTACAATTAATTATACATATATTGTTAAAGTATTAACTGAGAGTATTTTCGTAAATTACACTCTCCTAAAAGAATTAAATTTAAAAAAAGTTATTTTCTGAATTTAAGATAATTTTAATTATAAACGGAATCGGGGCGGCAGATAATGTCTTAAATACTGTCTAGACAGACTTTTTTACTCTGTCAAGAAAGAATATTTCAAGTAACTGAAACCGAAACACTCACTAAATTCATTTGAAATTTCGTCCGTAGTATCAGGGTAGCAGAAAAGCGAGGAGGTATATCAAATGTATTAGGAGTAAAACAAAATAAAGGTGGCGACATCTTCAAAGTAGTAGCCACACTATATCGTGAATATAGAATTCTATATTCGCATGTATTAGGAGTAAAACAATATAGAATTCTATATTCACAATAGTAGCTATATTTAGGATATAGTCCAGCTACTATTGTGCAGATGGCGCCAATATATTTAATTTTACTCCTGATATATTTGATATACCTCCTCGTTTTTCTGCTGCCCTGATGCTACGGACAAAATTTTAAATGTAGACTAATTACCGAGATAAATTTCATAAATTACAGTTTCGTAAAAGAATTTAAATTTGAGAAATAATTATTCTCTGTACTTAAGGTAATTTTTAATTATGAACGGAATCCCCGCTGATAATGCCTACCTTAATTAGGTTTAGACAGACTTTATTTAGCAAGAAAAAGAGCGTGGAGATAATATATTATTTTACATTATTATACATTTGATATACCACCTCGTTTTCACCTTACCTGATACTAGGAACGAAATTTCACCTGTTAAATGCTGAGATATCATACCAGGTGGTTATAGTAACTTTAAAATACTTTTATTTTTATTACAATTAATTATACATATATTGTTAAAGTATTAACTGAGAGTATTTTCGTAAATTACACTCCCCTAAAAGAATTAAATTTAAAAAAAGTTATTTTCTGAATTTAAGGTAATTTTAATTATAAACGGAATCGGGGCGGCAGATAATGTCTTAAATTCTGTCCAAACAGACTTTTTTTTACTCTGTCAAGAAAGAATATTTCAAGTAACTGAAACCGAAACACTCACTAAATTCATTTGAAATTTCGTCCGTAGTATCAGGGTAGCAGAAAAGCGAGGAGGTATATCAAATGTATTAGGAGTAAAACAAAATAAAGGTGGCGACATCTTCAAAGTAGTAGCCACACTATATCGTGAATATAGAATTCTATATTCGCATGTATTAGGAGTAAAACAATATAGAATTCTATATTCACAATAGTAGTCATATTTAGGATATAGTCCAGCTACTATTGTGCAGATGGCGCCAATATATTTAATTTTACTCCTGATATATTTGATATACCTCCTCGTTTTTCTGCTGCCCTGATGCTACGGACGAAATTTCAAATGTAGACTAATTACCGAGATAAATTTCGTAAATTACAGTTTCGTAAAAGAATTTAAATTTGAGAAATAATTATTCTCCGCACTTAAGGTAATTTTTAATTATTAACGGAATCCCGGCTGATAATGCCTACCTTAATTAGGTTTAGACAGATTTTATTTAGCAAAAAAAAGAGCGAGGAGATAATATATTATTTTACCCCTGATACATTTGATATACCACCTCGTTTTCAGCTTACCTGATACTAGGAACGAAATTTCACTTGTTAAATGCTGAGATATCATACCAGGTGGTTATAGTAACTTTAAAATATTTTTATTTTTATTACAATTAATTATACATATATTGTTAAAGTATTAACTGAGAGTATTTTCGTAAATTACACTCTCCTAAAAGAATTAAATTTAAAAAAAGTTATTTTCTGAATTTAAGGTAATTTTAATTATAAACGGTATCGGGGCGGCAGATAATGTCTTAAATGCTGTCTAGACAGACTTTTTTACTCTGTCAAGAAAGAATATTTCAAGTAACTGAAACCGAAACACTCACTGCACATTCATTTGAAATTTCGTCCGTAGTATCAGGGTAGCAGAAAAGCGAGGATGTATATCAAATGTATTAGGAGTAAAACTAAACAAATGTGGCGACATCTTCAAAGTAGTAGCCACACTATATCGTGAATATAGAATTCTATATTCGCATGTATTAGGAGTAAAACAATATAGAATTCTATATTCACAATAGTAGCTATATTTAGGATATAGTCCAGCTACTATTGTGCAGATGGCGCCAATATATTTAATTTTACTCCTGATATATTTGATATACCTCCTCGTTTTTCTGCTGCCCTGACGCTACGGACGAAATTTCAAATGTAGACTAATTACCGAGATAAATTTCGTAAATTACAGTTTCGTAAAAGAATTTAAATTTGAGAAATAATTATTCTCTGCACTTAAGGTAATTTTTAATTATGAACGGAATCGCGGCTAATAATGCCTACCTTAATTAGGTTTAGACAGACTTTATTTAGCAAGAAAAAGAGGGAGGAGATAATATATTATTTTACCCCTGATACATTTGATATACTACCTCGTTTTCAGCTTACCTGATACTAGGGACGATATTTCACCTGTTAAATGCTGAGATATCATACCAGGTGGTTATAGTAACTTTAAAATATTTTTATTTTTATTACAATTAATTATACATATATTGTTAAAGTATTAACTGAGAGTATTTTCGTAAATTACACTCCCCTAAAAGAATTAAATTTAAAAAAAGTTATTTTCTGAATTTAAGGTAATTTTAATTATAAACGGAATCGGAGTGGCAGATAATGTCTTAAATTCTGTCTAAACAGACTTTTTTTACTCTGTCAAGAAAGAATATTTCAAGTAACTGAAACCGAAACACTCACTAAATTCATTTGAAATTTCGTCCGTAGTATCAGGGTAGCAGAAAAGCGAGGAGGTATATCAAATGTATTAGGAGTAAAACAAAATAAAGGTGGCGACATCTTCAAAGTAGTAGCCACACTATATCGTGAATATAGAATTCTATATTCGCATGTATTAGGAGTAAAACAATATAGAATTCTATATTCACAATAGTAGCTATATTTAGGATATAGTCCAGCTACTATTGTGCAGATGGCGCCAATATATTTAATTTTACTCCTGATATATTTGATATACCTCCTCGTTTTTCTGCTGCCCTGATGCTACGGACAAAATTTTAAATGTAGACTAATTACCGAGATAAATTTCATAAATTACAGTTTCGTAAAAGAATTTAAATTTGAGAAATAATTATTCTCTGCACTTAAGGTAATTTTTAATTATGAACGGAATCCCCGCTGATAATGCCTACCTTAATTAGGTTTAGACAGACTTTATTTAGCAAGAAAAAGAGCGAGGAGATAATATATTATTTTACATTATTATACATTTGATATACCACCTCGTTTTCAGCTTACCTGATACTAGGAACGAAATTTCACCTGTTAAATGCTGAGATATCATACCAGGTGGTTATAGTAACTTTAAAATATTTTTATTTTTATTACAATTAATTATACATATATTGTTAAAGTATTAACTGAGAGTATTTTCGTAAATTACACTCCCATAAAAGAATTAAATTTAAAAAAAGTTATTTTCTGAATTTAAGGTAATTTTAATTATAAACGGAATCGGGGCGGCAGATAATGTCTTAAATTCTGTCTAGACAGACTTTTTTACTGTGTCAAGAAAGAATATTTCAAGTAACTGAAACCGAAACACTCACTGCACATTCATTTGAAATTTCGTCCGTAGTATTAGGGTAGCAGAAAAGCGAGGAGGTATATCAAATGTATTAGGAGTAAAACAAAATAAATTTGGCCACATCTTCAAAGTAGTAGCCACACTATATCTTGAATATAGAATTCTATATTCGCATGTATTAGGAGTAAAACAATATAGAATTCTATATTCACAATAGTAGCTATATATAGGATATAGTCCAGCTACTATTGTGCAGATGACGCCAATATATTTAATTTTACTCTTGATATATTTGATATACCTCCTCGTTTTTCTGCTGCCCTGATGCTACGGACGAAATTTCAAATGTAGACTAATTACCGAGATAAATTTCGTAAATTACAGTTTCGTAAAAGAATTTAAATTTGAGAAATAATTATTCTCCACACTTAAGGTAATTTTTAATTATGAACGGAATCGCGGCTGATAATGCCTACCTTAATTAGGTTTAGACAGACTTTATTTAGCAAGAAAAAGAGGGAGGAGATATATTATTTGTAAAAGAATTAAATTTAAAAAAAGTTATTTTCTGCATTTAAGGTAATTTTAATTATAAACGGAATCGAGGCGGCAGATAATGTCTTAAATTCTGTCTAGACAGACTCTTTTACTCTGTCAAGAAAGAATATTTCAAGTAACTGAAACCGAAACACTCACTGCACATTCATTTGAAATTTCGTCCGTAGTATCAGGGTAGCAGAAAAGCGAGGAGGTATATCAAATGTATTAGGAGTAAAACACAATAAATATGGCTTCATCTTCAAAGTAGTAGCCACACTATATCGTGAATATAGAATCTATATTCACAGTAGTATCTACTCCTAATACATTTGATATACGCTTTTCTGCTTTCCTGATACTACGGACATGTGTAACAGTAATTGTTTTTCAATGGAACACATTGAAAAACATACTGACATCAACACTAAACATCAATGAATTAGTTATTAATCATTTTGCTGATCGTAAGGAACGACGAATGGATTTTATTTTCAAACAAGTTAAATAAATAACATATTGAGTTTATTTTTTTGTCTGTACTTAATTGTTGATATTAAATACTCAGACCCCCCCCCGGTGCCCTCCCTTCCCCCAAAATCACGGGCCGCCATTGGTGGTTACTCCAAGTTATCATCAATATTAACCCCCAAGAGTTTTATATTGTCAACCATACACAACACATCACCATTTGGAAAAACAAACCCGTCAGTCCTTGTAACTCTGCGTTTATAAAACTTAACACAAGCCGATTTACTCGTATTGATTAACAAGTTATTCGCGTAACACCATTCACTGAATGCCGTCAAAATACGATTCATCTTGGCAAAAAGAGTCTTCATCACGAGAGACCACGAACATAGAAGTGTCGTCAGCGAAGATCATCAGCTCATCAGTACTAACAAATTCAGGCAAATCATTTTTGAATATTAGAAACAACAGTGGTCCGAGCACAGATCCCTGTGGCACAGATGTTGAACTGGATACTCAGTAGACGTAACGCCATTTACTCTAACGGTCATTGTTCTTGCTGCTAGATACGACCGCAGCCAGTGAAGCATTGCTCCCCTGATGCCCAGGGAACACAGCTTTTCCAAAAGAAACCCATGGCGCGCAGTATCAAATGCTGATGCCAGATCAAAGAATAGTCCAACCGTATAGATCGCATCATCAATGGTCTTATAAATTGCTCAACAAAGCTGTAAGTGGCTGTAGCAGTTGAAAAACCATCACGAAAGCCATGTTGGTTCTCATTCAACACGACACAATTGTTTAGAAATGCAGTCAGTCTGTCGAACACAATTCTTTCTAATATCTTGGAGAATTTATCTAACATATTCTTCAACAGATGTGGCGTTCTTTCGCCTATGAATGAGCACCACTGATGACTTTTTGAAGACAGTTGGAAATGTGGATGTGCTGATTGACAGATTAAACAAATAATGCATGGGTCGCAATAAGAACTCCGAAGAACACTTTATCAGTATTGTAGGAAAACCAGCGCCACCAGAACCATTCCTATTCTTTAGTTTTTTAGTTGCCTCAAGAATCTTCTCATGAGTGATAATTCTCTATTAATAACTTTCTATATCTGGCGTGACTTTTGGACCAATAAAATAGCATTATAATTCCTTTTGGCATCGCTTTGACGAACTTGATTTGGGAATGTTCGTGCAATATGTAGGGGAAGGTTACAAAAATTTGGACCACCGCCTAGAATGGACCATCGTAATACCTCGAAAATTACAAAAGGTACGCACTGCGCCATCTATTTACAAGGTGCATAGTAACATTAAAACCTAAATGAGTCAGTTGCACGGGGCGGTGTTATAGTTGTTCAGGCACTCAGGCGCAGTAAATGTTTGTGTTGTTGCGGTTATTATTTTTTGGCTACGCCGCTAAGGACATAATGCAGAAACGGCAAGTGGATTTAAATTATTATTTACTCGATGAAAAACTGTAGTTAGTCAGCAATGTTTCCATATTTCAATACCTGCAAAAACATCTGTTTTTATTAAACGACAATTATTTAAACTTTCTCATGTAGTAGTAGCCTATAATGGACCACTACTGCTATCCCTAAAATGAACCGGTCCATTTTAAGAAACTTTAATATACATCTCTAATAAATTAAATGTTTGGTAAAGGGCGAGAGGAAAATATGGACAATGGACGCAACAAGAGCTTATTTTAGCTGTTAACGCTTACAGAAGCGGCCAGTACGGCCTAAATGAAAGTGCTCGAACTTACAACGTCACCAAAGCTACTGTGCAGCGATACCATTTCGCGGCTGCAGATAATTTGGAAGAACTTCATGTCGTCGCCGACGAAGAAAGTACCGAAAACAAGGAAGAGGATACCAGCAACGAAGAAGAAGACAGTGAAAATGAAGTGGCTCACGAAAACATTATGGTGGCAAACGAGAAACTATTTGAAAATGAAGGAAGTGGGAGCAAGTCGCAAACCCATTTAAATATCTCAGTTGAAGAAATATCTCCTATACCAAAACCAAGAAATCTTGAACAAGCATTATAATGGGGATCACAACAGGCCGCTGAAATTCTAGTTCCCCGTACAAAAATCATTTGATGATGATGAAAGAAAGAAAGCAAAAAGGTGTCTCCAAGAAAACCGATCAAAATAAACAAGCAAAGAAATTAAGAAAACAAAAGAATACTAAAGTAAACGAGGACCGGTGGTTTTGTACCACTGCTGTGTCAATGTTGGGTACATGCAGACTGTGCCAATGTCAGTCTTAAACGCAAAATCTATAACTGTCCCTCATGCTTGATGACAATGTAATGAAATATATATTTAAACATTAATTTTTGATCATGGTCCAATTTAAGGTACTGCTGGTCCATTTAAGGCAATGGGTTTCTTAAATTGGTTCATTAATATAATAAAGTTTCGTTTGCGTTTCTTAAACCTATCTTTTTTTACTTTACCTATACTCAATAACAAATAATCTGCAAACTGGTCCATTCAAGGCAACCTACCCCTAAATTAGAACATTACATACATAATCTACAGCTTGTTAGGTATTATTCTATTACTGCTAGTAGATAATGTGCCCAATTTCGTATTACATTATTCATTTAAATCCAGTCCTGGAATATAAACCAGACTTCCGATTACTAATCATGATTACATAGCTCTGAATATGTGATAATATCCTAAATATTGAAATTATTTGTCTCCTATTGGAATAGATATACATACGTGTAAAAGTAACATATTGGAAGCAATAATACAATTATGCGGTAAATTACAAGCATTATAGGTTTCTATGATATGCAACTCATTTAACAGACATAAAATCAATAACAAATTCTCGATTTCCAGTCACGTTTTATAAAATAAATTACTTCGAAAATAACACGATAATAGTACCACTTTGAATTTCTCAATATCAAGTATTTATGCTTATACCTTACATAATATGAAACTATTGTCAAACGTGTATTATATTATTTCAATAATACAATTTTCTGCTTTAATCGCAGATAATTTTAAATACGCAATTTTGTTATAATGTGTTATTGATTGCCTGTGTAATTAATTGGATTGTTTCCTGAAAAACGGCAGCTTTCATAACTATAATATGTACTGGACATACAAATTGACTATAGCAAAAAAAAATGCGTTGTTTCACTGATGTTAAAACATATAATTCACTAGCATTGCATTGGAAAGTCTACAAAGACAAAGCTTTAAGAAAATTTAAGAATTGTATAAAATCCTTGTTTATTGTTATAGCCCAGTAACCAACCTGATGTCGTTTTAACGTAGATTTCATGGCGCTTATTACGTCATTGTGTTCAGATGAAGAACATCATAAAGATGAAAAAATCACGACATTATGTCACATCTTAATGACGTCATTCCGTCATTGTGTTACGTATATTTGGCATTATTTTCGAGTTGTGTTTTATGTTACACTAAAACCAAAATATGACGTCAATTTTAAAGGATATTTTACGTCAAATGGAAATTAAAGCCTTTTTTTCTATAATAATGCATATTTATTATATACAAAAATATATAATAAATTAAAATAATATTGAAGCAAAATGAGATAAATAAAAAATATGAAACATATGATATATAAAAAAGCAATATGAATATGAACTTAATAAAAATTTGGCAAAGAAATACATTGTATTTCTGGTCCGTTGAAACTAATTTCAAAGAAATGTGGGGCTATCATCCGATCACCAAGCATGCAGCCCCATATGCTCCACCTATGCTGATGATATATTTGCCTAGAGAAGAAGGGTTTTCATCCGAATAATAAACTTTCTTTTGTTAACTATCCGGTTACTATGCAAATAAATTAGTGTGAAAAAACATATTATTACAAAAAATATGCCTGATCGTAAATGTTAGTTATTGCTCATTGAACAATCTTCTAGCTCCAAAATCATGGGCGGGTAATTAAGTATTTAAATGTATTCGATACGGATTAAATTTATTTGATTTAAAGGTCCTTCCAACGCTGATTTGGCTAATATCAAGTTGTTGTCGTAAGAATTTGTAATTTATTTTCATAATTTATCACATATTTAGGTTTCCCTGGTTTTGGATAAACAATACTATCAGAAATAATGTGTGTCCATTACTCTTCTAAAGAGATTTGTCCTGGGACTTCTGCCCCCACGGTACCACTGCATGTAAACTAACGCCCTGGGTTAGTAAATAATTTATTTGACATCCCGCCAGTACAAAAAATATTTTTTTTTAGAAAAATTCATTAAAAAGTCACTTTAATTATTTCAACTTGACTAGCATTAAGAAATTACACTTGTAAACTGAACAGTAACTTATTAAATATCATCGATTCATTTGTCAATTTTGCAGCTACGTCCACGGAATACTGTACCATATTCACATAAAACCATGAAACTGACAAAATTTTAAGCTATCAACGTCTAATATGTTTTTGCTGTGAAATTTAATAAGCAATTAAAAAATAAAGCGATATACAGGCTGTTTCATTCGAAAAAAAAAGTAATTTTAGACAAACATGTGTCGTGTAAGCTTAAACCAGTTCTCTGCATATGCAGTAAGTAATTAGAAAAAATTCAAATATGCTAGTGACAGCTCTCTTTATTATGAACAAAACTACCAAAAATTATTGTCATCTAAAACGTTGTTTTCGAGAAATATAGTTTAGAAAAAATGTAATAAGTCAACAACTTTTAATTTTAGGGCTATATTATCCTACTAATCTATTACTAAGAATTGTGCAGGGAGTACAAAAGTCTATAATATACAGGCTATTCCATTTTAAAAACTATAACTATGGTGAGCCACCAACTTCTGGAATACTCTGTATAATACAGAATAAATTTGAAAGGTGCTATCAGTGAGCGGCTATATAAGAAAAAAGCAGCTTCGAAAAATCTTTATTTATAAAGACACATTCAGCTTTCTGCAGAGATATGACTCACTCTGTACAAAACTGAACTAAGATTTTCATTTATTACACCCATATCTAACAGATGGTATTAATTAAGTCTGTTTTTCTTTAAATAAATAGCTTTTTGTACTCGCTTATCAAAACCTGTCATTTCACGGTTCGATTTGCGTGCGTAAAAAGTCACTTTAAACACGAGTGCGTAAAAGTAAAGTTGGTATTTCCTAGAACTTGATTAATTTAGTGACATTTTAAAATCATAAATCCCTAACTTTAATAATATGCTACCCAGTTCGTTGTTTTTCTATGAAAATAAAAGGAAATGAAATAGAATTTGTTATATTTGGAAGGTATGTAATTCAATGTCAGAACAGCAACAAATATTATATAAATTACCATTATTCATTCTTTTCAGAAATTGAAACGGAACAATTATCAAAAATTTTGATTGGGCAATTTTGACAACCAGAGATTGATACCCCAGGGATTAACTGGTTTGTTTGAATTGATTTTGATTGCGAAGGTAGAGTAACGTTGATTGTATTATTACATATATCTTGTATTTCAGATGTCGAACAAGTTGCAGGCGGAGTCGATATCTCTAACGGGGGTTATTGTTTTAGCCAATTGAATTCTACTATGCAGAGAATTTTCGATATATCCTTTTGCAACCGTAGATGATTTTCATCCACCATGCCTTTTAATTGAAAGCAAGTCACCTCCTTGGTTTGCCATCAATGTCGCTGAACTCCTTCGGAAACAGTGACCTGTGAAGTTACTTGCGCTATCAAGCTGAAGGTACTCAGCTATTCGCATTGGAATTTTGCCAATTGTATTAAGACTAACGGGTGAACAAACACACTTGCCATTGCAATATGTTAAAAAGAATCGCTGCTGGCTGTCCGGTCTTAAATTTGCATATTGCCGAATTAATGCAATCCATTCGGGCTTAATGATTACAAATGTACGGCTGTTACCTGTTTTAGTTTCTGGAATTGTTACGATAATTAAATTCGATTTAAATTCTATGTCTCGCAATGACATTTTGCAAAGTTCTTCACGTCGACACGCTCCAGAAATACCCAATATTAACACAGCCTATAAATACATATAGTGTTGTATTGAATTTAAATATACGGAAATGACTTTACCTTCATTAGTAGGAACAAAGAATTTGGTGCTTCAACAATAAATTTAGTAATTTGTTCTTCGGTTAATACTGCTGATTTTTTAGGCTGATGTTGCTTCGTTATCTGTTTTAAATACGCTATGAGTTTTGCATATTTAGATATATCCGTATTATCATATATTATTAAGCATGATTATAACATAGAATAAGTGGACCATAATGATTTATTTGATTGCAAATTTTAAAAATAAACTAATGAACAATTTTCGGAGTATTTTTGTATATTTTTAGATCTAGTCCAAGTTACGAATTTAGTATAGGTGTTTTTGTATACGTTTTTTGATTTTATGGGTAATAAATTATCCACTGCAATATTGGCAGCTTCGCGAATTTCAGGCGGTGTACATTGCATTTCGTTATCAGAATTCATGTTGTTGGTGAGGTTTTTATTTTGTATGGAATTTTTTGAATTTGATAATTTTAAATTAAATGTCACTTCAAATAATCAATACTGTCAACTCAATTTTTTTTAATTAATATCAAGAGATTAGTAGTTTATCATAAACGATAACGTATTTAACAATATGTATTATTATTATAATTCTCGTACAAAAAATATTGTACAAACTTCGTGCGTGACACATTTCGCGAATTCGTGTCCATAAAGTGCTCGCCTTTCGGCTCGCGCTTTAAACTGGTCACTCATTCGCGAAATATGATTTCACGCACTTGGTTCGTAAATAACGATTGTATGTTACAACTAATAAATAAACTTCTCCTGTCAATTTCGCAAAGAAATGCATACGCATAGGTGAGTTGTACAACATATTCAATTGAATTTGCAGATTTCATTAAGAACTGCTATGTATGTATTAACTACTATCCTCAACACAAGCATGCATCCCGTTAGACAATTCAGATCATATATGATTACAGGACTAGAAAATAGTTAATTGTGTAAATCTTAATTTTATATTTTTCTCCTTTATAAATAACATTATATAATACAAACTTTCTGTTGTAATTCTAACAAGATAACAAATACTGTTAATAATAAGGTAGTTGAATGTATTATGAAAATAGGGAAATAAAAGGTAAGAGATTTTTTCAAACACTAGTACACTTTATTTACAATAATAATAAAAACGACGTATAAAAAATATATATTTACTTCATATAATTTAACAATTTCTTAATGGTGACCATGACCTCCATGTCCATATACAGCAGGATGACCAGCATGACCAGACCTTTCAACGTGAGCATTGAAACCATTGTGCTTGTCGGCTGTGTAATGGACAGTTCTGATGGTGCCGTCGGCTTCGTGAAGAGTGTAATATCCTTTTACCTTATCACCATCGCGTTCTTCGTGTTGTTCTTTGTGATCTCCGGTGTGTCCGTCTTTTACTCCATATTCGAAGCTGTATTTGGGGTAGGCCTGTAATCGAAAGGTTTTAATTTCAGAATTCATTGTCCAAAGATGATTTTCATTATTATTATATTTATGAAAAGTACTTAATATTTATCTATTAAAAATAATTTACATGATGATGATGGCCATCATCGTCGCCGTGTCCATGTCCACCACCTCCTCCTCCTCCTCCTCCATGACCCCCATACGAATGAAGATAATTATTGGAGTAAGAAGAGCCCCCATGACCTCCATGTCCTCCATTGCCACCATGTCCATATCCAGTGGATAATGCTACAATGGCGCAGAGAACAACTATCTGGAAATTGTTAATTTCATTATTACACTTGCTAATTAATTACCTTTGATTGTAGAAAGATAATATGCCCGATTATAATATAGTTTTAATATGAAATGCATCGATGCTAATAGGGCAGGATCTAATAAAATATCTATAATAATTATTATTTAATTGATAGTAAATCGTAGAAACACATAAATTAGATGAATTTTAGCGCACTATTACATCTTTTTTGATTCTATTATTATATTTTAAGGCTTTTTCGGGATAATTGTTGATTGAACAAAATCCAAATACGCCAACAAACTGTTTGTATGTATATTTCTATTAATACACTAAATTTTTATGGAATATTTTAAAAACAAACTTCAATTTAAACTTTTCAATCACTTATATATCTCACATTTGTATTTATTTTTGCAAATCGATTTGTTCTTTAACGCGGCACTAGAATTAATTATTAAAATCATATCACACCTTTGTAATCATGGTTGATGTATAAATTGGAGACCTGTTGATGTTGTTATTGTTGTTCTTGTGTGTTTGGACACTACACTGATTTTTGAACGGTGAAATTTTCGCTTTTATACTAAGATTTTTCACTATAAACGCATTCACCTTGCGTTTGGAAAAAACGGCACCAAAAATAATATAACAGCGAAAGTTGGTTACGTACTAAAAAATAACAATTTTTAAATAAAACTATGTACATTAAATATTTCTTTTTCTCGTCGTCGTTCATTTGCCAGATCGCTTTTATGCTTTGTTGGTTGTGGCCTGATTTTATTGTTCATTAGAACAATATTTTTTAGATTTAATAATGTAGAAAACAAGTAAAACACCTTCTGAAGAAAACCGTTAGTATTTCATTTAACATTAATGCAAGTATGCTTATTTTATATTTAAAATTTAACGGTATTTTATGTCGTTTATAAATTGTCTTGATATGGTTATTATTGTGCTCGCAGAATTAATATTGTTTTTATTCGGTTATGTAAAATTCACATGACTTTGGCATGGAAAAGAAACTCCACTCGTACCAGCAACTAAAAGTTATGTTGCAATGGGTTCTATTCTCTTTCATTATAAATATCATTTCAGTAAGATCATTAATATGTTTTTTGTTATTAATACAAATTATTTACATTAGCCACTATATATTTATCCGTCCACATGATCACCTAGTTCTTCACAATTATACTGTTAATTTGGTGTAAACCAGAAGTGCTCAACCCTGTACTTTTAGAGACAAAAGTTACAATATATAATTAGCATATGCCAAAAGTATAAATTAAGCATAAAAAGTTCAGTTATCTCATAAATAACGTGTTCATCCTTCCAAGTTGTTGAATTCCAATAACCAGTCAATCTTTTCTTGTAATCTAACTTCAAGATATTATTACGTCATATCAGAGAAACTACGAGGTCTCTGGTGAACATGTCAAAATTCCTCAACCTTCTATGCCCCATATATGGGTTACACCTACATCAAAAGTAAGCCTCTTTAAATAGCTTTTTTCTTGACGGAGAAAAATCCCTGTATGGACACCAGGTACTACTGCACCTTGATATATCAGGGAGTCTTGAGTGGAGATGTGCATCCCAGCATACACGTTACCTAGCTGGTTTCCCATGCATCTACTTTCTATTCTTTTGGTCTCTATTATTCCTATCAGTTGTAATACTCTGAGAGATATTTTTTATCTGCGTTGAGCGCTGTTCATGATTATCTGTTTTCTGTTTGTTTTTTCCTTCTGTCTAGTACCTACTAACTTTTTATGCTTTCTATTTTTTTGGTTCCTATTATTATTCTTAGTGTTAAACTCTGAGAGATTTTTTTATCTGTTGAGCGCTGTCCATGATTGTCTGATTCTAGTACTAACTTTGTGTACGTAGGGCAATTCATGCTATTTTTTGTATGACCTTCCAAATTACATGAGAAACAGTATTTTTAGTTATCCTCAGGTTAGTATTAATTTTATGATTTTCTTGTCTTGTCAAATGTCATCAAACTCCAGATGCCTATAACATCTTCTCAGTTGGATTATCTTTATTTTAAAAGAGTTTATCTAAGAAATCTTCACTCTTTAAGCCCTAAGCAATATAATACGGCTGTATTACACTTATAAAGTTCTTGACCAAGTTATTGGCCAAGAACTTGATCAAGTTAAACTTGAAGACAAGTCGTGTATTACACTTGTCAAGTCGACTTGGTCAATTTCTTGGCCAAGAACTTGGTGGCTTAGAACATGTTCTATTTTTCTTCTCAACTTGATCAAGTTTTTAGTGATTTATAGTAATATTCATGTTGAAAGTTGTTTGCCAACTGTCTAAAATGTAAACACAAATTCCATTTTAGAATACTTGAAAGAATTGTATGCGTAAATTATTTATTTTCTTTAGTATCTCTTGTGCCGTTATTTTTACATTCAATATCAAACACAAATCTTCGGTAACTTTATTAATTGTTTTATTTCGTACTTATTGGTACTGCTAATTCACCCAAAAACTTGGCCAAGAAATTGATAAGTGTAAAACAGTCAAGGTCAACAATAACTTGATCAAGAACTTGCCGACAATTTCTTGGCCAATAACTTGGTAAGTGTAATACAGCCTATAAATGTGCTCATTTCCAATGTAACAGATTTATTTTCCTCGTATGCGGGTTTCTCTGAGGTTTTCTCAAAATCATTCTTGCCCTCAATAGTTAATTTTATTGTATCACACTACGTATAAGAACGTAAAAGAGACTGCTTCTGATTTAAAATCGTCCTATAGGTAATAGTATTGTAATAAATTAATCTACTCCAATCATATTGTCTTTTCTTTCTGCAACTAATAACATCAGCCCTCGAAACACTGCTTGTAGATAAAACTCCTGATTACGAGTTGGCTGCGTAGATAATCAATCCTTATTTTTCGGTAAATAAAATTATTCTATTATAAATTTCTTTCTTCTATTTTCCCATTTCCAAAATAATTCTATATGTTTATACTTCTTTTGACACATTTATACATTTGATTTATAATAATATTTCCTTAATTTGCAATATCATTTTTATAATTACTTTTACATTTTTAATCTTACTTGTAGAACAGCAAACTTCTTTCTTTAGCTCGAGAAGTATCTGAAAATATTATTATATTATATGAAAACAATAACACCCTTCGCTTTTAAATAAATTCGATCTGTCTTCTCTCACTATAAAACAATTATTATTATTGGTTTTTTTAGTAAAGAAAATATTTAAAATGAATCTAGTAGTAGTAATACATATTACATATGTTACTCTAATCAAATTTTCAAACCACTTCTGCTTTCTTAAAGTATTAGAAATCAAGACATTTCCCCTTTAATTTTTACATAAATATTACATTGCAAGACACATAGTCAGATTTTATAACATCTCCATAATTCTATTTAAATATAAATTCATCGCTTCATGTAAAACTTCAAATACTGTATCTATCTACTTCAACATTTAAGGCTATAATTCTTACAGAGGACTTTTTTTTTGGCTTCATTGAACATCATTCAGATCTTCTAATTTTATCCAAGATTGCCCTATTGCAAAATACTTTAGACTAGAAAGCAATGGCTATAACTTATAAACAATTTAGTCAGTTAAATATTATGAAATACTCTTTTTTTTTGAAAATCCCTTAATATCCGAGGAAAATATAGATTTCCATTGATTCTGTGGTCAGCATTAACTATGTTGAAAGACTCATATTGTATTTTAACAACTTATACGTAAAATAATAAAAAAAAAATCTTTTTTATCACCTTTATTTTTTACATGAAAGTCTAGAAGTTAGTCTATATTTCTACATAATTTCCACCTGTGTTAATTACTATACGAGGTGTCCATATAGGTATGACGCAAAAGGGAAATTTTTATTACTGATATTACAGAAAACTTTATAGGAAAGAAAAGTTTGTATATCAGAAGAAACTTAGTATTTATTTTCTGATAATTTATTTTTGTACTTGTTGAGAGAGACAAGCTAAAAAAACTAATTCTGCCATTAGAATAAACTATATTTATTTCTAAAGATGGTCGAACGCTTAACTTTACAAGAGAAAGCGAGCTGAGTTAGTTTTCATTTGTGGAAATACTTATAGGACATCTAGAGAAATATTTTTAATGAAAGGTATCTTATTAACTATAATAATTATTAATAACCAAGGCGTGACAAGAATTTTAAGTCAGTTTAAAGCGAGCTGTAGTTTCGAAATGCCTTACAAGAAAACATGAGAAAAAGAAGTGAGAAATTGCGAAAATCCTTTACGTGCTACGCTAGGGGAATACCAATCATGCAAAACATTTGAACACAAATTAAATAAAATGTCTATGAAACTTAATTATATATTAATGTGACAATTATAATTAATGCCAATATTACATGATTAATTAAAAATTTGTAAAAAAAGTGTTTGGAATGTTTTTTAAAGTGTTTTGTTTCTTTGATGAGCATCGCCTTCAAACATCCTCATATAATTTAATGGAAACTGACGTACTTCAAATATTTAGTTTAACATATAAATTGTTTTGTACAAGTAATTTGGACATAAAGAAATTATCGATAAGCAATTGGCCAAATTGCACCTTTATCAATCGCCGACCTAAACCCCATTGATAACTCTGCCTAGTGATGGCTAAAGAATAAAGTATATTATCACGTTTTATTTCTGTACTCTACTTAAATTGCAATATTTAAATATGTTCCAGAGGTACTTACGTGACTTATTATACCTGGGGGTTGCTCACTAGATTTATTTTTGACATTAACACTTATGCTCTTCAGACTTATTTATTAATTAACTTTTTGACTATCACTATCTGCACCTAAACTACATCTATCTATTTTCTGTAGTCCCACCTCGCTTGATACCTTACTTTGCCTCATCAGCGTCTTTGCAGTCTGTCTAACTTTCGTGAACGACAAAATCGCTGATTCAGGTCCGGTGGACCGAACGACGTGAGACATATTTAATTATTCTTACGTATCAATGGAAATTTCCGTGCGTAATCCTCCTCTTTAAAAAATATGCTCCGAGATATTTGCTTAAGGTTTAACGGCGCCGCCACCAAATTTCAATAGAGACCCTTAGGTCTCTAAACTTATTCTACCAACTGCATATTTTACATACTAAAAATCCTACTTTAAATCTATAAGCTTGAAAAATCTTAAACCATTTACATTAGTTCTTACAAAGTTCTACGAGTTCAACTAGCACTACATTTACGTAACAGATAATTAAAATAATAATAAATAATCAAAACTGTCTTCATCTGGTCTCAGGCAATTTTCCTTGCTTCATCGGATACATTCCTCTATTCATTTAAGCATTGGAGAGAGGCTTCTTTTCTTGCGCCTTCTAAGTCTTTTTTCTGTCCTACTAAATTCAGACTAATAACTTGCTCTTTTGGACTTTGCCCCCGTCTTCTTTCTGTCTTACTCATTGAGGACTGATTAGTAGCTCCTTTCGTCGTCATCTTTCTGTCTTAATCAATTCGGACAGATTACTTGCTATTTACGTTTTCGTCTTCTTTCAGTCCTACTAAATTCAGACAAATAACTTGCTCTTTTGGACTTTGCTAGTAGCTATTTTCGTCTTCTTTTTTCTGTCCTACTGAATTCAGATATTTAACGGACTTCTTAACGAATATACTCCCTTCTGCCTTGCTCAATTCGGACAGACGACCCCATTTGGCTGAGACAATTGCTTTAGGAATGTGTTCTTTTTTTCGGGAAATGCGCTTGGAACAAGAAGGCACATGAGCATTAATACTATAGATTTAAGAATTTTAACTAACAGAAAGTTCTCGTTCTCTACCATTCTCCACCGTAAACGATGGTTACGTATCTAGGAATCTTCCGTGGAAATATTCAGAAAGAAATGGAATACAACATGCGGTGCAGTTTTTAAGAAATAATTTCATAATATTACTATATGCCTATAAGGATTTTAAACGAAAACGGTCACATCTTGAATAGTTGTTTTGGTTTGTTTGCATTTTTGAATTTGTTGTATATTATAATTGTTATTTAGGTATTAAGGGAGTTAAGTAATATTTTACAGTCGAGATATGGATATTACCATGTCGAGACTGTAATAATACTTTGATCCCGTGTTGCGTACAACACTTTTTCGCCCGCGTCATCATTTTTACTTAAAAGAAATTACAGACGTACTGATATTAAATAATTACAAAATGTATTATTCACAACTTTTTAATTTTTTGACAGTCACTATTGTCAACTATCAAATTGGATGTAAGCAGCCATGATGAATGTATTCGTAATTGTATTGGTTATGCAACACAATATACACCCCAGCGGTTGTTATTGTTTTCCTTTCTCTATGTAAGTTCAACACGTGGATTTCACCTGATAATCACATGAAATTTATTTTAAAGTCTCTATCTAAATGGCAGCCACATAAGTACTGTCACGTAGATAGCTGTTAAAAACAATTATGCATTTACTATTGGTATTGCTATTGAATTTTTATTTTATCGGTTAGTTTAATACAAATACGTATTGTACTTCAGCGTATTTTGAAACTTATAAACATTTTAAAATGGATATTTTTCACATATTTAAAAATAAGTGTAGCATATTCATATGGCAGTTTGCTTTATTTTATCTTAATTTGTACTATAAAGTAACTCTGAATAAGAAAAACTAGGTTTTGCATGATGCACAAGCTTTTCTTCCCTAAAATGTATTCTGTGAAATCAATAATAAAAATATTTTCGATTTGTCTTATATTTCCGTTAACATGTTGTACATAATCGTATGAAATTAACAGATATATCAAATATATTTAAAATAAAGCAAATATATCATACAACAACATTAGCAATGGATGTCGATCCAGTGACGCTAAATATTTTCCAACTGAATAAATTACTTCACATGTTCTAATTTAACCGATGTTAATTTTTTTTTAATGAAGCTGATTTTGATTCACTTTTGAGTGCTTTTGTTTAAAACTAGGAGTTGACGAGATATTGGTATAATTGGATTTTTACTTTTTTATATATAGCATAAGGAATTATTGTGATGAAATGTTTCACGTTTTGAAGTCCCTGTAATGAAAAAGTAGTTTTAAAAATCTGTCTCTCTCTCTCTTTCTCTCTCTGTGTATGAGCACGATGGCGGTTAAACGGCTGAAGCTATTAATGCAAAATTTTGTATTAAAGAGTATAATCTCGCCCTTGAGATCTGATTAGATTTTCAGTAAAATCAGTAGATCGGATGTAGTTGTTTAGTTCAGCGAAAAACTCGAATTTTACCAACCTTACTACTAAATTTAAACAAATTTATAAGAAAAATCTGAGAAAAATGTTCTTAAAAACCCGGCAACTTATGCTTTTATGACTATAAAAGCATTTTAATCTTGATTTTCAATACTTTTTGTGTAAAGAAAATTTCATAATTTTCATCGGAAGTGACATTTTTACACTTATTGAATAGTGACTTTTTGCAAATATTTCGCAAAATAGAGATTTATTTCAAAATTCGGATCTGAAGTAACACATTTACCAACAGGTTTATTTTTTATGAAGATATAAGTATGTATTTAAACCTTAATTTAGAATAACTTTTGTATAATTTGTAAGGCAAATACTTATAAGAAAATCGGTGGTATTCACACCTGATTTTTTCGCTGAAGTGCGCTACTAATTTCGGTCTGCTAATTTGACTATAATCCAAACAACTTTTGAGAAGTAGATTATAATAAAATTATAATTAGTATATGTAATTAAGATTATATATAAAGTTTTGTATTGCTAGATTTAACCGTTTTTCATTACAAAGTCACACATAGATAGAATAATTAGCGAAATTTTATTATAAAATTATCCAAATTATATTAATCACTTATTACCAGGAAGAATATAGGTACAGATTTTCAAATGGAGCTTTTTACTTTTGTATCTAATATATTTTTTGATGTACAGGGTGAGTCATTATTAGCCGCGTCTTCGATTGCTCTTTTGTGTTTTAAATGAAAGAAAAAACAATTAGTGGAAGATCCATGGTTGCTTGTGGCGCATATTGCAAAAATACTTTAAGCTCTGACGCACTTCCGGTTTCACCGGAAACGCACAGAACTTAAGTTTTTTAAATGGCTCACCCTATAAATTTTTGGATTTGCTTGTACTGCTTTAAATTGTCTGTTCAACACTTTTTACTTTTTCAAAATTGAGCCAATAGTTTTTGAGTTATTAATTTTTTTTGAAAATATTTGACCAAAACACGTGTTCAGAAAAAAATCATTTTCACAGTGTTTTTAAGAGTAAAAACATTAACTTTGGTGGTGCTCCTAGCAAAGAAAATTCTGTATCATTTGGTAAAGTTGCACTCGACAATACCTCAAAAAACTTTGTTTTTTCAAAGCCTACTTCCTGAAATTTTCACATTCCAAAAACTTATTTTTTTTAAATGGAACACCCAGTATTTTATTGAGGCATTTTATTCCTTTTTTTATTGTCTTTCATTTTTGTTTACAATGTCCTATACCTATCTTTTGTAATTTCTGAGATAATCACTATAGGAGCAATTAGCGGTCAATTAAAGAACTACGAGCGCTGTTGTTCTATGCACCAAACTATTCGTTCAACCAACGGAAGGTAGGAATGGTGCTTGACTTCCTTAGTCAACTGTCAAACAAAGTAAATGTTAAATCCAACTATCCCAAATGTAATAATTTTACAAAATGAAGAGCATGGCATTTCAATTTTCTGATTCCGGCAATGTCCAGTTGCAGTATTTAATTTTTGACTCTGTTGGCTAACATCGAAATAAAATAAAGGTTATGTTTACTGACATATTTGAATATGTCTTCAAAAAGTTTTGAAAATCCGTCCGTAGATAGCGAAGATACTCTCCCCATTAATATTTTCATCAAAGAAATAAGGTTCAATTATGTAACTACCCATTATTCTTTCCCATAGTTTTAATGACCAACGATTTTGAAAGTTTACAGGTGTGATAAAGTGGGGGGCTCTATGTGTTATAATAACGGAAATTGATACGATGAACGTATTCACTTGAATAGAAGGTGGCTTCGTTGGTATACAACAAAAAATTGAGAAAGCCAGGATAATTTATCTGCTGCCAATTGACAACAATGTAAGCGATTCTGAAAATGTCTTTCATCTAACCCTATATATGAATATGCTACGGGTGAATTTCATGTTTCCCCATTATTTTGGATTCTCAAATTTGACTTATATCTAACTGACGACTAATTTTCCTAGTACTAGTATGGGGGTGTTAGACTACACTCGCAAGTAGCATAAACATCTTATCCTCACCAGTTATTGCTTTTTCCGCTCTTTCTATCATATTCAATACTTTCTGTTCACTCAAACCACACTTTATACTTTCGAAGGTTCCTGGCTTCGGTTGACTTCTACCAGGACAGCTTCTAGCAAAGAGTTTCTTTCAGATTCACCCAAAACGTCAATCATATCTATTTACTCTTCATTAGAATAATTCATTTGGATGATAACTAATAGCGATGCTTTTATAAGTTTGACGTAAATGTATACCGACATTCTTTAACAGTTGACTCAGTTAGTCAGCCGCATTCCAGCCTTTATTGGACGAATATTTTGGTGCATAGAACAGCACTCGTAGTTTTTATTTGACCGCTAATTGCTCCTATAGTGATTATCTCAGAAATTACAAAAGATAGGTATAGGACATTGTTAACAAAAATGAAAGAGAATAAAAAGAGGAATAAAATGCCTTGATAAAATACTGGATGTTCCATTAAAAAAAAATAAGTTTTTGGTATGTGAAAATTTCAGGAAGTAGGCTTTGAAAAAACAAAGTTTTTTGAGGTATTGTCGAGTGCAACTTTACCAAATGATGCAGAATTTCCTTGGCTACAAGCACCACCAAAGTTAATGTTTTTACTTTTAAAAACAATGTGAAAATGATTTTTTTCTGAACACGTGTTTTGGTCAAATATTTTCACAAAAAATTAATAACTCAAAAACTATTTGGTCAATTTTGAAAAAGAAAAAACAGTTGAAGAGAGAATTTAGAGCAGTACAAGAAACTCCAAAAATATATAGTGTGAGTCATTTAAAAAATTAAGTTCCGTGCATTTCCGGTGAAACCGGAAGTGCGTTAGAGCTTAAAGTATTTTTACAATATGCGCCATAAGCAACCATGGATCTTCCACTAATTGCTTTTTCTTTTATTTAAAACGTAAAAGAGCAGTCGAAGAAGCGGCTACTAATGACTCAGCCTGTATATGTGATTTAATGGTAATCGGTTCAACTGCTTACTTGACAACAGTTGTGTGTTGGCTGGACAAGACCATTCTCGTTTATATGATCAACATTCATTTGGCACTTTTGACTGCTGCCATATCTGAGAATTATACAGATTAAACCGAATAAGCAATAATAATAAATTGTTTTCTGCATTAAGTTTCGGTGTAGTTTTTAGTGTAAGAACTGGTTTTTCCAAAGCTTTATAAAGAATAAGTGCACAAAATGTCTTAGAAAACTTACATTTTATAAATTTTTTTTCTATTTCAGATATTAAATGTTCAAAAGTACTTAAAATAACAGCATGTTTGTTCGAAAATTTTAAAAAATTAGTTTTTTGAAGTTTCTGATTTTTAACTGGACCAATTTAAATATTTGAATATCGGTGGCATTGATAAGTAACTTTCAATAATGTATTAGAAATATTGTCATCTAACTCTGTTTTATGAATGAAAAATCATCATTTTACAATTTCTGTTTGTTACAGTAAAACGTTTTTATTTGACATTTAAATGTAGTTTGGGTACATATTTTTTGTCACTGACTTCAAAACAATTAAATTAGCGTTCGATAAAGTAAGACTTCTCCAACAAAAACGCGTCTCGTAAAGTGAACGTTATAACTCCGATATAAAAAACATTATTAAAATTGTTAGTCTAAAGCATTGACGTTTTTTTAAAGTGTTTCCAACTGTTCTTGTGAGTTTCATTTCTTTATAAAAGAATGACAACATTGAGGTTGATTAATTAGGATTAGGAGGTATCGTAACATTATTTATTCAACATATAAATATACGACTTATTAACAATAAAACATAGTAACAAAAAAATGGACTAAAGACAATTTATTTATGACCGTGACCACCGCCACCACCTCCTCCTCCATGACCACCTCCTCCACCGCCACCGTGACCGCCTCCACCTCCTCCTCCTCCATGACCACCTCCACCGCCTCCTCCTCCATGACCGCCTCCACCGCCGCCTCCGTATACAGCAGGATGAGAAGCATGTCCTAATCTTTGCACTTGTGCATTGAAACCGTTTTTCTTATCGGCTTCATAATGTACTGTGCGTATTGTACCATCGGCATCTTTGATTGTGTAGGAACCTTTCACTTTATCACCATCGCGTTCTTCACTTTGGGAATGTTCATCCCCAGTATGTTTGTCAGAGACACCGTATTGGAAAGCGTATCTTGGATAAGCCTGTTAGATAAAAAGAATACTTTATGTAGAATAGTATCTTATTATTGATATATCAACATGAATTTAAACATATTACGGAATATATACTCTTTTTCATTAATTTTCTACGTCTTTTTAAGGAAAATATGATATGACTTAATACAAAGAAGAAATTTTTTTTGATGTGATGTGCGGCCCATTCATGGGTCTTAAGCAGTAATAAATTTCCTGTGTAGCATTGTTACTTCATATTAACGACGTTATATAATAAATATCGTGGCAATACGTGGAATTTGATTTCCGAATGATCTTTCTTTTATAATTTACACCGTTAAATACTTGAATCTATTACAATGGGAAATAAAAACTCTTATGACAAATTCTATGCATTTTAGGTAACACACTAGCTCTGCTTTTATTTATTATATAAGGTTAAGAGTAAACGATGTGCTATCCGATAAATATGAAATTTGAGGTACATTAAGATGCGGTAAACAACCATCGTTATAAGGATTGTCGTCTGCACAAGTTGTCCGGGAAATTTGCTCTTTTTACGAGCAAATTACACGACGTTGTATGTATGTGTTATTATTATTATATTGTTAAAGAAATGCATTATTTATTTGTAAATGAACACTTTAGAAATATTCTATACATCGTATTTAAATCCAAATACAATATCAAATTCGACTACCGACGTAGCAATATTTGATCTTGTTTGCAGCATTTAGACAATCCTCAAATTAAGCTGGAAGAAGGACAAAGAATCACTGAAGCATTTCATAGTTCAAAGAGGCGCTCTAAAAACAAAACCAGTACTGGAAACTATTATGTTTAAATTTTAACTTTACATAAAACCTGCCATTACCATATATTCCATCAAATCCATGATTTAGCCTCAGATGAGGCTACGATGTACCCTTATCATAAATCTGTCGTCAAAAAAAGATGCCAAAAAAGGTACATCGATTCTTCATCATTAACTCAAGAAAGATATGTCTGCTACAGTAAGACACTTATATGAAAGATATATTCAGGACAGAACACGTAAGAATATATACGACCAGTTTTGTTATAAATTGAAGCAAGATATACTTAGGTCTTGATGTGGGTGAAAAAGACCTTTTCCACCCACATCATAAATTCAAGAAATATAATAAAAGCTACCTGGGAAATAATAAATTAAATTCAAGGAAATAACAGGAAAATGTATTGTGATTTAAAAACAAATATGACAATGGTGAAAAAATAGCATCGTCTTTTAATCAGTATTTTTTGGATAGTTGTATAAACAAAACCCCAAAAAATACATATAATTGATTTTCTTATAAATGGAAATACATTTGCTTTATATTCACTCGAAGAACATGAAGTCCTAGATGCAGTTAGTTCAGAGAAAGATACTGTTGGTGAAGATAAAATACGCGTTACCATTCTTAATGCTTGCTGTGATAATTTAGTGTTGCCACTGATCCACATAAAAAGTACTTCCTTCAGATTAGGTGTATATTCTGATAGACTAAAATATACTATTGAGATGACAATTTACAGGAGAGGAGAAGAGTATGAATTGAAAACTATAGACATTTAGCATTAATATGATAAAGATAGTGAAAAAGATCATATGCTGGAGAACTGTTCCTTTTGTAACAAAATATGAATTACATATATGAAATGTTCAATTTTTCTTAAGCTTTCAGAAGCTTTCGGCAGAGTGCATCATCCAACATTGCTTAGAAAACTGGAAAGGTTGGATTTCCGTGATGTTGTGTTGAAATACCTCTGGAAAAGAGCAGTGAGTTACATGATGACTTTGGAAAACAAATCAGGTTACAATGGGAAGAAGCAACCGCGGGTGTATCGCAGGGGTCTGCCATTGGACCATTGCTGTTCGTTTTATATGTGAATGGCCTACCGAATATGATCAGTAATCTCTTGTACGCGGATGACACATTATAGGTGGTTGGGGTAGCGACATTAAGTCTGTTGTCTGCAATTCTATCAACTTGAACTGTTGCAATGGCAATGGCAAGAGAACAGTTCAAGTTGATACTAAAATTGATTCACATCATATGTGGTAGTTTAAAACAAACGTAATTACTTCCAAAATTTATTATCAAGCTACTTTGCGTGTGTTTTTAATAGTATTCAAGGTATATTCAGCAGTTTATGTTACATCAGATTGATATGAGGTACTCACTAGAAATGACACTAATCAGCAAATCCATTCATTTAGTTAGGGTATAACATGTATAACAAGGCCCCAAAGACACTCAACAGCGGCATCTGTCCAAGCACATAACTTTTTTTTCCGAAGAATCACCGTTTAGAAAGAATTTATATAAGGACAAGAATCGTGAAACAAGGTTACAACCTCGGTTTGTTAGTAGGTCATGGAGTATAATCAGGAAGTAGTAAACAGAGCAAACGAAATCACAGATAGCTACTTGGGGTACATAACTTACATTACAATAAATATAACACACCTAAAAAAATCATATCAACATATGGAATTAAAAACTTGAAGAGAAAATTTTGACAGGAAACATTAAAAGAAAGCAAAGCCATGGACAGGAATAAAAAACGTAAATTAGTAAATTACAAGATTAAAGAAGAACGGTTAGAAAACGTTGAAAAAGGTAATAATTTAGGAATTAGAAGTCATAATGACGTAAACATAGAAGAGGAAACAAAATCGCATTGGTAAAGCTACTAGAATCACTGATGTTATAATACTTCGTTATGGGTCCTATATAGTGGATCGGAAATGTAATATTGGTTGCATAGCACATAATTTAAAAAGCCAAGGATGTTCGAGTACTTATTACACATAGGCAATAAATATTTGAAATTATAACTCAATATCTAAGCAACTAAATTTGATTTATGGCGAAATATTTACATATTTGTAACCGCGGGAAAGATTTTTACTAGAATAACAATTCATTGTAATGTGGGTTGCCTAATTTTAATTTATTTTATATTCATTTAGAACAAAGTAAAGAATAGTTGACCGAAAAATAAGTGCAGAACGGGGTAGCTTTTTATTTAATTTATAACGTGAACCCAAGCTAACAAATCTCCTCCGAAGGATTTTTCAGAAAACTTGTTTTTAATATTTTGACATATTAATTAATTCTCTTTAATCCGATAATTTTTTTCTAAATTTGATTCTTCAGCGGGGTAGATTACTAAATTCTTCATAAGTTGACGTTGAAAGGTTCTCTCCAAATTTAAAATCAACCAAAATATCTTGCATCTAAAATCTGCTATTTTTCCATTGTTGACAGATCCACTATATAGGATCCTTAAGGATGGAGCTGACTGACTAAAGTGAATATGTCAAAGCCGTCTAAATATAATACCATGTAAGGTTTCCTACGATCATTTAAATATCTTCTATGTATTTTCTTTTATTATTGTTTTTGAATATTTGTTTGTTTATAAATACAAACAGTTTTTGTTTGTGTAATTTATTTTTTGACAGTGTACATCAATTTTAAAATGTTTTTTTCCTGTTGTCCTTTTAGTTGCAGAAATTGATAAAAGAAGGAAAACAGCATATCTTTCTAATTATGAGTTAGGATGAATATCAATATGGTCCTAATAACTATAGACTGGACATGAAAGGTTGATGACTCATCGCCCATGGGCGCACTATTGAAATGTTGTTTTAATTTTATTTATATAATTGATAATAAGTGGGTGGTGATCTATAAAATACAAAATACGTTATTATTTGTTCATTTTGTAGTTCAAGTTGAGTAATGGAGTACTAATATTTACTAGCAATACTTTCTCAAGGTTCTCTCCTGTAAGATTTGTTCTCTTTGAATGAAGTACATAGATGTATACCTATTACACAAATGTTTGTTTGACGATTTGTTCCTTGTTCTGACACCAGGGCAGCTGTTTGATTGGGTAGCTCCATAACCTTTGTTAGATTCACTTCGACAAATTATTATATATATTCTAATTATTTCAATCGTTGTTTTAACACTTTACTGAAGTTATGTGATTAGTTAAGCACTGGGTGTGAATAATAAAATATATAATCTTATATAGCAGCTTCCAACCATGTTCCCATCTAGTTATTACTGGCGAGGGAGGCAGTGACAAAGATGGAAATTTTTCCCTGAAAGGGCTACTCTCGATGGTGCTTTTCTGGAAATTTTTTTTAAAGCGGATACAGGTCTATCAACTTCCGGATAGTTGTCTCTGATACATTCACAGATTTTGTGGAGAGCATGTTCTACACAAGTAATATGCAGCATATAAGGATATGTTTCCTTTAATAGTCTGATTGTTTTTAACATAATGCGGCACTGTCACTAACAAATAAAAGTATTTTTTCCCTGTGCCTGTCGTCCGAATGAAGCATTTTGTGCAAATTCTCGTCAATGGTTTTAGCAGCTGTTTTAGCATCAACTGTATTTATAACTTTAGATGATGTTACTAGGGCAGGGCACGAACGGTTGAAGACTCATCGCCCATGGGCGCACTATTGAAATGTTGTATTTTTAAAGAGGTTTTAATTTTGTTTATATAATTGGATAACAAGTGGCTGGTGATCTATAAAATACAAAATAACTTATTATTTGTTCATTTTCTCTTCGGTAAGACTTTGAATTAAGTACATCCTTGTAGACAAAAAACGTCCTTTCTACATCGCAACTGGTTATAGGTGCGTACTGGAAATATTCTTTTATTTCAGCGTATTTAGCATACACAATTGCCACAATGTTATTAAATCTGGATTTCTATTAAGAACTGCGTCTAAATTTTGCCGAAGGCCACATCCGAAGTCACTTGGAATACTTTTGAAATTATTAATAGCCCACATCTAATGTGGTTAATCCATCTTTTAATTTGAGATTTCGATTTTCAAAATATATGATTAGTTTAGGCAAATTTCCAAAGTGTTTCTGAAGGAATAACAACTGAGTTTTTAAATTTGGGATTTGTGTTAGTTCCTTGTACTCAGAAATACTTCGAGCATCGTCATTTAAACATGTAACGAAATTTTGTAAACTATCGAAATTCTCTGCATAAAAACTATTTCTATGTATGTTTTAGCAAAGCTAAGTGACTAACGTGCGATATTTTGGCATTCTGTAACGATATTTACAGACTTCGTAATAAATTTCGGAATCACTGACAATTCATTTTCATACCAGAAAAAGTAACATAAACACCGTTCTACATCTAAATAAATGATAAATAAAAATGTACGCGTGTGTTATTCAAACTAAACGAAATCCAGTCTAGATAATTGGGAAAAGTCGATTCAATAAACCGGTATTAAACAGACTATTACAAAAATTACGAAGTACGTAATTAACAGTCAAAACAATGAAAAACGAAACTAACGTAAGTATGAATGAAAATTTTATTTCTCTTGCGAAATATAAGATAAATATAATAAATTTTAAAAACCCCTCACGCTCCTATCTACGCCGATGAGAAAAGGATTTTACTCATAAATTCCTTATTTTATGGGCATTTTTTGCTCTCATTCTCGGGCGGAAACAGATGTTGCAGTTCATCATATGAATTAGTGCTATACAGTAAGCGTGTGTTGTTTACATTATTTCTTTGCTCTGTAGTAACTTCGTCGTAGTTTAAACCGGTCATGTGATTAAAGGTAAACGTCCAAGTATCTTTCTTAACATATTAAAAAAATAATAAACTGTCTTTCTTTAATGTTGTCACCACTACTTTGCCTTTAAACTGCAATGCTCCGACTATTAGTATTATTATGTTAATGACTAGGATGAATTATTTATTCTTATATCAGTAATTGTGTAAATTGATTTGTTTTTAAGTAAACAAACACAATAAAACACCTTTATCACATAACACTGTCTTTTGTGATTTATTGTGTTAAAGGTGTTTTAGTGATTTTGTTTAGTTTCAAGCCACAGACTCCAAGTTTAGTTTCATATTTTTAAGTGTTATCCTTTAATATACTATTATGACTATTGCATAAGTAAACAAATAAAAATAATTATGTTTATTCTCCAACGGAATACTCATTTACAATGCATTACAATTAAAATGAGCCTTACAGCTCATACAATTCAATAAAGCAACATAGATACTACCTACAAACAAATCGAAAAATATAATAACTCTTACCCATAATATTTCTATTATTAAAGTCAGTTTAAAAACGAAAACAAAAAAATTAATGCAACAGCAAAACAATGAAATCCTACGAAAACAAATCGGTAAAAGAGTTCATTTATAAAAAGGAATGTTAAGTCTAACTTTGGTCAAAAAAAAGTATTTGTAGAACGCACTATGCAGCCAGGGCCAGTAAAATTAACTCAAAATAATAATGTCGGAGAATCAAGAAAATTATTTACTAATTTGAACAGAAACATGGCACTCGCCCGATGTCAACGAAATGATGGTGGAGAAAAATTATGTCGTACAAGTAGTCAAATATATAGTCATTAGTCTAGGGGGCGGACATGACCGAGTTAAACTACGACGAAGTTTCAATGGAGCAATGAAATAATATAAACAACACACATCTACTGAATAGCACTAATTCACATGGTGAACTGCAACATCTGTTTACGCTCGAGAAGAGCCCGAGAATGAGAGCAAAAAATGGCCGTAAAATAAGGAATTTATGAGAAAAATTCTTTCTACATCGGCATAGTTAGCCTGAGGGGTTTTTAAAATTTATTATATTTACCCTATATTTCGCAAGAGAAATAATGTAAATATGTATGTACTTACTGTTTAGTTTCAATAACATACGCGTGCATTTTTATTTATCATTTATTTAGATCTAGACAGTTATTTATATTACTTTTTCTGATATGAAAATGAATTTTCAGTGATTCCGAAATGTATTACAAAGTCTGTAAAATATCGTTACAGAATGCCAAAATATCGCACGTTCGTCACTTAGCTTTGCTAAAACATATACAGAAATAGTTTTTATGCAGTAAATTTCGATAGTTTACAAAATTTCGTAAAATGTTTAAATGACGATGCTCAAAGTAGTTCTGAGTGCAAGGAACTAACACAAACCCCAAATTTAAAAAATCAGTTGTTATTCCTTCAGGAAAACTTTGGAAATTTGCCTAAACTAATCACATATTTTGAAAATCGAATCTCAAATTAAAAAATGGATTAACCACATTAGATGTGGCTATTAATAATTCCAAGTGACTTCGGATGTGGCCTTCGGCAAAAGTTAGACGCAGTTTTTAATAGAAATCCAGATTTAATAACATTGCGGCAATTGTGTATGCTAAATACGCTGAAATAAAAAAATATTTCCAGTGCGCACATATAACCAGTTGCGATGTAGAAAGGACGTTTTCTATCTACAAGGATGTACTTAATTCAAAGAGAACAAGTCTTACAGAAGAGAAAATGAACAAATAATAAGGTATTTTGTATTTTATAGATCACCAGCCACTTGTTATCCAATTATATAAATAAAATTAAAACCTCTTTAAAAATACAACATTTCAATAGTGCGCCCATGGGCGTTGAGTCATGACTCCCTCGTGTCCGCGCCCTAGCATTACCTCAAGCGGCGTTAAAATCGACGTTCTACTAAATTACATGTACTTCAAAAATCTCTATTGGACCTATTGTAGTAAAATTTGTAGGAAAAGATAAGAAAGGTATTAGAGCACAGACCCGTACTTCAATCAAAACGATACCAAGGCACAGAATAAAATCATTCAACTGCAGTCCTGTATCAAATACAACTTCTATATCCAGAATTTTAGAAAAAAATTTAATATGGAAGCAAGTCCATATTAAATTTTTTTCTAACAAAAAAAATCGCATAATTAACGATTACGAAGTTATTAGAGTTAGAGGTACCTAACTAATAAATTATTTATTAGTGAAAGTTCTTCTGATAATCATAGATATTTTATTTTATTAAGTTGACCCAAATTACAAATACTATCAAGGTTTATTTAAAGTAGATGCAATCAGCAGTGATCGTTACTCTGAAAAAATTCAAATTTCTACAGCATACCGTAGAGCAAGAAGTAAAAGATCGCTTACGAATACTGACAGTAGAGGTCTCATGTTCGATTGTTAAGATATTCCAGAGGAGACAGTATAATTTACCGGAATACAATCATTGTAAGATGCGTATCAAGACCCTAACATTAAGGTAAGAGGCTCTCGTATAATTAGTAGAATTAGAGAAATCAAGGGCAGACACCTTGGATACACGTTAGTTATGGTCAATAATATCGAACAAAATAAACTCAACTTTCACCTGTTGCTGGTTATTCAGGCATTCACCAACAGATTGTGTTATTTCAAGCAAATTCCTAGTAGCCGATATCCAAGCCTAATTAGCTTATAAAAATAACGGTGCGGCGTAAATAGCAAAATAACAGTTTCTAATCAAAATATTTTGAAGGTCATCATGTCTACAAGTCAAATGATGAGTCAAGAAAGAACTTTCTGTCCTTCATCAAGAATACATGTCGCAATATTGAAATTATTGCTTGTAGTAAAGCAAGAAAGCAGATCAAAATCATTTGAGAACTCATCCGCATCTACTGTATTATCAAATCCCACTGATATGGATTTGATAATACAACACCATCACAATCAAGTAATTCTAGATTTACCTTTCTTACGATTAATATGCTATCAGAAGCTAGGATTATCTACGAACGACCTCACTTTCTCAACTTGAAAGATAGTTATTTGTAGTAGCATCTGATCTGGTGGTTAATCAAATAAAATAAAACGAAACAGACGAAATGAAGATGACTTTCAATAAATATTGTGAATCACACCTTGTAACAAATACCAGGTAAATATTTCGAAATAAATTTTTCTTGGTTGCTAGATTACGCAAGTGACACCAATGAAATTGACACTTAACGCAGCATTAATTTATCTTTTTCGCGGGCAGCGTTTTATTTCGAATTAGCGCACTATGTGAAATTGTGTTTTAAAATTGTCATGCACTGATTGACATCACTTATCATTTACTTTTTACGGAGCTCGTTAGTTTCGAACACCAAAGAAATAGGAAAATTAGATTAGCGTTAATATTGCGTAAAAAAGTAATGGAAATGTTTCTTAATCCGATATTTAGGTACTTATAGTAATAATATTATTTACTCAACGTATGAAAATAATGTTAAGTATTCATATTATTAATGCTTTTTAAAAGGAAATTGCAGATATTGTTAGTTACTAGTATGGAAAGTTTTTGCAAAGAGGAACACAAGATATTTATTAATTAAATATACGGGGTGAGTCAACTATGCGGGTAAGGCCGATTGTGCCTTTACGAGTAAAGATATTTCGAAGCGGTTTTTTTATTGTGGTAGCTGTTCATTAGGGGCACATTTTAAAAATATTTTGTATTATACAGAGTGTTCCATAACTTGGTGGCTAACCATAGTTATAGTTTTTTAAATGGAACACTCTATATATTATTGCATTTGCATATTGTATAATTTTTAGTCAAAAAGTTATAAGATAGTATAGGCCTAAAGTCTAAAGTTTTTGACTTATTCCCATTTTTCTGAAAAATTCAATGTTTGTATAAAATTATATTTCTCGAAAACGACGTATTAGATGGACAAAATTTTTTGCGGTATTGTTTACGATAAGAGGTCCTAATACAAGCATGTTTTATTTTTTTACAGTTACTAACTGCATGTGCAGGAAACTGGATTAAAATTACATGATACGTTTTTGTATAAAAGTCAATTTTTTTAAATGGAACACTCTGTATATCAGTTCATTTTTGAATTGTTTATTAAATTTCATGTCAGAAACATGTGAAACATTAAAACTTTAAAAGTGACTATTACAGAGTTATTGTCGTTTTTTGATATGCTTTTGTTAGTTTATGCAAAAAAGTCAATTTTTTCAAATGGAACACCCTGTATATTATTTCGTTTTTGAATTTCTTATTAAATTTCACATCAAAAACATGTAAGACGTTAATACTTTAAAAGTGACTATTACTGAGCTATTGTCTCTTTTTGATATAATTTTGTCAGTTTTGAGGTTTCATTTAATATAGTATAGTAGGTCCTGACAAAATTGTATCAAAAAGCGACAATAGCTCAGTAATAATCAGTTTTAAAGTATTAACTTCTTACATGTTTTTGATATGAAATTTAATAAGAAATTCAAAAATGATATAATATACAGGCTGTTCCATTTGAAAAAATTGACTTTCTTGCAAAAACTAACAAAAGCATTTCTAAAAACGACAATAACTCTGTAATAGTCACTTTTAAAGTTTTAATGTTTTACATGTTTCTGACACGAAATTTAATAAACAATTCAAAAATGAACTGATATACAGGCTGTTCCTTTTAAAAAAATTGACTTTTATACAAAAACGTATCATGTAATTTTAATCCAGTTTCCTGCACATGCAGTTAGTAACTGTAAAAAAATAAAACATTCTTCTATTAGGACCTCTTATTGTTAACAATATTGCAAAAAATTTTGTCCATCTAATACGTCGTTTTCGAGAAATATAATTTTATACAAACATTAAATTTTTCAAAAAAATGGGAATAAGTCAAAAACTTTACACTTTAGGCCTATACTATTTTATAACTTTTTGACTAAAAATTATACGGGGAATCCAGAAATTCAATAATATATAGGGTGTTCCATTTAAAAAACTATAACTATGGTTAGCCACCAAGTTATGGAACACTCTGTATAATAAAAAATATTTTTAAAATGTGCCCCTAATGAACAGCTACCACAGGAAAAAAAACTGCTTTGAAACATCTTTACTCGTAAAGGCACAATCGGCCTTACCTGCGTAGTTGACTCGCCCTGTATAATAGATATACCGATCAAACTAAAGGTATAATAGCAGATTACACTTTACGCATACATATCTGTTGCTAGGTCGAAAATGGGAAATTCTGTTATTGATCCTATATTATTAATGTAAATTTGCTCTATCCAATGCAAATGGTTTTGTTTTATTATTTTAGTGATTACATAAGTTTAGATGTAATAAAGGCCTACATGAATGTAAGTTTTATGAAAAAAAGGCTAATGTTCAGATTAGATCCCCAAAACTTGGGTTTAAGTAATTCCTCTAAAGAGATTTATAAACCTCAAACGACAAAAGTGACACATAAGCCCTAAAAATATTGGACCTATATTTTCATGTGCCCCTTTTCGTATTTATGATTCTACATGAAGAAGGGCTCAAGTGCAACTTTGGGTATTTAACCTAACCATCTACCAAGTAATCGGTAAGAGTACTACTGATTTCTGATGATTTGTTTTATGTGGGATGAAAATACTTATTATCATGGTGGACAAAAAATTACTTCATGCCTGCTTAAGTATATAAAGCCAATACCTCCTACTACTATGTGATTGCTAATCTGGGCAAGCCCGAAGGATTCACATTGCCACTCTTCTTCAATTTTCGAATTACTGCTGCCTAATTATGAATTACACGAAATAAATCATAAATTTTTAGTATCTGGGCACACCCGTCTTGAGGCAAATTTTTTTCATCCGTCCATTGACAAGTCAAAAAAGTAGACAGTTATGGACACTGAGATGCCTAGAGATTGGTTAGATTTTGTAAGGACCATAAATGGAAAGGTTGGAATAAACGTATTTGACATGAGGCAAGATGACATCTAAAATTGTAGTGTATTATAAAAAATACATTTCACCAACCGGAAACAAATTCTTGTGGAGAAAACACATCAGTCTTAAGAGTTCATTTTTTTAAATACATCAGGAAGAAAATCTGAAGAAGAAGAAGGATTTCAAAAATGGGATATTACCAAACAGATAAGAGCACAACAATACGAAACATTCTTACCTATAGAGAATCATGTCCATTAGCTCTTTCCAAAAAAGTTAGATATTAAGTTAGTTGCCTTTTGTACATCCAAATAGTAGACTATTTTATATAAGCATAATGAACATGATGCCAATGAAAATGATGTTTGCCCAAACGAATTAGAATATTCGTTATAACAAACAGTGTAGCTTTTGTAGGTAATTGACTACTTCTCTTGAATTACTGCTATTGTTTTTTTTTGTTTCATTTGAATAAAATAAATGCTTTAATTTTGTATTAAAATGTTATGTTGTAACAAGATTCATAACATTCCCCAAAATCCTGTTCAAGCTCAATAATGTTACTCAACTACTACTTTTCATGTTTATTGTGATTTACAGAAACTCAAAAAGTACTTATCACTATGTGCCAAAAAATGTCCAACCTTAAGCCGTTTTTCTGTAATAATGAGGCCCAAGTGCTAGTCACTATCACACAAGGGCCAATGTGACATTGTTTGAAATCAATGTAACATAATTTTTATAATTTTGTAAACCATCATAAAAGATATGTTCTTTACGCAAATAATATCCACTGAAAAAGTATATTCCAAATTTCAGCTGTTTGCGTCATAAATTGATTGATATATAAGAGTTTTAAAAATGTTATTTGAATAACGATTTTCTATAAACTGCGTATATATACTTGGCCCTGTGATTAAAGTTTACTGGAAGAAAGAATATGCAGGAATATATAGTATCTATCATACTATTAAGCGTGAAATTGTACAAATGTTTATGATCATTTGAAACACAATTCCAAATATGTACGAAAGAAGAAGGTTAGACTTTTGAACATATATTATGAAGTTTTGCTCTACTATTATTATCGTTATGTATTGCGGTTTCAAAGTAAAATAACTATTCTGAAGAGTAGTACCTGTAATACGTATATATTTGCGTGTTTAAAGTATAACTTCCGTGTTCTGTGCAATGTTTTAATGTGTGCGCTATTTCTGAAAAATATTTATGAACTTACATAATAATCATGTCCACCGTGACCACCGCCACCACCGTGTCCTCCACCGCCATGTCTTCCGCCTCCACCTCCGCCATGGCCTCCACCTCCGCCATGGCCTCCACCACCGCCCCCGCCTCCGTGTGATTGTAAATGTACATTAGCGTAAGAAGAACCACTATTGCCTCCATGACCGCCGCCGCCTCCACCACCATGTCCGCCACCGCCACCGCCGCCGCCACCATGGCCCCCGCCCCCATGACCTCCGCCTCCGCCACCGCCGTGGCCACCTCCGCCATGTCCGCCGCCTCCGCCATGCCCGCCTCCGTCATGCCCGCCTCCGCCATGCCCGCCTCCGCCATGACCACCTCCCCCACCACCATGTCCGCCTCCACCTCCACCATGTCCGCCTCCACCTCCGCCATGCCCTCCACCGCCATGTCCTCCGCCGCCATGACCTCCACCTCCATGTCCGCCTCCACCTCCACCATGACCGCCTCCGCCATGCCCTTCACCACCATGTCCGCCGCCGCCGTGACCTCCACCACCACCGCCATGACCCCCTCCACCTCCGCCATGACCGCCTCCGCCATGGCCTCCACCGCCATGGCCTCCACCACCATGGCCTCCACCACCATGTCCTCCGCCGCCATGGCCTCCACCACCATGTCCGCCGCCGCCATGACCTCCACCACCACCGCCATGACCCCCTCCACCTCCGCCATGCCCTCCACCACCATGTCCGCCGCCGCCATGACCTCCACCACCACCGTCATGACCCCCTCCACCTCCGCCATGACCCCCTCCACCTCCGCCATGACCGCCTCCGCCATGCCCGCCCCCGCCATGCCCGCCTCCGCCATGCCCGCCTCCGCCATGCCCGCCTCCGCCATGCCCGCCTCCGCCATGCCCACCTCCGCCACCATGACCACCACCGCCATGTCCTCCTCCTCCACCACCATGACCTCCACCGCCATGTCCTTCACCTCCGTCTCCGCCATGACCGCCACCACCATGTCCTCCACCACCGCCATGTCCACCGCCTCCATGCCCTCCTCCTCCACCACCGCCATGTCCACCACCACCATGGCCGCCATCGCCACCTCCATGACCTCCTCCTCCTCCGCCATGACCATCATCATCGCCACTGCCGTCATCATGCCCACCACCATCTCCTCCGTATCCGCCGTCATCACCACCACCACCGTGATCACCATCGTCACCACCGTAGCCATCATCTCCCCCGTGGCCACCATCATCGTCATCACCATAACCACCGCCATCATCTCCACCTCCTCCATGGCCATAATCCCCACCACCACCGTCATCATCTCCGTGACCACCGCCACCACCTCCGCCGTGATCATCATCGTCATCATCTCCCCCATGACCATAACCACCATCATCATCCCCGTGGCCTCCGCCACCTCCGTCGCCCCCATGGCCGCCCCCACCATGGTCATCCTGATCCTCATGAACTGTGTAAGCACATGTTAGCGCTAGTATAGCGACTAACACTAAAAGAAACTGCAACATAAAAGTATTAACAATTATTTTACAAGGATCAATTAAAAAATTGGAACATTTTGTTCGTAAAGAAATAAGAAACTTTACAAAATAGAATTAAATCAGGAGAATGTACAGATGAATTAGATTTTTGCGAGAAAATTTGGAAAATATGAAGAATCAGGGTAAGTCAAAAGATGATACAAAATCCAGATTCAAATTATTGGAATGTTTCGAACATATATCCATCCATTCACAGTAACATAATGGGGAAATGCACAGAAACGCCACGACGAAAGCACAAACACAGCCACCACAACACATCCTGCTCATGCACATATTCGAATCAAAACCGCCGAGAGTGCATATTATAAAAAAAATATGTTTCAAAATCACACGCACCTTCGGAGACATGCTGTCCACGAAGTGGAGATGTTAACTGACTTTATTCTACTAATGAATTGTCTTATATACTCCAATTTTGATAGTTTATGCTAAGAAAATTAAAAAAAAAATCTTCACGCCTTTTATGATCTCTCTGATCAATTTGAAAGTGTAATTGGTTGCGCAAAAAGGTACAGTTCACTTGGTCGTTTGTTTCACAGTTAAATTGAATGTTTAGTTATTATCATATTAAAATTCAAATATTGCACACAATTACACAATAAGAACTACAAGACCGATAACAGGTATCATTTAGAATTAATTGTGTCTAATGTTCTCCTCAAACATTCGCTTTCAAGAAATTTATATTTCGCGTGCTAAGATACGGTAATTTAACGTTTTTTTGAAGGATATTTCGCATAACAAAAAAAGGTTCAACATCTATTTACCCAAATAAATATTAAGTTCGAAAATTAAATATTGATTTAATATGTCGCTGCTTCAAATTTATCCTTTTTGCGCATAATTATAACTTATTATGTAGAATATATAGTAAATGCGTTACTAATCGACCACAGTAAACTAATTTAATACATTAATTTTTTTAAATAGTCGAATGTTTATAAAATTACATTTTTACGTGGTACTTAATTTAACTATTCCCTCTATTCTGTAACTTCTTGATCAAACATCGATACGGTCGAAAATTCATTCTACTTGTTCATCGTTAAAATCGTTATGTATCTCATTTCATTACAATTAATTTTACTTTAATTTTAATTTTAATTAGACAAAATAAGTATGGATGAACATGTGTTATTATTTGTATTTTTTTTTATTAAAGTAATATGTATTTTAAGAAAAATGTACCTATAGAAAATAGGTATTTAAGGGATACTTAAAAGCAATTTCTTCCAATTTCCTGAAAAGAATTTAATTAATTTGTTTAGATGAAATAAATAATTGGCGGAAAATTTAGTTCATACACTGTCACCTTGTGGAATATTCCACAAGGAATTTCTGCTTACCAAATGTTTTAAAAATATTAAATTATTAATATTATTACCCAATTTTCTTACGGGGAATTCCATACAAATGTCTCCCACAATATTTCGCATGCCGATAGATTCACCGAAAAAAGTAATGCACATCTTGAATCTTTACAGCATACTCTACAAGTGTTACATCTCAGGATTAATGGAACTGGTTGATATCAATTGTAATTTAACCCTTAACCGCTACAGTGACAAATTTTCACACAACCACTACAGTGCGGTCTGTGATACCGCTTCTTTACATATACAGAAAAAAAAGTTCTAAGATTTATTTTAACTTTTCTTTTATTGAAACTGATTATTTACTTACTTGCAAGTTAATCATACATAAAAAACAGGTTAAATAAAATATAAATTTAAAGTTATAAAATCAAACAGCAAAAAGTAATATTTGTGTGTTTTTTTTACATTCATTCACTCTCAAGGCAATCATCGCATATTTTCTTTGCGCATTGGAGGCAAATCGGTCGTTGGCACATTGTACACATATACTGAGTTTTCCTCTTCAATTTAGGAGGACATTTGTAACAAGTACGTTTCTTTTCAAGACGCTCCACTTGGACGTCATTTGAGCGATCTGGTTCAGATATTCCTAATATTCTACCCAGTGTGACCCTAAGCTCTCTTGAGATTTTTGGATATTTTGTTCTATGTTGCATAGCAGGTGTAACAAGACTCTTCGCTAACAATTTAAGAAAGTCGAGGGGTTCCATTCTTGGTGTATTTTTATAACTTTGATGCAGAATATAAGCATTCACAGTACTAATATCTAGTATTGTAAAAAAAATTGCCATTGTCCATCGGCGTGTTCGCCTGCTAGAACTATAATTCGCACATTTTTTGTCTAGAGTGTCGCCACCCCCTTTCGTTAAATTATAGAACTGAATTATTTCAGGTTTCTCGGTATTCGATTCATGTCCTTTATTGTGGTGCATTGAAGAAATAACTAAAACAGCTTTCGATTTTTTTGGTACATGAGAGAGTAATGTTATATCTTCACGAAATCTGTACAAGCTGCTATTTATTTGTCGTGTTTTATCTGCAAGGAACTGACGCGGAATTTCACGCTTATTTTTTTTAGCGTTCCTACATATGTGAAGCCTCGCTTTTTGAGTTCCATGACCAGTGGGATGGAACTGAACCAATTATCAGCTGTTATGTTTCTGTGAGAGCCTTCAATAGATTTACATAAGCGTATAACAGCTTGTGATGGAATGTTCAGCTTTTTCTCTTCCAATGTCAGTGTTCTACCATCTGAACCTTTTCCAGAATAGATGTAGGCATTGTGCAGATAATTATTTCGAGCGTCGGTAAGGCACAATATTTTGATACCATATTTTGCCGGTTTGTTGGGCATATACATTTTAAAACGGCACCTACCTCTAAACGCAACAAGCATTTCATCTATGCATACGCTAGATCCCAAACTGAAACTTCGTTTAGAATTTTCGATTAGTGCGTTAAAAATATTTGATATGGCGGCAGTTGGATCTTCTATCATTCTCTCATTTCTGGTATTAGGATCATCACATCTTAAACAGCAAAGTAAAAACTCAAAACGTCTCTTGGGCATAGTGCAACGAAATACATCTCTCCCAGTACCATCAGTAGAAAACAGACATTGTAAGTTCTCATTTCCAGATTTAAAAACTGAAGTGTACACCAACAATCCTAGAAATCCTCTCATTTCAACTATATTGGTATCGCTAAGAACAGTATGGGTAGAATTTTTATATTTTGCTCTAGCTAGATCAATTTGAAAATTCGTCCACTGAATAATTTCTAATATCATGTTATCTGTAAATAACAAACTCCATACATCTTCAACATTGGGATTGTTGCCTAGATCTATTGCGGGACCTTTCAAGCCGGGCAACGTAACGATTATATTATGTTGTCGTGTTCTCACATTAGTTGGGGGTTCAATTTTGGACCTACAAAAAACATGCTTATCAAAATAATATATTATTGCGTGTTTGATGTGTTTGGCATACCATCTAAAATTATCTTTTGCTATAAAGTTGTTTTGGTTACCGGTGCCAGAACCCGGTAAATTATGTCCACAATCATCGTTAGATCCTTCATTTTCGGATTCATCTTCTTCAGACTCAGTGTTATGATCGCTTTCAATTACGATGTCTTTAGCATTGTCAGAATCATCATTGTCGGAATCGTCACTATTATCAAACTCGAAATCTTCATTACAGTCTTCATTCATCAGTTTTTCGGCCCACTTTTCAAATCTCGGATCATCTACAAGCATCCTAGAAGGCCCTGGTTGCTCGGCCATTTGCTTTTATTTCGGTGAAAAAAGAATGTCTGTGAAAATATTACTTAGCCCGAAATAGGTACGAAACTACTACAGTGCGGTTTCTCGGACCGCGGTGAAACTTTGATAGTATATAAAAATAAGACACTAACACGCTCAAGGCTCAAACTACACTGAGAGTGTACGGCGTACGGTGGCTGAAAGGCACATGGAGCCCTGGCGGTAAATCTTCAAACCCGCCAGAATTACATAGTGTAATAAGATGCGAGCGGTTTGTGAGACCGCACTATAGCGGTTAAGGGTTAATAATGAATAATAAACGAAAAGGCGTTTATTAATTTTAACTTAAATAATCGTTTTCGATTTGAAGGGGTTGTAGGATACTTATTCAAACAACGATTGGCGAAAACGGGATTTCAATTTGATTAAAAATAATGAAGTTAGAACAACGAAATGATTCCGACTTATTTATTTGTTAGATGACATCACTTATCAGTCAAAGACTATTCAAGTACACATTCAAACGTCAACCAACATTTGATATATTTTAGCTGTCACCATTATAGCTAATTTATACGTCTTCAAAAATTAACATATAGCGGGACACAATTCTGTCCTACTATGAATAAACACCAGATATTTATCTTTAGATTTATTCCTTATATTCGTTGACAAAAACTGTCCCTATTCTGGACTGCATTACATCAGATAGCAATTTATGGAAGCCAAATCAATATACAGGGTGTTTCATCGGTTGGGGTATCGCGAATTAAAGTGCCTAAATATAAAAATGTCGACTTCAAATTTTAACCACTTATAGAACTTTTAAACCGCTACCAGTAGGTTAGGTTGTTTTTGATAATATTATTTTATTTAATGCGTAAATAAAAAAAAACCCTTCGTTCAAAAAATCAAAAGTACTCAGATTTTATTGAAATTCAGGTGTTAAAAAGATATGTCTATAAAATCAACTATGCAATTGAAAAAAAAATTAAAACTTAATCAATTATTGAATATTTTACAATAATTTCAAAATTAAAGGCAAGACGTTGAAGAATTTATGGGTTTTTTATTACAGTGTTGTGTGTTGAGTTTATAATAAATTTTTATTTATTATCCGTCATAAATTTAAAAGGACTACCTGTTTGCGGACAGCACAATTAGAAAGTTAAGTACCATAAATCTGTCGTAAGAAAAACGACATTATTTAATATTGACTTTATTTGACAAACGGTTTCGTTTATAAAAATTCTGATTGTGAAGTTAATATGGGTGATATTTCCACGTATCACCATTCAAATTTGAACATTTTTTGAGCACTTTTAATTTTTGATAATACGTTTTTTTTTAATTTACGCATTAATTAAAATAATATTATCAAAAACAACCTAACCTGCTGGTAGCGGTTTAAAAGCTCTATAAGTGGTTAAAATTTGAAGTCGATATTTTTATATTTAGGCACTTTAATTCGCGATACCCCAACCGATGAAACACCCCACTTGCTGTTGAAATTGAAATGATAAATGGCTCCAAGATATTGTCAATTAAGCCATCTAATAGATTCATTTTACTTCCTCTTTTGTAACACGTTCTATATACTTTTTTCATTTAGCACTATTAAAATTAGCTAATGCAGTCAATAGTAATTGTTTGACTGCTGCCATTTTAAAAGGCTGGTCTACTCATTTCTAGTTGAAATGGTATTTTTTCATTGTAAATAATTCTGCATGTCCTTTTTAGATGATGTACTTGGAATTTTTTCAACTTTGCGAGAATGGTATGGTGTGTTATCCATAATAATAATGGCATCGTCTGGTAGTTTTTCTAAAACAGCACTAAACCAATTTTCGAATACAACAGAATTCATATCCTCATGGTTGTTGCCGGTTCTTTTGCTTTGTAAAACTAACAATCCATTTTCAACAAACCCATCGTCAGATCCTATGTGCACAATAACAAGTCTTTTCGTTGTTGGATTTTTCAAACCTGTCGAGACACAATCTATAAATGCTTGCCTGCGGTTATGTACATTAACATCAACCCAAACTTCTGATAGTGTGGGCCCTTCATTTCACCACGTTTCAATTAAGTAAAATATTTTTTTTTGTTTGACTCTATATGATCTAATAGCTCTAAAATATCTATATCTACAAGTACTTATCTACGCTCCATCAAAAAACTCTTCCTGCTTCTCTTCATGTACCTATAATAATACATTTTATATATCTATTCATCTGCAATAAATATATTTTACTTGAAATTAATAAACGTAAATAAAACGAAACAGACTTGTTGAACTACACTTTAATAACTGAAATTGTGTTTCACCACACAGTGACTTCTTCAGCAATGACTAAAGTATATGTTACAAAGTATATATCTCATGTGTAAAGGGGGAAGTGAGTTAAAACCCTCATAAAACTATGTGTATTGTACTACTAAACAAATAAATTAAGTGAAGGAGATTTATTTACATCCAGTTGATCGTTTAAAAGAAAATTAGAGTTTTTGTGTTTATTGATATTTAGGGCTTCTAAGAAATTCAATTTTATATTCTTATGTTGTACCCCTAACACAGAAAAAACTTCGTTAAAATTATGTCCTTCGTCAATTAATTGGTTCGCATATGTGGAATCTGTTTTTTGGTTCTTGTAACATGACAGATGTTCTTTGATGCGACTTTCAAAAGATCTTCCTGTTTGTCCTATGTAGAACTTCGGGCAAGACCCACAAGTTAATTTATAGACCCCTGATTTATGTATTTTTTCTGTACTATCTTTATTATTTTTTATGTATTTGTATAGATTGTTACTGGTTTTGAAAGCCGTGTTAATATTATGTGTTTTTATTAGTTTGGATAAATTTACGCTTAATGTACCCATGTATGTTAATGATCTGTAGACTTTATCATGTTTTCGTTCTGGTATAGGGTATGTTAAAGAAACTGATTTTAATAATAATTATTTCGAGACTAAGTTATCAATCATGGTCGGGTCATAACCATTATTAAGTGCAATTTGTTTTATTAAATTTAATTCTTTGGTAAAGTTATCTCGGGATAAGGGGACATTCACTAATCTGTGTACTAAGCTATTGTAAGCTGCCATTTTTTGTTGTATAGGATGGTATGACGAGTTATAAATCGTTATGTCTTACGTATGTGACTCTTTGCGGTAAATGCTGTAACTAATTTTATTATTGGAATTTAAGAGTGTTAAATCTAGAAAGTTGATATTATTATTAGTCTCTTCTTCAATAGTGAACTTTATATTCTTGTGAATTGTATTGATAAAATAATGTAATGAACTTAGTTATCTTTTGGTACTCCTAAAGCCTATTAAAATATCGTCTACATACCTATACCAAAAAAGGACATTATTAAATGTAGTGTTATTACTTATGATTGATTCTAAATTATCCATAAAAATATCTGCTAGTAGAGGGCTGAGGGGATTACCCATCGTTAAACCCTCACTACCTACGTAAATGTGTCCATTAAATTGAAAATAGTATTGCTGTACACATACTTTTAGTAAATTTATAATCTCGTTAATGATGTGAGGATTTGTATTATTTCTTATTAGTAGTTCTTCTACTAGTTGTACTGCTTCTAATAGGGGAATACCTGGGAAAAGGTTTTTCACATCAAAAGAAAATTAATTAGTATTGTTTTTAAAGTCTATATTATTTAATTCATATGAATTTTTAATGCTATGTTTAGGTTTAAATTTGGAATATTTCAAAATAATATGTATTAACTTTTTAGATAATTTATAAGATGGGGCCGTGACGTGTGAAACTACCGGGCGAATCGGGTAATTTTCTTTATGTAATTTAATTAAGGAGTAAAGTTTAGGTGCTTGGGGGTTCATTGAAATCAATTGTTGTTTCTCAAATTCACTGAATAGCATGGAGGTATTTTTATTGGTGGTTTTTATATCTTCTTGAAATTGTTCAGTTGGATCTTTGTCTAATAATTTGTGAGATGGGTTTAAGAATTCTAGAGTTTTGTTTACATAGTCTTCTTTTTTTATTGCAATTACTGTTTTTCCTCTGTCAGCCCTGGTGAAAATTAAATTATTAGTTCAAGCTTTTGTTTTTATGGATTTGGAAATTGTATAGTCTGAATTATTTTTGGTGATGTTGCAAGTGGAATTTTTTATAAAGTCGGAGGTAACCAATTTAGTAAAGGTATTATTAGGTACCTTTAGGAGAGCAAATTCTGTTTCTATTGCTAATTGGTCTAAATTAGATTCATTTACTAATAGTTTGATATTGTGGTTAAAACCTTTTTTTAACAGCGTTAATTCTGTTTTACTAAACGAAACATGACTAAGGTTAACAAATCTATCAAAGAATAAGTGACTTGAGAAAGTATTATGTGTATTTACTATATTATTTTTGTTTTTATTTTTATCCAGTAACAACAAATGTAATTTCTTTTTTTGTGTGATGTATTTTTTGTTGATAATTTCGTTAATCTGGGATCTAACTGATAAATCTAGTACATCAAATTCAACATTCTATAAGATAACTCGTAGTGTATTACCTTCAAGTAGATATAATAATTGTCCCTTTTACTGTATTGGAGTTTTCTTTCTTCTTTAATCCATATTTTCTTTCCTCTGTTGACACTTTTTTGGGCGGGAATACTATTGTTACTCGTTTTCAACTGGATGTACTTCGGAACAACTTCATTGATTAAACACTTGTTAAAAACCATATGTTTTGTGTCGCTGTTCTAGCTCTTAACATAAGTTTAAAATACCAAATAGCCAGGAAGCTGATATAGCTTGTTTCCAAAATAAAATAGATTCGGCTTTTACTTGATGTAGTTCCATATTACAAACGTAAATAAAACAAAACAGACTTGTTGAACTACACTTTATAACTAAAAATTGAACAATTGTTTCACCACACAGTGGCTTCTTCAGCAATGACTACAAATATATGTTACAAAGTATATATCTCATGTGTAACGGTTGTAGGAGGTAATAACAAATAAATCTCCTTTACTTAATTTATTTGTTTAGTAGTACAATACACATAGTTTTATGAGGGTTTTAACCCACTTCCCCCTTTGTTTCCTTTTTTTTCCTGTTTTTCTTACCTCCTATAATCGATACACATGAGATATATACTTTGTAACATATATTTTTAGTCATTGCTGAAGAAGCCACTGTGTGGTGAAACAATTGTTCAATTTTTATTTATTAAAGTGTAGTTCAACAAGTCTGTTTTGTTTTATGTACGTTTGTAATATGGAACTACATCAAGTAAAAGCCGAATCTATTTTATTTTTGAATTTAATAATTTTCATTAGTTGATTATTTGAGGTATATTGGAATGGTTGAATTTCGTTAAAAAATTTATGAAATGTAGGAGCTCCATTGTTATAAAAAAGCTGTGTATTACTTGTCTTACAGCATTTTTGACATTTTCGTCAGTTGTTGACTAATGAGAGTGTACCAGAGCTTAGTATGGACTGAGTAAGCGCTCCCACGGATTTATATTCCTTTATAACTTTTGAAGCTGTACTTTTTGCAACACCTGCAACAATAAAATACGAGTAACTTCATAAATATAACACATAACCTAAGAAAATACAATATTGCCTATTGTGGACACTATATGCGCTGCTATTTCCCTTGTACTTTTTTTCTTATTTTCAATTCTCAGCTACTTATTAGTATTGAGAAATATTTGCTTTTTAATAAGGGACAAGTAACCAAAACAACCGCGTTTCCTCGGTGGAGAAATATCTAGGTTTCTACTTGTACTCGGCATTGGGTCCATGATATACTATGGCAGACACTAAATAAACGGTCTAAGCTTTATAAGAAGAACTATTTTTGTTGTATAAATACAAGAATAGAGAAAACCAAGTAGAAAAAGGCGTAGAAAATAAAATTCAATTGTCAAATGGCTAGAAAGTACTGTCAATTAAATTAAGTGAGTGTAATTTAGGCACATAAAGAACCAATCGAAACACTTTTCGCTTTAACATTTAAGAGTGTTCCACGGAACATATGATTGATTATGTTATATTTAAAGGAAGTTGTAACCTAACTTTTTATTTTTTTTTAATACTTATGTATGTGTTTTGTTTGTTTTACTTTAAATTAGATATTACAATATATATGATAAATGTTTTAATAAATGTTAATCCAATTCAATATGTACGTGTATATACTTTCTGCATATTTCTTGTGTTTTATCTTCCAGTGATTTGTAAAGGTTGCTTTGTCTGTATCTTAACAATTTCTCTTAATGTGTTTTTAAAGTTGTCCCCTTGATTTGAGAACGAACTGCAAAATTCGACACGGTTATTGAGATAATTACCGTACAAGTCTAGGTGAATGGAATTGTGGTCTGGATGGAATTTATGACAATGCAATATCTGAAGTACATTTATCTGTTTAAAACCGGATCCTCCTGCGATTCTACCGCGAACTAACTATTTAGTGAATAATGCTCCCAAAAAACTTCGAGTTCCTGATAAGTTATTGTTATGGATCGTATCTGTTGGTATGATTATAACCATATAAGCAGTATGAGCAATCTTTTTAAAAAGTTTGAAATGTACAATGCGATTCATGTTTGAAGAAATATTTACGAGTTTCGCATTTTTATATTTTTTTGTTCCAGAAAGATGGACAATATGACCCAGTGTGTTCTGCGCATCCTGTTAAGTCAAAATATCTATTTTCTAAGACACAAAATGGCATATAAAGACTTACAATGTTAGCCTTAAATCTGTGACAGCCAGACATCTATCTATTTTCTCTCGCATAGTTATCCTCGCACCCCGCAGTTATACGCTAAAATTGAGAACAATTTTAATAAAAAGGTTTTTCGAAATTCCGACCGGAATTAGATCTTTTACGCTTCTTGAAAATCAGTTTTTTGCAAATATTTTGCAAGTCATGCTTTTTAGACAGGTACGTTACGAGTATAAAAATATTTTGAACTAACACTTTTACTCTTATCGAATAGCGATTTTTTGCTAAATGTCGTAAATTGAGCATTCTATATATATTTATCAAGAGTACAAATGTATTTAGATTTGGATTTGGAATATTTTTTGTATAAATTGAATTTCAAAATTCGAACCGGAAGTAACACTTTGACTCTTAGCTCTTAGTACTTTCTTTCGAATATCTCGCAAGGTATGCATTCTATAGATATTTATCAAGAGAATAGAAGTATTTATACTAGGATTTTGAATAATTTTTATATAAAAAAATTCTTAAAATTCTATAATTTGAAACTCTCATACGTATAAGAAAATTGTGTGGTGGCCACACCTGATTATTTTATATGAGATAACAGTTTTCAATGGAACATTTATAAATACTTTAAATATAGATATATCAATAATCAATTATTTAAATATTTGCGTTGGTAATACAATTATCCAATGTTTTATAGCAACAGGGGTTTCTATTCCCTGTCTTTCTTACTGGCAATTATCTACATAAATACCTGTATATAAAGCAACCATCAGTATCCATTAATTGGCAGTAATCCCTAAAATTCACAAATGTGCTGCAAGTCTTGAATTTAATCTTATCCAGATTCTGACATTTTTATTCGTTATTTAAACGAATATTCTTTTTGGTTAGCCATGATCATGCAAATACATATATTATTTCTTTTATCATGATCTTGTACACTATGGGAACCAACACTAACCCCTGTGGACCTCCAGTCGTCATTCAAATATATTGGTTTATTTTATTAAACTATTATTATTCTGACTACAAAATAACAATTCAGCTATATTAACTAATTTCCAAATAATTTTGTTATAGTTTTATCATTGTTATACATTAAATAGGAAATTTAAAAATGTTTTCTCATTATTTATTGGTATTTTTGTTGAACATACTGGTATATTATTACTATTACATATTTAATTTTCCCACTCAACATTTTCATAAATTTATTATTACAAAAAGAAATAGTTGTCAAATTTCATTTAATATAACTCAATAAATTATATTGTAGATTTAGAATGGAACGAAATCGTTGCGTATTTATAGTTGACCATACTAAGGTATCTTTATTATATTATTATTACTATAACTGACCGAAATAGAACGCTTCATTTGACTTTTCTTCGTTCGTATTATCAAATTAGTTCCGCCTACTTATTTCAACTACTTCGTAATTGCATAAAATCTATTTCGTGGCAAGTGAATTTAGAATGAAACGCAATTGACACGATGGATAGCTACAGTACTTACACAATAACAATCACTAACGACTTTCACAATAAAAATGCAAATTTGTGTAGAAGATAAAGCGACGAACGTTTAGACACGCAAGGTTTTGGTGCGTTAAAATTTGATCGAAAAACAGGTGGGGAAATTACCAAAACATTTAAAGTTTACGATTTTTTTTATTTATTAGACAATAAATATCAACAACGAAAAAGACACAACAAAAATAAAATTTATTTGGTGTTAGAAGCAAGTCTGGTCCACACGTTTTAGTGACCGTAACCATGACCGCCACCGCCGCCTCCATGACCTCCGCCGCCGCCTCCGTGACCTCCACCACCGCCTCCATGTCCACCACCGCCCCCTCCATGTCCTCCACCGCCTCCTCCATGTCCTCCACCGCCTCCTCCGTGACCACCACCACCTCCACCATGTCCACCACCACCTCCACCATGTCCACCACCACCATAACTTGCCGGATGACTAGCATGTCCAGATCTTTCGACATGAGCATTGAAACCGTTCTTCTTGTCGGCTTCGTAATGTACCGTACGCGTAGTACCATCGGCCTCCTTGAGGGTGTAGAAACCTTTGACTTTATCTCCATCACGTTCTTCATGTTGAGCGTGATGGTCTCCTGTTTTGTGGTCTTGCACTCCATATTCGAATTGATAATGTGGATGTGCCTGAAAGAAAATCGGAAATTTTAATGATATTTTATATAATTAATCGACGACGGAGATAAATGTTGAAGCTCCATATTAATAGTAAATTGATGAAATAAAATTTCACAAAGACCTCAAATAAGTTTAATAACTTTAAAAATATACACAACGGTCGTTTCGCACTACGAGAGCTTCATCAGGTGATGAAAAATTATAATACAGAACTGTACACAACATGATATTTATACCTAAACTAAAAACTAAGTGTGTGGGAAATTTGCTACTAAAACGGAAAAGGTAATGTACAACAAATTGAGACAAATACACTTCGCCCCAAAATTAAGGTATAATGAGATTTTTTTTAAAAAACCTTTTTTTTGGCAAAATTAATGTTTATCATTTTCCTAAAAAGCATGTATTTATTGAAACTATTATGTTGGTGTCAATTTTGATTATTTTATCTATTCAAAAAAAAATTTAAATATCATTAAATATACACGTCAATCACGCCATGAACGGTAACAGGCAACATTGTCATTTATCGGAAGTTGAAGTTGTAAAATTGGTAAGCCTAATCGAAGAAGGGTACACTCAACAAGAAGTTGGCCGTAGAGCTTGACGACGATACCTAGAGATTGATAGCTACCGCAGACAGCCAGGCCAAGGTAGAAAACTCAAGACAACAATTGCAGAAGACCGATTATTGAGGATTAATGCTAAACGAAGAGGATTTTGTACTGCTAAAGCATTAAGAAATGACCTCCAGAATCCAACTGGTGTCGCAGTAAGCGCAGATACCATTCGGAGAAGGTTGGCTGATGCTGGTCTAATACCGTAGCGCCTGCTACTGGGCCACTGTTAACGGCTGCCCACCGAAGAGCTCGGTTAGTATTTGCTCAAACGAACTCCCATTGGAAAATTGAAAACTGGAGACACGTTTTGTTTACGGATGAGTCCAGGTTCTGCTTTTCAACTAATGACCGTCGTAATAGAGTGTGGAGAAGGTGAACGATTTGGACAGTGTGTCATACGAGAAGAGGAAAAGTTTGGTGGCGGATCAGTTATGGTGTGAGGTGTCATAACTCTTGAAGACCGTACAAACATTCATGTCATAAATAGGGGAACGTTGAATGCCATAAGATATCGGAATGAAGTGATAGTTCCAATTGTTGAACCATTTACTGCTTTACATGAGCCAGAATTTGTATTCATGCATGATAATGCTCGACCACACATTGCCAACATTGTAAGGCAAGAGCTGGTTGCCGCCAATATCAATGTTTTAGAGTGGCCAGTGCGAAGCTCAGATCTTAACCCCATTGAACATCTCTGGGATAATTTTGGGAGACAGATTAAAGCTCTGGAACATCCTCCTAGGACATTACAAGAACTGTCAATAAGATTGCTAGAAATTTGGGAAGCCGTTCCTCAAGAAGAGATTGCTGCACTAAGTCGAAGTATGCCAGAAAGAATGAGAGCTTGCATAAGAGCAAGGGGTTGTCACACCCGTTACTAACTTTTATTGTTGACTTTTTTAAATGTTTATTCATTTACTCGTCAATGTGATGGTTCCTTGTTTATTGTATATTGTTAAAATAATCACAAAGTTAATTAAATCTTCTTTTCTTTATATATCAAGCAATAAAAATCCATGTTTACAAGTACATATCAAAATGTATTACATTTCATCTATTATCCCTTAATTTTGTGGCGAAGTGTACAATAACAAATTAAACATTGATAAATGTGAAATATATATGTTTAAGTTTAATAAAGGGGAATTATTGACGACTAATTGGTCGTTTAAAATTAAATTTTGTCTATTTAATCTATTTATTTCTAAACTTTCTAACAAATTTAATTTCTTACTCTCATCCTCTATGTGTAATATCTCAAATTCATGGTTAAATTTATGTTCAAGACAATGGCTAGCATAAGTGGAGTCTGCTTTTTGTAGCTTAAAACTTCTCTCGTGCTCTTTTATGCGTGTAGTGAATGATCTGCCAGTATGTCCCATATATGATTTACCACATTCACAATTTAATTTATTAACTCCCGACTGTAAAATCTTATCCGTTTTTTCTTTATTGTTGTTAATGTTATTATGAAGTGTGTTATTCGTTCTAAATGAAATAAGGGGCGTCAGACGTTTTTTGTAAATATTTTTGTATTTTTAAGGAGGTTGTACCTATATATGTCAAGGATGTGTAATTTGAATTTTTTTTAGGTACTACAGGGTACAAGTAAAAATTGAAATAAATTCAAATTGAGTTCAAAACAGTTTTATTTAATTCACAACAATTGTTTCACCCTACTAGGGCTTCATCAGGTGATGAATATTATAATACAAAATATTTGTAGACGTTCTTATTTATGTCTTTTCCTAAATGAAGAGGGGGGAGTTTGTGACATTAACAACGGTGAATTATTCACTTCTAGAAGTGAATAATTCACCGTTGTTAAATTTAAATATTTAAAATCAACTTAATGATTCTTATAGTTATATATATATTTATAAATTGTTTAATTTTATAATAACAGTAAACAATCAGTTTTCAAAAATTTTTAATATTATTAATCATATTGTTATGTATTGTAACAATACCTTTAATTAATAAAGATACGATTACACTCAGATAAATTTAATAATATTTATTCTTACTATGTGTTTGAAACCTGTACTTATTCTCGTCTATATATAAAATTGAAATCTTTATGTACTTTTTAAATCTATTTTCAAATTCTCTCAGGTAATTTTTTATTTATGCCCTCACTAACTCAGTTCTTATATAAAATATTTAAACTAATTATTTTATATGTTGCTAACTTCCCTTGAATCATCAAAGCCCAAACAGTTGCCTATATGTAACTTTTTCAATCTCTGCCTATATCATAGGATATTTACGTTTTATATTTCTTAACTTTATAAATCAAAGTTTACAAAACAGTTATTCTTTAGTGAATTATGATGTGTATTTCAACTTTATCTTCAAATAACAATACTTACTGTGAACTCAATCTCAAGGTATATATTAACATACTATTCAAATAATAATATAATCACTGACAGTTGTCTTTTCTATTTATAGGTTACGGTTCTAAGCGTCATATCTGTTTCATCAATTTAATTCAAAAACCTTCTTTATATACCAAATAAAAACAAATGTATCAAACTAATTTGTTTAATAAATCAGGCAAATTATAAATTATATGGTAGTTCTCAACACACACAACCAAATAAGACATTCATGGAAGTACCAAGCTTGTTTACGTAACCATTCTTTGGAAAATTTATATGTGCATGAAAATACACCTTTCGTGGATCGAAAAATATACAAGTAAGTATATTAATTATATTATTTTAAAAATACTGTATAGTTTTTGTATGTAAATCAAATACCCACACAAATTAATCAGTTTTAGTTTGCCGATCAGTTTTTTTTGACTTCTAAAAATTATACAAATGATGATACAAATTAATGTTGTGCACAGAACTTACAAAATATCTTTTCTTGATTATCAACACAGTTATTATGTACGTATAAATAATAGATCTCTAAATTTTGATATACTTTTCAATTCGAAACTGATAAATTCAAATTATTTCAAAGAATTATACGACCTGTTATTACTACTGAACTGGTATTCTTATTTATACACCAAACGATTTTCTTTTTAGCTTGTCGAAGACATTTCCTGGAATCAATGAGGGAGATCCTTTCCTTTTCCTAATTGTCTGGAATGCTCGGAATGTGGACTGTAATGACTGCTATCCTGTAATACCTTCAACCTCTGCAATCAACTAGAATCTCGAACCGTCGAACGCTTTCGTGAAGACCTTTGAAACCTGCCTTTCCTCTACTGGACTGGAATACCTGTGTTAGCTGCTATGTTGAATATCTCGTATCTTTCAAGTCCTGGACTAAACTATTTGTATAACTTCAATGCAGTAAGTTTATTTTTAAATTGTAATTATATATTTCTTCGCTTTCTTCTCAAGTATGAATATTCTTCAATTATTTCTTTATTCGTTACCGAAATTCTTTCTTCTAATTTATTTTTAATTATATTTGCATGATACAAAAAAAATGGTACTATTCTGGAAAATGTTGCAATCACCTAAAAAATATCTGCTTTCTTTTCTACTATCTCCTAACCACTTCTTTTACACTTTTGTATAATGATGAATCTCTTAATTATGTGTTTTTCGGAAGGAAAATTTCGTTTTCCGAAAACACATCTACCGCTTTTCTTAAATTCTTTTTGAATCCTTTTATTTATTCCCCATATCCCTGGCAATAATTCCTTAGTTTCTATCATATCCAATCATATTGTTCCACACATTATAATAATCCAAAATATGTTTTATTTGTAATTGAATATTTATAATACCTTTTTGTAATTCCAAAAATTTATCAATTTAATTCTTTACTTTAATTTTCACAACCTTTTATACCCTTCGGCAAACCAAATACTCAATACTTTAACTATATTATTTTAAATGTCAAAATCTGACACTTCTTACATTTGAATTTTAGCGCGTAACTATACATCATTTTCCAACCTTTATGATTCAAAATCCATACTAATATTCTCTATTTTTTCAAAAGTGTTAATTAAACAAGCTTTAACAAATAATATTACATATAAAAATACAACAAGTAACATTTACAATTCTACTTTCAGAAATGGGAAATATTACTACAACAAAGAAACCTGATAGGCAACCAACCACTCGATGCAAGGCGAACTTCAACATAACCCGATATGTAACCAACTTTACACGGTTCACAAAAACTATAGGGAAATACCCAATTAATATTCTCACAATTATTTTAAGTATAATTTAAATATTCTCACATCTATTTATTTAATTATAGTTTGGTCCATAAAATATTACCATCTTTTATTTTTTTAATACTCACTACAAGAACATATACAGTATATTTTATTAACATTAGTACTTCCATCATATCCCTACTCATCCAAGTTAGTGAACTACCACATATGCCCCTTTTTTAATAAATCTAAATTTCTATAGAATATATAAATTTATATTTATTCAACAATCTATACTAAAATGATGTACTTCAATTTGTACTACTTCTGTAGCATAACTATACATTCTCATATAAATCCATGTACATTTCTTAATATTTGGTATATAAGATAATTATTTACCTCACTGTATCTATTTTCATTTTTAACTCTCAATTATTTACAACAAACCATTTTAACTAATCTTATTCTCATAAATATACTAATTTATACCAACATATTCAAAATTTACATCTTTATCCATTTGTCTTCATCAATAATGTCATAAAATGTATCTTTTAACATTTCTATGCTTTCTATATAAGTAACTTTATTCCTTTTCTTATCCAATCTTATACCTTCTTTGTATTATCCTATTCATGATTTTAAACCCTCTAAAAATTCTTATCAATATTATAATCGAAACTACTTTTAACATTTACTGGTGATTACTTTTAAGTTGTATCTGTTACTTCTTCAGATATTTAATAGCCTCTACAAAATATGCTTTACATATGCTCACTTATTCTTTATTATTTTATTTTATATAACTGTTCCTAGCTGAACAAAAACCCTATACCTATAATAGACATTTTCGTCTACCTTTTCAAACTTTCACTTTTGGAAAGTACACAAATTATATTTTCGTTTTTTAAGGCGTACGTGACCTACATATTTCTTTTATACATTATTATTCTATATATTTATTATCATTTTGGGTTTTATTTACCCTTTCATACATAATCTCTATAAATTATTCCATATATTTTTATGTTTCCCTTTTATTATTTATTATACATAGCAAGCATTCATTATTATCTTTTCTATACATATTTTATTTTATAGGCTTCTTCTATTTGTATATCACATTTTTTTTTATAACTCTTAATGACTTTAATATTTCTTGACCATTAAATGCTTTTATTACTCCGATAAATATCCTTTAAAAAATTTTTTTTTTTTTTAATAAGGTTCCTTCTTACTCATCTTTCATATATCTACTTTATACATTTCTTCACATTTTTATACTCGTATGTTTCTTTACTTACTGTAAAGTTACTTATATACTCCTCTAACACTTATATTTACAAATTTTATAATGTAAGGAATGAGGAAAATAAATTAAATATTACTAATTTCTTCATACTAACTAATCTTTACAACTCTTCTTCGTCTAAATAATTCTATCCTGATTCAATTAATTTAGAGCAAGGAAATAAAATACATAAACCTTTGTTAGATCATTTTAGCTAAAATTTCTTACATGATTAACTCAATTATAAAAAAAAATTAAATGCACATACTTATATCCCGTTTTTTTTTTATGACATACTTTTATAGAAACAAAATACATTAACCATGCCCCTAAATTTTGGTTCTATTAACTTTGATGTAGCTCTGGTGGGTGGTAGCGCTATTTACCAACGGTTGTCGCCCTATGAAATTCAACCGCCATGCCCCTAAATTTTGGGCTTTATTATATACAGTGTAGCTCTGGTGGGTGGTAGCGCTATTTACCAACGGTAACTGGCCCTTCAGTACCGCCATGCCCTTAATTTTTTTAATAATCTATTTTTAATCGCACCCTATTTTTCAATATTCCATATGTTTCTTCTTTATTCACATCTTCTTCATACCAAAATTCATTTTCTTCAGTTTTATAAAGCACCTTGTTCACAAATTTTCCTACCTGTTCATATACACTCATAACATCTGCATTTCTCGATGTAACTGTATCTGTACCTTTCTGATCTTCAATAACCCATTCCAATAATTCTTTGTACTTAATCTCCATAATCATTATAACCTGATGAACATTTCTTCGTACATATCTTTCTGAAGAATCTCCTATACTCATAACATAATCATTTCCATTTATAAATTCTTTATACTTCTTAAACATTCTAATCTTTTCATTTCCCAAAACATTTTTCACATAAGATGGAATTATATTATGTCCAACTTTAAAACTTCTTCCGGTATACTTTTCGTCTTTGATAACTATCCCTGTTATCTGCCTTGAGGTGAATAAGTATAGCTTTTTGTCATCTTTTTCTCCTACTAAAAGTGTATCTAAATACGATCTTAAAATTCTTCTACCGGAATCTAAGTATTTTGTTTTCTTTGTTATTGGAAAAATTTTATTCGTTTTCTTACTTTCAGCTGTGTTTTGTTCAACATCAATGCAGTTTAGAACACCCTTCTCAAAATTTCCTATTACTTCTTCTTTTTCCATTTCCACTATTCCCTTAACCTCTGCTGTATCTTGTTTGTCTTTCACGCAAACTTGTGTTACTAGTATCATTTCTTCTGGATTACTCACCAAAGATTCTTTAAATTCTTCAATATCCCTTTTATAATCTTCTCTAGTATCTTTATACATCTTGTCTATCTTTCCACCTAATTCTTCCTTAAATTCCATTAAATTCTTCTTTCTTTCTTCGTTCATGTTTTTATTATCTTCATTCATCTGTTTTAACATTTGTAAAATTGATCCAAAATCTACTACTGGTGTCGACATTTCTATTTTCGAAGTCTCTCCTTGAATTTCCACCTTATCACCTCTATCCTGTAACTCTCCAGTCAATTGACCTTCTACCTGCACCTGTGACATATCTTCTCCTCCCTCTAGTAAATTCACATTCTGTCCTACCTCCTCTTCACTATCACTAGAAGATTCCGTTCTATACAATCCAGAATTACTCTTGGATCTTGTATTCATTCTAAATTATTATAGTACACAATTTCTTATACCTTGATATACTTTAAACTGATTTTATTACCTTTGTAAAATGGATACTAATGTTACCGTTATTATTATAATTAATAGAATATTTGAAATATGTTGTTGCGAGTCTTATTTTAATCGCTCCACGTTGGGCACGCCATAAAATGTAACAATACCTTTAATTAATAAAGATACGATTACACTCAGATAAATTTAATAATATTTATTCTTACTATGTGTTTGAAACCTGTACTTATTCTCGTCTATATATAAAATTGAAATCTTTATGTACTTTTTAAATCTATTTTCAAATTCTCTCAGGTAATTTTTTATTTATGCCCTCACTAACTCAGTTCTTATATAAAATATTTAAACTAATTATTTTATATGTTGCTAACTTCCCTTGAATCATCAAAGCCCAAACAGTTGCCTATATGTAACTTTTTCAATCTCTGCCTATATCATAGGATATTTACGTTTTATATTTCTTAACTTTATAAATCAAAGTTTACAAAACAGTTATTCTTTAGTGAATTATGATGTGTATTTCAACTTTATCTTCAAATAACAATACTTACTGTGAACTCAATCTCAAGGTATATATTAACATACTATTCAAATAATAATATAATCACTGACAGTTGTCTTTTCTATTTATAGGTTACGGTTCTAAGCGTCATATCTGTTTCATCAATTTAATTCAAAAACCTTCTTTATATACCAAATAAAAACAAATGTATCAAACTAATTTGTTTAATAAATCAGGCAAATTATAAATTATATGGTAGTTCTCAACACACACAACCAAATAAGACATTCATGGAAGTACCAAGCTTGTTTACGTAACCATTCTTTGGAAAATTTATATGTGCATGAAAATACACCTTTCGTGGATCGAAAAATATACAAGTAAGTATATTAATTATATTATTTTAAAAATACTGTATAGTTTTTGTATGTAAATCAAATACCCACACAAATTAATCAGTTTTAGTTTGCCGATCAGTTTTTTTTGACTTCTAAAAATTATACAAATGATGATACAAATTAATGTTGTGCACAGAACTTACAAAATATCTTTTCTTGATTATCAACACAGTTATTATGTACGTATAAATAATAGATCTCTAAATTTTGATATACTTTTCAATTCGAAACTGATAAATTCAAATTATTTCAAAGAATTATACGACCTGTTATTACTACTGAACTGGTATTCTTATTTATACACCAAACGATTTTCTTTTTAGCTTGTCGAAGACATTTCCTGGAATCAATGAGGGAGATCCTTTCCTTTTCCTAATTGTCTGGAATGCTCGGAATGTGGACTGTAATGACTGCTATCCTGTAATACCTTCAACCTCTGCAATCAACTAGAATCTCGAACCGTCGAACGCTTTCGTGAAGACCTTTGAAACCTGCCTTTCCTCTACTGGACTGGAATACCTGTGTTAGCTGCTATGTTGAATATCTCGTATCTTTCAAGTCCTGGACTAAACTATTTGTATAACTTCAATGCAGTAAGTTTATTTTTAAATTGTAATTATATATTTCTTCGCTTTCTTCTCAAGTATGAATATTCTTCAATTATTTCTTTATTCGTTACCGAAATTCTTTCTTCTAATTTATTTTTAATTATATTTGCATGATACAAAAAAAATGGTACTATTCTGGAAAATGTTGCAATCACCTAAAAAATATCTGCTTTCTTTTCTACTATCTCCTAACCACTTCTTTTACACTTTTGTATAATGATGAATCTCTTAATTATGTGTTTTTCGGAAGGAAAATTTCGTTTTCCGAAAACACATCTACCGCTTTTCTTAAATTCTTTTTGAATCCTTTTATTTATTCCCCATATCCCTGGCAATAATTCCTTAGTTTCTATCATATCCAATCATATTGTTCCACACATTATAATAATCCAAAATATGTTTTATTTGTAATTGAATATTTATAATACCTTTTTGTAATTCCAAAAATTTATCAATTTAATTCTTTACTTTAATTTTCACAACCTTTTATACCCTTCGGCAAACCAAATACTCAATACTTTAACTATATTATTTTAAATGTCAAAATCTGACACTTCTTACATTTGAATTTTAGCGCGTAACTATACATCATTTTCCAACCTTTATGATTCAAAATCCATACTAATATTCTCTATTTTTTCAAAAGTGTTAATTAAACAAGCTTTAACAAATAATATTACATATAAAAATACAACAAGTAACATTTACAATTCTACTTTCAGAAATGGGAAATATTACTACAACAAAGAAACCTGATAGGCAACCAACCACTCGATGCAAGGCGAACTTCAACATAACCCGATATGTAACCAACTTTACACGGTTCACAAAAACTATAGGGAAATACCCAATTAATATTCTCACAATTATTTTAAGTATAATTTAAATATTCTCACATCTATTTATTTAATTATAGTTTGGTCCATAAAATATTACCATCTTTTATTTTTTTAATACTCACTACAAGAACATATACAGTATATTTTATTAACATTAGTACTTCCATCATATCCCTACTCATCCAAGTTAGTGAACTACCACAGTATATATATATTAAATATTACATTAAAGATATAAGTTACTCCCGCTCTTAACCTAATGTCACAAACTCCCCCCTCTTCATTTAGGAAAAGACATAAATAAGAACGTCTACAAATATTTTGTATTATAATATTCATCACCTGATGAAGCCCTAGTAGGGTGAAACAATTGTTGTGAATTAAATAAAACTGTTTTGAACTCAATTTGAATTTATTTCAATTTTTACTTGTAAATTATGGAGTTTCAACACGTATCTCCGTCTTCAATCAATTATTTACTACAGGGTAGATTAAAGTTATAATTTTAGTTTTTTTTTATAGAGGAGATTATTAATAACATCTTGGGAGTAGCCGTTGTTTTGGATTATTGTGTGGACTCTGTATAATTCTATATCAAAATTATCCTTGCTCATGGGAACATTAATTAACCTATGTAACATAGAATTGTATGCGGCTAGCTTGTAGCTGTTTGGGTGAAAGGAATAACCGTGTATAGTAATGTCTGTGTGTGTGAGTTTATGAAAAATAGAGAATTCATATGTATTGGAGATATGAGAGATTTGAAAATCCAGGAAGTTAATAGATTTATTTTCTTCTAATTCGATCGTGAATTTAATATTAGGGTGTACTGTATTAATATACTTATGAAATGAGTCAAGTTTTCTATCCGTCCCTTTGACACAAACCAAAACATCATCTACGTATCTCCACCAGTAAATGCAATTTTTAAATAACGGATTTTTACAAATAATTTCTTCGATATTGTCCATAAATATTTCCGACAATAACGGGATTAAGGGGTTTCCCATTGCTAAACCTTCGGTTTGTCTGTAATAACTGTTATTAAATACAAAGTAATTATGCTCTATGTAAGTGTTAAGTAGATTAAAAAAAAATATTTTATATGCCTAATTTATATTGCATTAACGTTAGTACCACTAATCACTAACTCCGTAAAGATATTTGACGAACGTGCATTCCGTTCAAACCGAAAAACTTGAGCGCCTCTGTTGTTTGACGGAAGAAGTTTTCTAATATAGCGGTAAATTCAAATGGGCATTAGCGATAGATAACTTTTGCATGTATTATGAAAATCGACAAATTTGGTATTAAGTATGCACACAAACTATTTTTCATGTAAAATTGGAATACATTAGAAAGGCTTGGAAGCACTAATAATTAATATACAAAAGACATGACACTGTTAACTGTGTATAATACCTAAATACGGACGTATGAGCCCGAAATTACGACGGACAAAAGAAATAATGTATAACATCATGCAGTTTTCGTCGAGAAAACGTACAGCAAAAAAGTCGATTTTACTATTAAATTCCTTTCTTCATCGGCGTAGGTAGAAGGGTGTGAAGTTTTTAAAATTCATTCTATTTACCTTATACGTATTTCGTAAGATAAATAAAGTACGGCGAGTTAGTTTCGTTTTTTCATTGCCCTTACTGTGAATTACATACTTCGTAATTTTTGTAATAGTTCCTGTTTAATACCGTTTCATTGAATCTACTTCTCCCAATTATCTTGACGTAAGTGTGCATTGGATTTCGTTAAGGTTTAATAACATACGGATACATTTTTAGTTATCATTTATTTAGATGTAGAACATGTTACTTTTTCAGATATGATATGGAAGAACGTCGAGAATGACATCGTGAAGCAATGGTGAGTTGGATTAAGGGTCATACTGATTGTATGTCCATTGTCGGTGATTCCGAAATTTATTGCAAAGTCTGTAAAATATCGTTACGGAATGCCCAATCATGCCATCATTCGGACGACAGGTACAAGGAAAAAATAATTTTATTTGTTAGTTACAGTGCCGCATATATGTTAAAAAGAGAGAGACTATTAAAGAAAACATACCCTTATATGCTGCATATTAGTTGTGTAGCATATGCTCTCCACAGAATCTGTGAATATATCAGAGACACCTATCCGGAAGTTGCTAGACTTGTATCCGCTTTTGAAAAGTTTTCAGAAAAGCGCCATTCAGTGTAGCTCTTTACAGAGAGAAACTGCCATCTTTGTCACTGCCCCCCTCGCCAGTAATAACTATTTTTTTATGCAGAGAATTTCGATAGTTGACAAAATTTTGTTACATGTTTAAATGACGACGCTCGAAGTATTTCTGAGTGCAAGGAACTAACACAAATCTTAAATTTAAAAAATCAGTTGTACTTCCATCAGGAACACTTTGGAAATTTGCCTAAATTAATCACATGTTTTGAAAATCGAAATCTCAAATTAAAACATGGATTAACCACATTAGATGTGACTATTAATAATTTCAAAAGTATTCCAAGTGACTTCGGATGTGGCCTTCGGCAAAAGTTAGACGCAGTTTTTAATAGAAATTTAGAATTAATAACATTGCGGCAATTGTGTATGGGGACAATGACACAAAATCTAACTGCTAAATACGCTGAAATAAAAGAATATTTCCAGTATGCCCAGGACGTTTTCTATCTACAAGGATGTACAGTACACAGACTGAGTCTTGGCCGATGGGCAGAGTCTTATCAGTGCAGAACAGAGAAAGTATTCGGAAAAAGGAAATGACCAGCTGCTCGTGCTTAACCTAATATTATAAGAATTCACTGCACATCTTGTGAGAAGGGCATCTCATCGGCCAGGTCTCAGTCTGCGAGCTGTACTTCATTGAAAGAGAACAAATCTAACAGAAGAGAACCTTGAAAAAGTATTGCTAGTAAATATTACTACTCCTTTACTCGATTCAACTACAAAATAAACAAATAATAACGTATTTTGTATTTTATCGATCACAACCCACTTGTTATCCAAATATAAAAATGAAATTAAAAATTCTTTAAGAATACAAAATTTCAATAGTGCGCCCGTGGGTGATGAGTCATCGGCCGCTCGTGTCCGCCCTCTAATAATAAACAAAACAAAAGCAATTAAGGCACGTTAATTATTAACAATAACAGTGATTGAATTACTGATGACAAACTCGTTTTAGTCTATACACTAATAATGGGTCCAAATCTTACAAACTAGCATTATTTATGAAATTGTAACATGAAACTGTAACACTACTCATGCTGCCAATTTTAACAGTGTCATCGTAAATTGAAATTCTAACTTCAGAACAGTGGCGGCTCGTGAGTTCAATAACAGGTGAAGCAATGTCGGGAAAATCCATCTCTTACAGATTAAATTTTCTAGGAAGGGAAGGGTTCTTAGAAAAATTAATGTGTAAGTAGTCAAGATTAAAAGAGAAATAAGTTATAGTTTTAACTTATTTTCCGCGAAAAATTTAAGAAACACTGAATAAAATATTCACTAATTGAACAGAAACTTAAGGGTGAATCAGTGTCTCACTTGATTCATCAAGAAAGCCGCCACTGCTTCAGAATATTATCTGAAATGTATTAAGAAACTATTGAAAATTATTGGCAACTCTTCCAAAACATTTATCAAGCTCTTCATGAAACTGGCACATTACCACGTAATGGAAGATCAGAAAGGCTCAGTATACTAACGATGGTTAAATTGCTAAGCATTGTGGAAGGAAGTAGTGAATAAAAAAAATATGTTGGAATTGTGGGTGACTATTATTAGTTATTTGGACCGGTGTTTCTACAAAAAAGACTGCTGAGATGTATCCAAATATTTCAGAAAAATCATTACCTGGTATCATTTTACGCTGGTAATGGGAAAAGTATTGTGGTTTATGCTCGATTGTGCATTAGAATATTTAAGTATGGTTGTTCGTGAATTTTTAAACGCAAAATTTGAAGATGACTGGATTGGTTGAGATGGCTTGCTTGATATCTAGACTTAAATAAATATGAAGCCATTTAAAGATATGAGTGTGATTCCAATGGACCATGAAGAAGATTGGAAAAATCGAATAATTTGATGGATATTACACAAAAGCCCAGATGCTTTTGATATATGTACTTTGACAGTCATTGAGAAGAATATTGGATACAAGCATACCAACTGATTGTAGTCATAATAAGCAGTTTTTGTAAATTAAGAATTTGTACGTGAAATAGTAAGTCATAAAGTACTACCTCTTTCAAATAGTCTTTTTTGGAACATTACGGCCTTCCAGAAATCATCCATGAGCAAAAAATTTTAAAATAGCCCAAGGAATGACTCTCTGGATAGTATCTATTCATATCTAAAACAACCGAATGTTAAGTTTCCATAGGACTAAATACATTACCGCAATGGGAATATGAACAATTCTAATCTATCATTATAGTGATGATGAATATTTTACCCAAAAATAAGCAGAAAGTACTTCCCTATTCTTTCTATAGCTCTAGTATAAATTTTCAACAATTTTGTTGTTATAAAGTTTATCTCAACGAATTAGAAACGTAAACAAAAAGTGCGAAATAACTGCTGCCGTTAAGAGCAGAAAAAAGAATCTAACTTCATGAAGGACAATACTTGGGAGACTGTGAGTAGGAATTTATTGGATTATTCTATTATTTTGAAATTGGTCAACAGATCTTTGGAGTAATTTTAATCTGCGCTTTGTTTCCTTTTTTCTTTGCCAAATGTTTATTTTTTAGATCCTTATATATATTGCCATACATTCCTTTAGGAATTGTGACCGCTCATTTCTCGGTTGAACTCTAGCAACTCATTTCTTTGGATGGGTTAGTCCACGTTCTTCGGCTCTTATCTTACCCAATGTTGTTGTTTGTCTTTGCTTCCTCAGTTATCCTCCTTCATACATCTTCAGCTTCTTTATATCCTATATCAATTGATCTTCCAACCTGCTTCGTGGTCTCCTTTTTCCTCTGTTTTTTTTTCATATTGTGATTTTCTTTACATCCCTGTAGTTTTCCATGCTTTTTACATGGCCGTACCTACTATTGTTGACTTTGTATTTTTATGAACTTTACGATCTCTTTTCTTTTTAAATTATTTTTTATTTCAAAGTTTATTGGCCTTCTATATTCTCCGTCTTCCACTTTCATCGGTTTATATATTTTTCTTAATATCCCTCTCTGAAATATTCTCAATTTTCCTGTTCCAGATTTGTTAGGTCGATAGTTTCTGCTCCATTGGTCGGTACCGGTATGATTGCTGTTGTGAATACCCTTATTTTTGTATTTAGATCTTTAATAGATGAAAATCTAAATCGTATAGTAATAATTCCTCAAGGTGGAGATAACTTGCAAGCTGGATATTTATTTTGTATGCTTTGGAATGTTCAAAAATCATTAAATGACTTTATGGATCGCGTGTTTAGTGTTATTCTGATTTTTACTTTTATGAATATTTAAATATGGTCTAAAGATCTCCATTACTTGTATGTTCTAATTGAATGCACAATATCTCTTGCATTTTCGCCTTGACAAACAAGTTCTTATTAGCAAATTGAACCCGGCAGTGATTTTACAACAGCAATAAACAGAGCGTTGCGGGCAATATGTACCCGCGTTCTTTTTAGAAATGACATTTGCCAGGTATTTGTGAATTATGTAACATTGTTCTTTAACGAATTAATTATAATTTGTTAGAGCCGTACAAATGAGGAAAAAGTTGTTGTTGTTCAAATTGTAAGCAACCAGGAACAAGTAGATCACAAATTAAAACTAGTTACAGGAGCTATTTCGTTAATTTGAATAAATACATGTTTAAGTTAGGTGAAATTGTGTAAACTGCGTGAGTAATTTTCTAGACTTTCCTTTGTGTGTGACACACAATAAATAAGGCTCGTTAAATTCGGTATTAATTCCGAATGAAATTGTTGTATTTGGTTTAATATTTCTCACTTTCTTGAGTCGATGTCTTTCTATGTATTTTCAAATTTATAAATTAAGCTTCTATTATTTTGTGATGATTATTTAACGCGCATAGAACTCACGATAATGGAAATTATACAGGTGGTAATATTCGTTTGGTGATATACCGGGTGTCCAGTTTAAAATGCAGTACATGGGGATATTGGAAACCGTTGGAGATACAACGTCGGTTAAATGGGAGAAAAGTTGCGTATTCATTTGTCCATGAATAATCCGACATCAGATTTTGAAATTTTTGTTTCATTGGGCAGATACAGGGTGAAAAAGAAAAAAATGCATTTTTGAAAATCTTCCATATTTTGTTTCCTAGAAGAGATAAATTTACAAAAGTTGTTAGCTAGGTATAGCAAGTCATGAGGATTTTAAAAATGATTAAAAAAAAAATCTAGGTCTACTAGATTTTGCGTGACAATAATCAACTTTTGTTTTTCTTATGGCAGCCATATTGGATTTTGACATTTTTAATATCTTCAAAAAAAATGCTATTCAATGATGTATAACATGTTTATGTTCAAGATAGCAAAAACATGAAAAATAGAGAAAGTAAGATTTTAACATAGTAGGCCATGGAACTGTGGATATCTTAAGTGTATACTGATAAAAAAACAAAAAATAACAAGTCTCCAAGTACTGTTAAAATATCTTTAACATTTTATTTATTAGTATTCATTAAATAAAGGTGGTTAGGTAGCTAAATCATTAATGTAACAACTGTTCAAATAAGCCACCGTTCATTCGTATGCACAATCTACATCGTGTTAGTGTACTACCTCACAAGATTGTCTAACCATGTTCGGTGTCATTCCATTCACTGCTTCTTCAACTGCTTGACGTAATTCTTCCACATTTTCATAAGATCTCGAATACACCTTGTTTTTCAGATAGCCCCATACAAAAAAATCAAGAGGTGTGAGGTCCGGCGACCTAGCAGGCCACCCTATTGGTCCTCGGTTACCAATCCAGTTTTTGTAATATTGATTATTTAAATAATTTGTAACCAACAAGGAATTGTGTAGAGGCGCTCCGTCTTGCTGAAAATACATATTTTGCACGTGGCAAGTGGAAGTTCTTCAATTCGTTCAGCAACATGTGTGCGCAAAAGTTCTAAATACCTTTCAGAATTTAAATTCTCATTGAAAAAGAATGGACCGATAACATGGGTATCAATAACGCCGATCCAGACATTAAATCCCCATTTGACTTGCTGTCTAATGCCACGAATTAGATGTGGATTTTCATCGGACCAAAAGATAGTATTTTTACGATTAAACATTCCAGAGTTAGTAAATCGACTCTCATCAGACCATAAAATTTTCGCAAAAAAGTTTGGATTTTCATTATGTTTTTCGATGAACCAATGACAGAATTGTGCTCTCCGTATTTCGTCACCATTTTGAAGCCCTTGACTGGCACTTTCACGATAAGGTTTGAATTTGGCACGCTTTAAAATGGTACCAGCTGTTGACCTAGTGACGCCAAGTTACGGGTAATTGAAAATATTTAATTACCCGTAAAGACGTACGGGGATTTACAACTACTGCTTGAAGAACAATATTTTCATTATTTTCATTGTTTTGCCTTTTTTGGGGTTTGACAACACTTCCATGCATTATCAAATTATCACGCAATCGGCGAAAAATGCTTTTTTCTGGCTGCCGCCTTTCAGGGTATCTATCGAAATACATTTCTGCAGCCAATTCATCATTTCTTCCACACAAAATGAAACACTCCAGCATTTGATATTTGTCACTATTTGTAAAATGATCCATCTTAGGTTTGCACAGTACAGATACTTATAACAATACAATGAGATTAACAATAAGATTACTGACAGTTCAGAATAAACTTCACAGCTTTTAGAGTTGTTTAATACAAATGTCACATTTATTATCACGGCCTACTATGTTAAAATCTTACTTTCTCTATTTTTCATGTTTTTACGATCTTGAACATAAACATGTTATACATCATTGAATAGCATTTTTTTTGAAGATATTAAAAATGTCAAAATCCAATATGGCTGCCATAAGAAAAACAAAAGTTGATTATTGTCACGCAAAATCTAGTAGACCTAGATTTTTTTTTTAATCATTTTTAAAATCCTCATGGCTTGCTATCCCTAGCTTACAACTTTTGTAAATTTATCTCTTCTAGGAAACAAAATATGGAAGATTTTCAAAAATACATTTTTTTCTTTTTCACCCTGTATCTGCCCAATGAAACAAAAATTTCAAAATCTGATATCGGATTATTCATGGACAAATGAATACGCAACTTTTCTCCCATTTAACCGACGTTGTATCTCCAACGGTTTCCAATATCCCCATGTACTGCATTTTAAACTGGACAGGGTGTATAAACATATGAGTTTTATTTTGGTACTAATATAGCATCTCATATGTAAAAGAATTGTGATAGAAAATTATTTATTTTGTCAGTTCTGTACTTAAACACTATTAATTAATAACGATTTTTTTACAGTTTTTGATATTAGATAGACGCTATAACAATTTGATCACGCTAGCTGTGTGAGTTCCAATCTTTATTATCTCTTGTAAATTATGTCAGGGAAACAGATGTAACGTGTTTTGTTCAAGTTAGATGGTTGACACAAATCTTACCGAATGTAGTCACTATTTAAGAATACAGCTTGAACATAACAACTATATTATTGATGTAACACTTCTAACACTATTATAAAATGTTACACATGCCACACATTAAATGATACTAAATTAGCTACCTGACTTTACCGACTTTATCTGTTTCAAATATTTAATATGTTGTAGTATTTAAGTGAAGGTTTGAGTTTATTCTATCAATTGTTTTTAATAACTAGTGTTTCTTTGGCTAATTTTATATCTACTTTCCATTTCCGGCAATTATATCAGTGCATTAAGGTCACGTTTTAGAATCTGTTATTGGGAATAAAGGTTTCGGCGGATTCCATTACTGCTCTCGCCCATTCTTGCTTGCTCTTTTTCTTTCTTTCTTATTCTAGGCGTTATTTTGCTACGGATCTCTCTGATGTAGTGTTCTGTGCCTTTCAACCCTTCTCGGCAAACACATATTGCATAGGAGTAGAAATCTTTTGTAGTATTTTCTGCAGTAACCATGGCCATTATCAGTTGCATGGCTTTTCACGATAAATTCTGGTTTTCCAGTACTTTGGAGTAGTTTAGCGAGGTTACATTTATTGCCAACCCAACAAATTAGAAGATAAATGCTCACTATTTCGCAAAGATCACCACAATTTATTTTATTTCATATTAAAAAAAATACAAGATAATGAGAAACAAGCAGCAGCAGAAAATAGAAGAGTGACAAATTTTAGGAAAAATAACAAAAATAACAGAAAACGGACGAATGAAAAATTAAGAAGAGACATAGTAAAAAACATTAAAGAGCAAAGAATAAAATGCTTGAGGCATTCATGAGTAGCAAGGAAACGCCTAAATAACTAAATACTTATACAATGATGGAATAATAATGTTAAGATTTGGAAGGAAAAGATAGGAGGCAGAAAGAATTTGAGAGATGCAAGCACAAACGTTTGAGATTGTGAAAGACGGACTAATCTGCCGTGTAAAGAAAATATATAGAAAGCTTCTGAACGACTTGACCGATTTATGTCATAGTTGTTCAGAAGTTACACGATCACTAACAGACGCACCAACAATATACAAGATTTCTCTCCAGATCTTCCAGATTTTTTTCTTAATTTAAAACATTCAATTGAGTTATTTATATCCCGGGAGGATAATTAACAAAACAAAAAAGGAATAAACCAAATATGTCGTTCCTACATCAGTTATCATCCAGAGTGCATACAAAAATTATGATTTTTGTAGTTTGTCCAACTATTCCGACTTTCCTTTGTACCTAATTGTCTCGAATTTTTTTCCTGAAAACTTTTCTAGGACCATAGACCGAGAATTACGCGTATCCATCGTTTAAATCGTGAGTTATGGTCTTGTGTTCATACAAAAATCCTATAGAAAGAAGCGTTTTCAGTTCCTCCAGAATTTTCCAATTTTCTGGGCAACTTTTCCAATTTTTATACATGCTAAAAGCCGTTCGAGTAACCCACTCTAATCGCCTGAGTTGAAATAGCTTAACCGAACCTTCAAAAAAGCCAAAACGATATGTGTAACTCCTCCCAGGAAATTGCGTCGGGAGCGTTCTCTCTTTGGGTACGTATAGGCCAGACATTTCTTCATTGCGTGTGCTATATTTGGTGGCTGCTGCGCGGCACCACACTCGAAATCGGAGGCTCCGAAAATGGACCGCGGGCTTACTTAAAGACAAATATGCGCTTATATGAGGGAAAATAAAATTAAAACACTTCTAAAATCAAAAATTGTCAGATATGAGAGATACATCGAAAAGTTTCACGGTTCTCACTTTCACGAAAGAATTCAACGCTATCGAGGTTTTGCGTGCAGATGAAGGCTGAGAAACCGATAAAATGGACTTTTACGCAACGTTTGGCAGCAATCTCCACTTTCCATTTAAAGCCTCTCTGCAGGCGGATCCAGTAAAAAAATCTCGCTAGAAAAAGTAGGCGACAGCTCGCGTAAATTCAAACACATCACAATTTGAAAGCTTTATTTCTCACAGTTTCATATCTTGACGTTTTCTAATAGTAAAAGGATGTTAATGTACGAACAGAGCGTGAAATGGTCATACGTACCCGATTTGTAATTATCAGGACGTCCATAAGGTAGAAGAATGGACATTTAGAGGAGAGATCGGCAAAACAAGCCCTATTGCAAATTAAGGTGGAAGGAATTGACACTACAGGGTCAGTAACTACATATGAATACATGCCGTATAACATTTACAAATTACAGTCTTAAACGTTTGCATGGTTTATACGATAAATACTGGAAAAATCCAAGGCAAATAAATTTATAAGTCGAGGGAATTAAATACGTAAGCACTAAAGAATATACTAAATGGCATTAATTTCATCAAACACGAATTTAGTATTTATACGACAAAGCGTAAACTAAACATATATTATAGAAAAGATAGCCTTGTTCTCCCAAGGTCTTCATATATCAAAAAGCTCCTTTATGAACACAACTGTAATTTTTTAGTATGTAACTTTTTTATGATTAAATATAATGAACTGTAAAAAGTGAATTGAGATAAAAAAGTTACTGAAATATTAGATATTTCTTCACAAACTATCACAATAAAGCCATTCATTTTGGATAACTGTGTACTACACTTAATTAATTTTTTTTGCCATGTAATTTAGTACCTGAAAGTGATAAGATATGAGTTTGAAACGCTTATAACACCCATCCATTATCATAACTCGTTAAGCTTCAGACAGAGACTAGAATGTTAATGTTAAAGAATATTTTTAGATACAAGAAGCATTCAATATCAAGTAATTCAATTTAACGATATTTCAAAGTTAATTTACGGAGATTCCTTAATTAATTTTAGTATTTACTATTTCTTACATATTGATCATGACCGTCATCTTTGCCACCGCCACCGCCTCCATGACCTCCATATGATTCTAAATGGTTATTAGAGTAAGAGGAACCACCATGTCCCCCTCCCCCACCACCATGCCCGCCCCCATGACCTCCGCCGCCGCCTCCACCACCGTGGCCTCCACCACCGCCGCCACCTCCGTGTCCACCTCCTTGGCAAAATGCAAGGAATGCTAACAAAACAATTATCTGAAACAGTGCAAGGAAATGATTTGAAAAAAAATTATGTATCTACAGGATGTTTCAGAAGGACAATGAAGTACTACGAGAGAATTGAAATGAGAAAATTGTATTCATAGTTGAATTTTTGAAAAAGTTGAATTGAAATACATGTTTGCGGTAATAGTAAACAAAATCTATACACTACGATTCTTCTAGAAAAAAGCAAGAAATTAGCAATGAATCCTTTCAAACAAAATGAATGCCCTTCCCCTTGTATCCAAGTGTAACAGACATGCTTCACCTAAACTGCTATTACTTTTGTATTCGTTATGAACCACACAAATAAAATTTTCACTTATTAACACACACCTTTGATATCATGTCGTTCTTCAAACACCACAGATTATCTATCGTACTGCACTGATTTTGGGAGCGACCGTGGTGGTTCTTATATACTAAAATTTCAGAAAGAAAAAAATGATTAGAATAACAATCCATGCGATTATTTCACCTGGATAGTTACACTTCAGAGCAATGACATAATCGCTGGACACTTTTTAAAGCTGCTGTGGCATACACCGAAATAGAAAAAAATCTTTTTGACTTCTCCGTCGTACTTTGGTAAAATTAGTCACTGTTGTTTCTCCATTTATTTCGTGTTAAATTGTAACTCGACTAATTATCGATTATCATTGCTTGAGTTGAATTTACATAGTTAATTGTTCCTGAAGTGCGTTTGATAGGCTTGATTTGTATTGATAGTGATTGTTTTAGTAGTTTAAGAAATCTAAATGTAAAGGTGAAACAGATATTATAAATGAGGTGGGTCTGAAAAAATATATAATTTGCACAAGTTTAATAAATGTTTGAAGAGTTATTAATAAGTAAGAATATACTAAAGCAATAACTTTTAAATATCATAAATCTAAAATTAATATTTCATTCAAGTGACATTGAAGAAGCAATAATTGTGATATATGTGTGCTTATTTCTAGTCAAATAACTATAATAATTATTTTAAATAAAAATAAAAATAAAAATAAAACTCTTGAAAACTTTCCACAATTTTTATTTAGTCTTTGCGACATATTGCAGTGATCTTGAATAAATAATAATATGTAAATAAATAAGTATAATCAAGATCACTTTAAGATTTTATTTAAATTAATTTTATTTTATTCATTTTTACCATAATGTGTATATAAATATTCACTATATCAATAATTTACGAAAACTTTATTTTTATTTAAGTAAAACAATAAAAGAATCTTAGTAAATTTTTTTATAAAGTCATAATATTAAGTTACGCATTGAATGTTACGTTTCAATTATGAGAAGGTGTTTCTCGCCCGAAGAATACTGACACCGGCGAAGATCGACCGTGTGGCCGGTGAAAAACAACATTATTCATCAGATGCACGTATGAGTCATGAACGTATAGACGAATTTATATTCACATGTTTGTTTACCTTTTTCAAGGATTGTTAATGCGCTGTTTCTCCAAGTGACCGATAAGGGCAGCACCGTCGACATACAATTTTGGAAGTGGTATCGGTATATGCCGAAAATTGCCGGACGTTTTTATAAAGAAAATTAGGCATAAAAGAGCGGACGGATAAAATTTCCGGGATAGCTTGGTGTGAACCGCTATCTTCAAATAGTCCTAAAGTAGGTGACAAACCACTTCCTCCTCTTTTAAAAGGATTACTTTTAAATCCGGACTTAGAATAATTTTTGAGATTTTCGACACTTATGAAATTTTTAACAAGATTCAACACTTGTAATATTTTCTTTGATAACATGCAACGTGTATTACATTGAGATTTCTAGTTATTCTTGTATAAATATTTATGTATGAAATAACCTTATTTATGAATTCGGATTTTGAATTTATTTAATTTCATTTTATTTTATTTTTCTAGAGTGTTTTGTTTTGCATGTAGGGGTACTATGCCATACATTATGACAAAACTTTCTAGTAATTGTAATGATAACTTTGGATAGCATAATCATTTTATTTTCGTATAATTTACTTTTCTTTTAAATTTATTTATCCTACAAAAAGGATTTGAAATTAATAATTTTGTTTTATGTGTATATAGGATTTATATAAGTGAGCAAGTTTTTTTTTAAATTCATGATGGATGAGTTTGAAACCATGTACGAAGAGTTAAGGTGATTAGATAATATTTGTTATAAATGTGTGTATAGTGGCGTACCAAATTCTTTGTTTGTAGTGGTGTTTTTGTATTGGAATTTCACGAGAAAGGTAAAGTTTATTTTAAATATATATATATATTATTTCTTCTTATATGTGTATCAAGTATATTTTTGTTGTATTTGGGTGTTCAATGTTAACGTGTTGAATAATACATCAGGAATGTGTGAAATGAATTATGTCGTTATTTAATTCATAGCATGGAGTCCTGGTGAATTTGAAAGACACGAATTGGTCTTGGTGGTACTGCGTTTGGGAGCGAGAAAAGGCACCAGGCAGAACTAATCAGGGCTGAGTTAATTTATTGAATACGCAGAGACATTATTTTATTTCATTTTATTTATTTAATTTAAAATTTATATATGCCTTAAGGAGTGAGCACATTGTGATGTATGTTCGGGTTGCGTCCGACGAGTTGAAAAAGACATACTCGTAGGGTGGAACTTTGGGATACTCATCTGTGTGAATTTGCTATCTGGTGGTACTGTGTTGGGAGCGAGAAAAGGCGCCGGACAGGACTAATTAGGGCAAAGCCATTTCCTTAATGTTTATATTTTGTTCGCAAATAGTAAATCGTGTAAATTTTTGGTTATTTATATTCCAGTACAATTCATCATGTGTAATTTATTTTATTTTTGATTGTTTACATGTATCTATAACAAATATAATTCATAATGGTCACGTTCACATTTTTCTTTAGACATAGGTTTTTCACGACATTATGACTTCATTTATTTTTATTTCTTATAATATTTTATTGATTATGGTGTATCAATTTGAATAAAGATTGAATTATTGATTCTTTGTATGTAAATATTTGTATATTAAAATTTCTGAATTCGTTTAAATTTATTTTTAATAAATTAGATATTAAGATTTATTTGGCATTTTATTTTCTTTACCTGACCTGGAGATAATTAAAGAGCAGGAGAATCGTTTGGAGAATCTACTTATATTTTCTGCCCCTGAGAGAATTATTTATTTTAAACTGAGCTAGTTGTATGTAAAAGTTTTGCTTAACCTACTTTTCAGCAGAAAATTCATCGTATCTTAGTCTAGCATAAGGCCTAGCACTAAGATGCGTGCTCGACTCTCAATTACACATTGATTAAATAAATTAAATTTATTTCATTTATATATAAATTTGCAAGAGTCACAGCATATATATGATCGCAAGCCAACGTGGGGCCATGATACATTTACATTTATATATATCATTTATTAACACTTTCTATAATATATATATGGCACCCAACGTAGTGGGGCAAAACTTTTGCATTTACATTTCAAATACATTTACAATTTATTAGCAATTTCACATTTCCATATTATTCATATAATGCCCAATGTTCATGGTGTAAAAGATTTGCCGTTCCATATCATATATATGGCGACCAACGTAGTGGGGCAAAACTTTTACATTTTTATACTGTTTAGATAAAAATTAGTTAATTATTTAATATTCAAATAGCTGTGTAATTAAAGGGAGGTATTTTCACCTTTAAGTACATTTGAATAATTAATAAGTACAATTTACAAATAAATTTTGTCAAGTTTTGATTTATTTTTCTCCACAAATAAGTCTCTTTAAGCGCCAGGACAGATAAAGTAAATATGTCTGAGAATAAAGGTGAGGGTGAAAATCCTGAAAGTGGTACAGATACCAAATATTTATTTGAAACGTACAGGGAACCACAAGGTATTTCCTCTGTGACAGATTCAGAAAAGACTCTACCTCTTGATGAGGATGAAAATATAACTGAAAATGTGAAAATTGAAACGAAAGAAATGCCAGGCGGAGACAGATTCGATTTCCTATTTGAAAAACTTTTCTGTAAGTTGGAATGTGACAAGATAGAGATGAATAAGAAGTTAGATGAGAATAAAATAGAAATGAAAGTAGAAATGAATAAGAAGTTTGATGAAAAGTTTGAAGAAAATAAAGAAGAGATGAAAAGGAACAAAGCTGAGATGAAAGAAGAGATGTATAGAAATAAAATAGAGATACAAGCCGTAGTAAAGTCGATGAATGAGAAGATTGACGAAAGAATTAAAGCCTGTAGAATGGAAATGTCAGCAATGAATGAGAAATTAAAGGAAGATGTGAAACAAAGTGTTACACAGATCAATGAGAAAATTGAAGCAAATGAAAAGAAGTGCAGGGATAGCAGTAATTTTTTAATAGATGAAATGAATCAGAGGGCCTGTGTAGCAAGAGAAAATTTTAAACAAATAGAAGAAAGGATTGGAGGACAAGATGAGAAAATACAATTCTTGGAACTGAAGGTGGACAGTAGTGCCATGTCAGTTCAGAAAGATGTTCAAAATTTAACAAGCAAGGTTGAGGACTGTAGAGTCAAATATGGAACATGTACAGATTCACTTTTAAAATTACAGGATATGACATTAAATTGTCAAGATACGATTAAGAATTTGAAAACAAGAGTTGAACAAGGTACAATCACACCTGGTGTTGTACCGCAATAGATATCTATTGGTACAGAAAACATACCAAAATTTTCTGGGTACAATAAAGACAACCCAATGGCATTTCTTAAAACCATTAAGACATATATTCGTGGTATTAATGATGATATGTCAAAGTTACATTTCATGAGAGGGTGTCTTAGAGATTATGCGTTATTATGGTACGATATGGTAATTGATGAGGTACAGACATACGAAGAATTAGAAAGTATGTTTATTAGACAGTACTGGGGACAAACTCAGCAAAGACGCATCAGACATGACCTTACTTTTGGGAAATATCGTTCCATCACGTCTAGAGAAAATTATGTTATTCGGAAATATTCTTTCTTGAAGCACATACAACCTGTGATCCAGGAGTGTGACATTGTTACACAATTAGCCAATCATTTCGAGCATGAGGTAGTACAAGCAGTTGCTTTACAGGGTATAGACACCGTTGAGCAACTCTTGGAATTGGTAAAGCGTCTGGACGACGTGGAAGATAGAAGTGTGTCTCAAAATAGAAATGGGTATAAAGCAGGTAACAATGGTAACCAATATAATACTCAGCAAAGGTATAATGGTAATTACCATAATAACCAACAAAGATACAATGGTAATCGGTTTCAGAATAATAGTTACCAGAGAGGAAAAGTGGAAAATGGTAACAATAAGAATATGTGTAATAATAGTAGTAGTAATGATAATAATAATAATTGGAGACAGGAGGGTCATGTAGGAAGGAAATATGGAAAAAATGAAACAGAAGATACCCGAGGATTTAATAACGTAATTATAGAAAGTAAAGAAAATAAAACAGAAGCTGTAATGAAAGATGCGTCAAGAGGAGCAATAAAGAAGGACCTTGATTTTAAGTAAAATAACCACTGAATTTCCACTGGTAGATGTTAAAGTAGGGGATGTATATGGTGTAGCTGTAATAGATAGTGAATTAGAATTGTCACTTTTAGATGGGGGATTATTTGATAAAAGGTTTGAAAAATTAGGTTTTTATAAGCAAGATAATGTATTTTGTATAAATATAGAGATGGGTGATGTAGAACTTGTAACACAATTTATTGTTACACCAAGATTAAAATATTGCTGCGTACTTGGGATGGATTTTTTGAGTCTATATACATCGAAATTGGAAAGGGAAAATAGAACCCTTCACAATAGTAAAGTAAACATGTCTTGGGACAAAGGCGCTCAAGATGATAAAATATTAGTTAATAATTCAATCATTGATAATTTTGATAGGGACCTCACTTTAAAAATAAATAATGATAGTTTGATTGACAAGGATAAAGGTTCACACCATGTGGATGATCTTCAAAGGGAAGAGTCCATGTTTGCCACGGGTGACATAAATAATAAATGTACACACCATGTGGAGGGTCTTCAAAAGAAAGACGCCACGAAATATATGGGTGACATAATAAATAAATGTTCACACCGGGAAATAAATATGGGTGACAAAAATTTGATTTGCAACAAACAATTTAATAATGATAATGTGAGAAATCCTTTGACAAAAGATATTAAATTATTTAACAATAATATAGATTTAGCAGTAGGCTATGATAATTGTTTTAAGACAGAAACGACTCATCCATTTTTCCATAAGCAGAAATTAAGTATCAGGTTTAAAATTAAAAGTTTGTTAAAAGATGAAATTATTGAAAATTTAGTATATAACTTAATCAACCCCATCGCAATAGTAATTAAGAAATATTTAAATTATTTAGAAAACACTAAGAATAATAAATTAAGTTTATGTTTATTTCAATCAATAAAACAACAGCTACAACTCCCCAAATTATTAGAAACATTATTGTCAATAAGTACCGATGCAAAGTGGTTTGTAAACGTTAATTCTCTTTGGTTGGTACAGCTATATAAATGTTTCATGAAATTATATCCAATAGTGGTAAATTTATTAGTGAATTTAAATAAAATTGTTCATAAGGAACAAAATATTTTACATTATGGGTATGTAAAGCCCGTACAGCACATATTAAACCCACATGATGAAAATGTGTCACATCATGTGAATGATAAAATGATTTTAGGAATGAGTGTGAAATCTAAATGGATTCATGAGAGAATAGAGGCTTTGGATGCAGTTGAAAAGTACCCACAGCCCAGATATTTAAAAATGTTAAGAAGTTTTCCCAAAATAGTGGACTACAATTGCCACTTCATTTTAAGGGAACTCAATAATCAAATTATAATATTTGTGATACCAATGAAAGGTGTAAAATTTAAAGAATTTAAGTACACTTTTGTATATATAGTAATAAGTAGTTTCATTATTTTAAGTGTTTTAAATGTTATTTGTTTAAACTTTCTCGTCATGAAAGGAGTAAAGTTTAAAATAAACTCCAAGAGTTTTGCATATTTATTCCTGATTTGTATATAAATGTAGAATGAGCATATTATAGGGAACTTTCATGTCTCTATGCTTTATATCAATAATATTGTAAATAATGTATAAGTATATTAAATGGTATTTATGGGAAATCTTGAATTTATACCATTGGCATTAGCGATTCTCGCTTATAAATCGCAGATATTCCCATAGGGATATTTATGCAGTGATCTTGAATAAATAATAATATGTAAATAAATAAGTATAATCAAGATCACTTTAAGATTTTATTTAAATTAATTTTATTTTATTCATTTTTACCATAATGTGTATATAAATATTCACTATATCAATAATTTACGAAAACTTTATTTTTATTTAAGTAAAACAATAAAAGAATCTTAGTAAAATTTTTTATAAAGTCATAATATTAAGTTACGCATTGAATGTTACGTTTCAATTATGAGAAGGTGTTTCTCGCCCGAAGAATACTGACACCGGCGAAGATCGACCGTGTGGCCGGTGAAAAACAACATTATTCATCAGATGCACGTATGAGTCATGAACGTATAGACGAATTTATATTCACATGTTTGTTTACCTTTTTCAAGGATTGTTAATGCGCTGTTTCTCCAAGTGACCGATAAGGGCAGCACCGTCGACATACAATTTTGGAAGTGGTATCGGTATATGCCGAAAATTGCCGGACGTTTTTATAAAGAAAATTAGGCATAAAAGAGCGGACGGATAAAATTTCCGGGATAGCTTGGTGTGAACCGCTATCTTCAAATAGTCCTAAAGTAGGTGACAAACCACTTCCTCCTCTTTTAAAAGGATTACTTTTAAATCAGGACTTAGAATAATTTTTGAGATTTTCGACACTTATGAAATTTTTAACAAGATTCAACACTTGTAATATTTTCTTTGATAACATGCAACGTGTATTACATTGAGATTTCTAGTTATTCTTGTATAAATATTTATGTATGAAATAACCTTATTTATGAATTCGGATTTTGAATTTATTTAATTTCATTTTATTTTATTTTTCTAGAGTGTTTTGTTTTGCATGTAGGGGTACTATGCCATACATTATGACAAAACTTTCTAGTAATTGTAATGATAACTTTGGATAGCATAATCATTTTATTTTCGTATAATTTACTTTTCTTTTAAATTTATTTATCCTACAAAAAGGATTTGAAATTAATAATTTTGTTTTATGTGTATATAGGATTTATATAAGTGAGCAAGTTTTTTTTTAAATTCATGATGGATGAGTTTGAAACCATGTACGAAGAGTTAAGGTGATTAGATAATATTTGTTATAAATGTGTGTATAGTGGCGTACCAAATTCTTTGTTTGTAGTGGTGTTTTTGTATTGGAATTTCACGAGAAAGGTAAAGTTTATTTTAAATATATATATATATATATTATTTCTTCTTATATGTGTATCAAGTATATTTTTGTTGTATTTGGGTGTTCAATGTTAACGTGTTGAATAATACATCAGGAATGTGTGAAATGAATTATGTCGTTATTTAATTCATAGCATGGAGTCCTGGTGAATTTGAAAGACACGAATTGGTCTTGGTGGTACTGCGTTTGGGAGCGAGAAAAGGCACCAGGCAGAACTAATCAGGGCTGAGTTAATTTATTGAATACGCAGAGACATTATTTTATTTCATTTTATTTATTTAATTTAAAATTTATATATGCCTTAAGGAGTGAGCACATTGTGATGTATGTTCGGGTTGCGTCCGACGAGTTGAAAAAGACATACTCGTAGGGTGGAACTTTGGGATACTCATCTGTGTGAATTTGCTATCTGGTGGTACTGTGTTGGGAGCGAGAAAAGGCGCCGGACAGGACTAATTAGGGCAAAGCCATTTCCTTAATGTTTATATTTTGTTCGCAAATAGTAAATCGTGTAAATTTTTGGTTATTTATATTCCAGTACAATTCAATATGTGTAATTTATTTTATTTTTGATTGTTTACATGTATCTATAACAAATATAATTCATAATGGTCACGTTCACATTTTTCTTTAGACATAGGTTTTTCACGACATTATGACTTCATTTATTTTTATTTCTTATAATATTTTATTGATTATGGTGTATCAATTTGAATAAAGATTGAATTATTGATTCTTTGTATGTAAATATTTGTATATTAAAATTTCTGAATTCGTTTAAATTTATTTTTAATAAATTAGATATTAAGATTTATTTGGCATTTTATTTTCTTTACCTGACCTGGAGATAATTAAAGAGCAGGAGAATCGGTTGGAGAATCTACTTATATTTTCTGCCCCTGAGAGAATTATTTATTTTAAACTGAGCTAGTTGTATGTAAAAGTTTTGCTTAACCTACTTTTCAGCAGAAAATTCATCGTATCTTAGTCTAGCATAAGGCCTAGCACTAAGATGCGTGCTCGACTCTCAATTACACATTGATTAAATAAATTAAATTTATTTCATTTATATATAAATTTGCAAGAGTCACAGCAATATGTTTCGGTATTTTTCATTACTTTATATATATATTTTTTTTACTTTAGAACAATAATTTAATCATTGCTCACTTAAAGTAGTTTGCACAGCTATAGCAAGACTACGAGTTCTTTTAAAAAATTATATCAGAAATATGAAAAGGAATTTTGTGATATAGCCCATTTAGTTGGAGAAAGTCACGTTTATTGTCTCTGAATTTGTACCATTTTTATATAAAAGAGATACTCATTAATACAGTATAGGATTCTTATGACAAGATGCAAATCCACTCAAACCCAAGTATATCTGAAACGCTCAGTATAAGCGTCCTAGGCTTACCAACACACATGATGCTTAAAGCAGCTACTTAAGCACTCATTTTATCATCAGAAGATCCGCATTCAGACTAGATGTAAATAGCCCACGAGTTAACAGACACCCCCCGACAAGAAGAAGACCAAAAAGAAGAAGAAGAAGAAGACATATACTGTCTTCTTCTATACGGTAAACTGTGATGATAACCTAAAATGCGACATCAGACCAGTGTTGCCAACCTTGAAGGATTGCGGCCGTTATTTTTGTTATTTGAAGGATTTATATCCTAATTCGAAGGAAAATGGTCACTAATTTCAAAAGTGAATGTAAATATGAAGGAAACTGCTCATCCATGATTATTTTAAATTATTTTTATCTTTTTAAAAGCTTCTCAGTTTTCAAGAATATGTTGGTAATTAGCTAAAGTGGTGCATATGCATGACAGATATCAAAATCGTCAGATATCATAATGGCGTTGGTTTTTTATGCACAATTGTGTTGCTAGGATTTTAGAATTATGGAATGTTCTGCAACATTTTTTTTCTGCAAGCAGTAGTTGAAGATAATTTAAAACAATGCACATTTATACATGAAGCTCTATGCAATCTTGAAACCAAGGCATATTTGTTATTTCTGAAATTTTCTCTTGACTATTTTATTTCATGTAATGCTTTATTCCAAAGCAGAGATACTTTAATCCATAAATTATCTAAAGAAAGTAAGCGTATTTTTAAAAAGCATCATGCTTTAAAGTTCATAAAATCTGAGAAATTTAAAGTAAATGTTAACTGTAAAAATCCTGAAAATTATAAAGACATGGATAATGTTTATTTAGGACCAGAATGTGAACGCTATCTGGCTGAATTAAAATCTAGTAGTGTTAACATTGTAAGAAAGAAATGGCTTGTGCTTTACATCACCGCTTGTGATGAGATTCAACAAAGACTGCCATAAGATGATATTTTTTCCAATCAATTAGTATGATTTATTAATATTAGTACTGCTTTAGACCCTAAGATAACTAAAACCATAAGCCAAGTATTAAATATTGTCAAGCCTTTTTTTCCGAATGTACATCAAATTGAGTGTGAATATAGAAATCTTACCGCTCATTTTGGCAAAGAAAAGGTAGGTCAGTTTGAGTAAATGTTTCTTTCTAAATTTTGGTTTGAAATATCCAAACTGAAAGATTTTATTTCCTCCTTAGCTCATTTTATTTTTCAATTATGACTGATGTTAAAAATAAAAAGAACACCGACTGGATCACAAAACTATTAATTCATCATGTGGCGTTCGCCACAACCTTAAATCGAGAGGTTGTGACGAACGATTATTAGTTATTAACAAACAGCATCCTGATAAAAAGAAGAAAAATATTTTATATAGGAAATAAATAGATGTAGTATGATTAGTAGACAAATGTGAATTTCAGTATTACTTATTACAAGAATACCTGATGTTTTGTATTTACCGATTAGAAAATATATTTTGTGTTTTAAAATGAAAAAATGTAAACCGAGTTTCATTTTCCCTTCTTGACTTATGCGCATTGCCGATACGTCTTCCTGAAGGAATTTTGTGACGCTTGTGAAGGATTTCGTTTACAAGAGGTTGGCAACACTGCATCAGACTCTCAGTCATAGCAACCGACGCAACAGCTTTTAAAATCGATTTGTAAATTTAGAGTATAAATGTCATCAGAGGTAACGATCGCAACAACAAGTAACACGGTCACGGGTTAGAAACTTAAATGGAACAAAGTGTCCAGGTTTTGTAAGAAAGAGACAGATTATAATTAGTTAGCGGCCAAACCGTAAGAGGAGCTTCGTGCTGTACGTTAAGGAAGTACATCTACATTATCAGTAATATAATTTGTAATTTGTTAGTTGTTGTTAGTTTTGTAGGTTATAAAGACATATCGAGATAACAGTTGTGGTAATAGTATTAGCCGTAGTAGTAAATACTAATCGCAAGTTGTAGTTATGGGTCGGTCTAGAAAGTGTGCCGTGTTCGGTTGTAACAATGTAAGTCATCCGCAACATCGGTTTCCTTTGCCAACAAAAAGATTGGCCATATTCAAAAAGTGGATTGGCGTATGCCAAAACTTAGCAATTGCGAAATTAAATCCACAAGGAGTATATGACAAATATAGAGTACATATGCCACGTCCATTTTAGAACAAGTGATATTGCTACTAATATGAGATTAGTAAAAACAGCTGTTCCAAGTCTCCACATACCAAGTATATCTACAGGTAAAGTTTAAATATACAAGTAATAACCCAAGTTATTTCAAGAATATTCTCGTTTCAGATGAAGACATGCTTTCAGATAATGAAAATGTGACACAAAATACTGATCATGATTATTGTATTACTTCACCATCTACAGCAACCAGTTATCATAATTATTGTATTGGCATACCATCGACATCAAGTACAATTGAGAAATGTAAATATAAAAAATATATTAATGAGAAGGAAATTAATGTCTTTTTGTAGGTCAGATAGTAGAATCGGGGGTTGCACAAAGTACAAGTTGTGATTCCGGTAAATATAAATATGAAACATCTACACCATTCTAGAATCCAGATACTGCAATAAAAGAAGTACCAGTACCAGAAACAAATTTGAAAAAAGATTCTCGTAAGTCTAAGTTTTGTAAGAATGCCATGTTAATTGAATTTTATATTACTTTTGTCTTTCCTTAAATTTGTATTTCATTTTGTTATGTAACAACAAATTAATAATTTCATATATATGTATATATTTATTCTTCTTATAAAACTAAAATACTTTTAGTTAACAAATCATATAAATCATACTGTAATAAACTATATACTTTTACAAGTTATAACATTTGATATGCTGATTTTGGTACATATTTTATAATCTTCTTTCATTGTAGATACATTATTACAAAAAGTTGGAGTAACACGAACAAGTGATCTTTCCCCTAAAGCGAAAAAACCATATCAAGAAGCTAAACATTTAAAATGTATTGCAAAAAAAATACAAAACAAAATGTGAGACTTTCCGAAGGAAGCTTCACACACAGAAGCATTTTTCAGAAGATGAATTCTTAGAAGAAATAACTTCGTCGATGAATGTAGAATTGTTTACAGATCCACTCCACCAGCAAGCAAATGATATTTTTACAAAAAGATGTAAGAAAAGGCGATCATGAAATAAATGAGAATATTAACATATGTGTTTTTATGCCATACTTCCCTACACTTAATCTTTATATCCATTTGTGGTCTTTTAAAGTATCGAAAATGTTTTATTACAATTAAAAAATAAAAATAATTCCGACAACAATGTCATACAAAAATGGTTTAAATATACCGCTACTATATTTAGTTTGCTACCAAAACAAAAGAGGGCTCTTTTAGATGTCAACACGATTACCAATAGTTACTCTTCTATATTAGTTACATTTTCTATGAACACGGTTCAAAGTACTGAACGCGACAGCGAATCAAAATCGAATTCGCTTATAATAGTTGTCGATTCATGTTAAACGATACGCCCTCTGGCATATATTTTTGAACTACAGATGACGTCTAACCACAAATATTTTAAACAGTTGCAGCACTTTCATGTTTTTTTTTAATGTGACAGATTATTTATTTGCGTGAACACTTTTTCTGTTCAGTTTGCAGTTTGTAATTTGACATTTCGAAACTGGCTGAATAAACACTTCTATTTCTCTGAATGAATTTGGGTATTCTAGATATTCCAGGAAAATATTAACAATAGTAGTTAATTAAATGTGTATTCAATAACTGTAGGTACCTAGGTATATCTAGAAATCATATTATTATTAAAAACAGCAAGAAGTACGTATACGATTAATTTTGCATGTATATCTCTTACGCACTCGAAGGCACGCATTAAAATTTATATGTATCATTAACAATTGGAAAGGCTGTTATCGAAACTGTTTGTTTACTGTTGCGAGTCGTTGACATAATCTATATTAAAAGCATAGAGGCCCATAAACAAATTCTATCCCCCTGAGTTAAAATTACTTAACTTATCGTTCGATTATCAAGCGAAATTTTATCTAAATTTCACAGAGCATGACGGGACGACTGAACTTCCTTCATATCCTTACTTCCTGTTAGGTAATGATATGCATGCAAGGCGGTTGCGTGCGAAGTTTGTAAAATGAGACCGACTATTTCGAGAAAGATAAATTATTTAAACTCGTATATGCCAGCAGTGGAAAGTGACAACAATCATAAGAAGAACAGGAGAAAATTGCATAGCCGTAATAATTATTTATTACAGTGTAATGTCGCTCGAAGTGCAAGGTTTCTCAATTCCAAGGAAACCGTGACGTTGTTTCGTTACAAATTATAATTGTAAAAACAAATTAAGGATTCGTTTGCGTTGTTTTCTAAAAATGCAATTTCTTATTTAATACGAGGTTAGGTATTTGCAAGTGCACGAAATCGCGGCGAGATAAATCAAATCTAAGCGTTTGATTCAGTAAGAATTTTTGATAAATTAGTTGGTTGTATGGTTTTTGTAGGAAATGACGAAGAAAAAGAATTCTCAACGAGAAGCAGTTACCCGTCAAATAAAAGTTTGTAATAGACTCGTTTATCTATGCTTATGGTAAAATTATAATAAGTTATACAGATTTTTACCATTACAATGAGCCCAAGTTGTAATCAGGTTAGTGTTATAGATACTCTGTTGACAAAATAAAGATTTTTTTGCATTTAGATGTAAGTGAGGTTATTAATAATAATAACAATTAGTGATGGGCACTATCGATTAAAAACCTAACCAATTCTTTACCGAAAGATTTGATATTTCCCATGACAGAAACTGTAATTAATTATGTATAAAACATAATTGTTAATGATTTTAAAATCCATAAAAACGTGATCGTAATTAAAAAAGTATGAATTACCAAAATTAACAATATTTCTATAGGGTATATTTTAGTACCCGAAACTTAAGTTGTGTTTGTTATTACCTGAGTCACGTATCTTGGTCGATTTAAAAGTAATTTTACAGACCAGGACACGAAAGGTTGATGACTCAAAAATGTGTAATTTAATTAATTTTTTAAAATTCATTTTCCTCAGCGTAGAAATATCTAATATGATTCTTCGACTCTACACTGAGTAATAGTTAGTAGTGAGCGGACACGAAAGGTTGATGACTCATCGCCCATGGGCGCACTATTGAAATGTTGTATTTTTAAAGAGGTTTTAAGTTTATTTATGTAATTGGATAACAAGTGGGTGGTGATCCATAAAATACAAAATACCTTCTTATTTGTTCATTTTGTAGTTCAAGTCGAGTAAAGGAGTATTAATATTTACTAGCAATACTTTCTCAAGGTTATCTTCTGTAAGTTTTGTTCCCTTTGAATGAAGTACATCCTATTGTAGATAGAAAACGTCCTTTCTACATCGCAACTGCATGGTTATAGGTGCGTACTGGAAATATTCTTTTATTTCAGCGTATTTAGCAGTTAGATTCCTTGTTCCCATACACAATTGCCGCAATGTTATTAAATCTAGTTTTTTTATTAAAAACTGCGTCTAACTTTTGCCGAAGGTCATATACGAAGTCACTTGGAATACTTTTGAAATTATTAATAGCCAAATCTAATGTGGTTAATTCATATGTTAATTGGAGATTTCAATTTTCAAAATATGTGATTAGTTTTGGCAAATTTCCAAAGTGTTCCTGAAGGAATAACTGATTTTTTAAATTTGGGATTTGTGTAAGTTCCTTGCACTCAGATATACTTCGAGCATCGTCATTTAAACATGTAACAAAATTTTGTAAACTATTGAAATTCTCTGCATAAAAACTAGTAGCTTCCAACCATGTTCCCCATCTAGTTATTACTGGCGAGGGAGGCAGTTACAAAGATGGAAGTTTTTCCCTGTAAAGAGCTACTCTCGATGGTGCTTTTCTAAAACTTTAAACTTTTTTAAAAGCGGATACAAGTCTATCAACTTCCGGATAGGTGTCTGATAGATTCACAGATTCTGTGGAGAGCATGTGCTACACAAGTAATATGCAACATAGTGTCGGTCTGGCTCGGTCTGCATATCGATAAATTATATTTGACTTCCGCAATTCAAGAGCTGCTCTAATGACATTGCAGTATTATTTGTTAATTTCATTATAGTTCGATATCATTCGTATTTATTGACCTATTATTATTCATCCAATTCAGAAAATATTTTTTTTAAATATCAAATGTACGTAACACGTAAAGTATTATAAAAAGAAATAAACACTCGACGATGTACGAAATAAGTTGTAAAAACAGAAGTTTCCCTGAAAAACTTGTCTCATAGATGTGTTTATATCAATGCTAAGTACTGTTTTTAGTGGGATAAAAATAGGATAAAATCAAACTCACAACATTACCATGTTTAAAATGTGAATAAAATTCGATTCAACGCGCTTATACGCTTATTAGTTATTAATAAAGCAACGAGTTGTTTATGTAATGTTCTCGTCGTTACGTAGTCCCTGGTCATTCGAACAATTCGTCAACCGTGACAGTACAGCTTTAAGAGTCTCGGTAGTTTGCTTAAGTGACTTACTATATTCATGTTTCACTATCAATTTAATTTCCCTTTTGCTCTTTTCACGAAGCGGACACTTTCAAGTATTTATCCGCGGTGCCGCTCGGTGACTTTTATTATCTCTTGATGTTCACAATAACAATCAAGTACCTACTTGAAGCACATTATCATATGTTATACCGAACGGGTATTACCAAGTGAAATTTCTTATTTTCCCGCTTTTATTACTTACCATCTCGTCGAGTATAATTCTAGAACGTGTTATATACATATTATGTTGTTTTAGTATAACAGTGAACTATGCAAAATGTTGTAATAAATGTGTTGTCTCAAAAAGTTGTGCATGAAACATGATGTAAATAGATTTAAATGCCGGCGTAATAGTTTGGTAATTTCAATAAATTAGAAATAAAAAAAATATACAGCGTTATCCACGGTTTTTTTAAAGTAATTCTCTATGTTTTATAATCTATTAAAATAATAAAAGTTAATACTTTTATTAAAATCTACAAAGAGTACCTAATTCAGGGCTTAAAGTACATACATTCAGAATTATCACATTATACGGAACTATAATTGTAATTCGGGCTTATTAGGAAATTCAGGCTTTCAGTAATGAATATCTTTTTTTAAAGCTGTGATGATTATACATTTAATATACACATCCTGTAATTCATGATATAATTAATATGTTAAAAATATATCCCAACCTTTGTTCCAGAATGAATAAAAGATTTTCTATGCCGATGTTTTTTTTTTTTGTGAATAGCACTCGCCTTTATGTGGAAAAGGTCGACAACCACGGTGCATTACCATGTTTTTTTTTCGTTAAATAGAAGTATATTTTTTTGAAACTTAAATTCCTCTATATGAAAATTATCATGTTTGTATATTAACTGCGACAGGCTAGGACACGAGGAAAGAAAAATTAATTTCTCGTCACTGCGTGCACATTGTATTTTTTTTTGTACGGGCATTATTCATATTTTTCTTTCACCCACTTTTTTTTAATGACTCTATTTCAAACTAATCCTGTATATTACTATATTATATTTAATTACAACTCATAACATATATTCTAATATTTAGAAAGTACTTGAAAAAAATACAGACAAATAAAGCCACAAAAAATAACTCAATCCAATTTTTCTTCGTTTTCTTTTCCCTCATGATCAATGTACGAAAATATCCCTACTACTGCGTAGCAGCATGGTTCCCGTACCAGCCCATTCAATTCCGTTGGGAGCTTGTATGTATATACAAATACATGTTCAGCCCTTGCACCATTGTCATTATCTTCTAGAGAAACCTACTATTCTCCAGTTTCATCTTCTCTTATACATTGTGCATGCGGTCTATTCTTTGAAAGATACTAAGTTATAAGTATTATACTATAATGAATTGAAAAACACCTTTTACTGCAGGTTTTCCTGGCTCAAAGTTCTTCACTATATAGTATAATATATAATAATATAATTTATTTCAGTGACATGTGTAGGTACATACAAAGAAAACATACATGTGTGAAAACGTCAAATGAAAACTACAAAATATAGGTCATAAACCATTAATTCAAGAAGTCCTCACAGGAGTAACAATTCAGTGTTAATAGTAATTTTTTACCTTTGAGTTTAATTTTTTTTAAACCTTCCTGTTTTATCTCGGATGGAAGTTTATTGTATAATTTACAACAACTATAAAGAAGATTTCTTTGAGAAAATGTTGTTCTTTGCTGAAATGGCAGCATGTAATTATTTTGCCGTGTAGTGTATTTGTGGTCTATACTGGAGGTGAAAGATGACCTGTTTTCATGTACAGATGACACTACTTCCAATATGTATATGCAAAGAAGGTTAGAATTTTTTCTTTTCTAAAGGCAGGTCTACAGGACTCTTGCAATCTCAGGTTACCTTTATATTTTAATATTTTTTAAATAGAATAAAATAAAATAATTGAATCGTTTTATCGGGCTAGCTCATATTCCCAGGATGATCCATGTTCAGAGATATCAACAATAATAAATAAATTATTTAATTGTGCCAATTAATGCCCTAATAATTGGCACAATTAAATAAAACAAAGTTATATTAATTTAAATAATATTTGCATTAGAAACCATTTTTTGTATATAATAATACAAACACCAAAAAATAAACATAAAATAATATCAATTTTAACGATAAACACATTAATAAAATAATTTCATAGCGTCTTTAATACTGAAATATTCCTTGTGATTTATTACTGTTATAAGTGTTATCACTTCTACGAACTAATATATTTCACACATTGTTTGTTTTCTACCTCCTCTTAGTATTTATATTAATACTAAAAACGTAGGCCTTAAGAGAAACACAAACTATGACTAATGCTTTGTTGCTTCTTAAATACTACAAGTTTACACAATTTGTGTATAGTATGAACGAAATGGCAAAGAATTCGTGCCTAAATTTCACAGCCTATTTCAATCTTTTATGACCTCCTGTATTTTCTAGTTAGATATTTTAAGACTAATTTCAAAATGTTTTGTAAAATACCTTTTTAAAAATAAATGTCAATAAAAGAAGTAAAAATAATTTGAAAAATATTTTTTTAAAAATACACAAACGTATAAAAAAGTGTGTAAAATTACATATATGAAGTAAAAATAGTTGTCAATTTTACCTACTAAAATTCCTTTTCAATATATTTACGAAGTAAATTTCGAGTGTAATTTTATAATGATCGAGAGAAATTACTATCTAACGCAACATTCCGGTACGGATTAAGAGTAGACGGATTTCACCTAATCCGTACTGTAATTATTTTTTCTGTGTAGTTGTATATAATCAATATTTAGAAACGGTAGATCGAAACCAAAATTTAAACTATTTTCAGCGATGTTCCGTCTACCGATTTTTCTTCATTTCTACCGATCTACCGATTAAGCCATCATATCTACCGAATTTTTAAGAATGAGGAAAAATCTAAATAAAATCACAAACTGGAATCGCTTAAACCGTTGATTGAAGGAATATATAAAGATGCCCAACGCTATAGTAAAATAGCGTGTCTTTCCGTTAAGTCGTCCTGCAAACCCCTTGCCGAGAAACATCATCGCTGTCTCGGGCTGTTTCGAATCTCGGACCCAAACGACTGATGCATCGCTATAGATCTCGGACTCAGTTTTGGCTACGCTCAGTGCTATGTAGTTGGGCATCTTTATTATTCCTTCAATCAACGCTTAAACAGTTTATATATTGTAAAATGTTTAACAAAGCATAAAAATACAATATAATAAATTATTAATTTAATGGCATTCGTCTTTAATCTATGACTATAATAAAAAAAAATTAATACAGGCAAGTTATTTTATAGTCATAAAATCCACACACATGGATTGTAGTCGATATAATGCCTGCATTCAAAGCCAGAAAATACGCGCTCTTTATTCTGAATAAAGGAACTATTCTGTTAAAAAAAACTTAAAACAAAAGTAGTTTTCCAAATAAAAACATGACCCACTTATTGGCCTAAAAATAATTATTTAAAAATATTATATCAATAAAAATAATCCTTTTCATTCGAATGAATGAATGAAATAAGTACAACATATCATTCAATAATTGAATAATATATAAATAAAGACAGCTGTTTCGATTTCAAAATAAACAACAAATTGCTGTTGAAAATGAATGATAAAACGTTAAAAAATATACCTGGTGATGAGTAGTTCCTCACTCCTAAATACGCCAGTAGTTTTATTAAATATATTGTATGTAATATGTACCTACATTCTTATTATATTTACTTTATTTCGTTATATGCATTTATGAATTTTATAAATCAAAATTGTTTTCAAATATTTGTTTTTAAACTAAGGATAAAAAAAATCTACCGAATTCTACCGAATTTTCACGAACAATTCTACCGATTATATTCACAGGTGACGGAACAACGCTGACTATTTTTCCAAAAGGAAATGAATAGTATTGCGCTTGCTGCAAATCCTTGATCGCCTACATGTTGAGTAAAAGGAGTTTCCAATGTTGTTCACTAACACTCAAGAATTTAATTGATCTGCAATGGGCATTTGAACAATATTATACCGCCACATCAAGGCGACATTGTCGGCCAACATACGCATGTGTTTCGATGGTATTTTGCCAAAAGGGCGAACGCGCCAATTTTACGATTTTGAGCTTTATGTACCAAAATATAAATATCTACTGTAAGATGATGTTGGCAAAAGGATGAACGTATTTGGTGGAAAATAAGGTGTTGGTAATCAAAAATACATTTTTCCTTTGGGCGAATGTGTTCAGAACAATCCGTTCAAAAGGACGAATGTAACAAAGCTAAAACGTCTAAAGGGCGAACGTGCATTGCTTTGCTATAGGCAACATAACCTAAAAATAGTTATGGTCGTTGTTTGTATGGTGCGTGTGCGATACGGTACGAAAAATTGTTAATTATGTCCAGTCGGACAGAGCGAATACTAAAATTGGCTCGTAATAGTAATAATCCAACAAGTAGTGTTTCATCTGATGTCCCATTTTCGGCTAAATGTTATATGGCATTAGAGAATTTGGACGTTATTTACGGGTCAAATTCCGGCAGTAGGATTAAGAAATCCGATGTAACTGACATAAGTACAAGTCCTTCTTTTCTCTTGAATAACTGAAACAAACTATCAGATTATAGAACCAGTCGCCGTAAGTGTTTTTTTTTAATATTATGTCTTTTCTTTTTTCGTAATTAGACAGGGTACAAAGAATAAAATAACAAACTGCATCTCTATCTTATGTCATTTAGAACAAACGTGGAAGATAGGCTCTTGGAGACCGATGAAGAGGACAAGACTGCACCTAATTATTGATTTTTTGAGTATTATTGTAGTTTTTTGTTACTTTAATTTCATTTGTATTTCCATATTTTTTTACAAACAATTTTCTTTTCTTATTTGACTTTTAATGAAATATTTTAGAACTATTTAGTATGATTTTATTGTAATTAATCATTAAAAGTTCTCACCAACTCTTAATTAGAGGTTTGGGCGAATGAATATAACACGTAACCCAAGGGCGAACTCGAGGTCAATACACTACATCTACCAGAACTAATCTGGAAAAAGGGCGAATATCCACAAAAACTTAAATTTTAAACTAACAGTACATTTAATTTTGTATTTTTTGATTACTTATTCATTTGATTATTAATGTGGAAGCTTTGAGTACATTTTTTTTCAATTTGGTCGCCCATATATTTCCAGAACAGTTTTCTCCAATTTTCTCAAAACAACGAAATGGTGTAATCGCCCTTTTGGAAAAATACCATCGTTATATTAAGCAGACAATTTTACATCAACAATCGAGATGTAAATGTCGCGGTGGAAATAAGAATTGCTAATACTTTCTGTACTAAAGCGAATTTCAAAGCGGTGACTAAGCGAAATGTATTTTTCGCATTTGTGGTTGTCTGAGATGCAAACTATTTATTATTCCTTAAAACCGCAGACAGAATCTAGTGGATATGCTTTCCAGTTTTATTTAGGATGAATAATAATAGATTTGTCACGTGCCAAAAATTCATTGATCAAAGCAAATATTATAATGTTATTATATTTGTGTTAACGTAAATGTTAATCGAGTACCTAACTTGTTTTAAATAATTAAAGTGAGAGAATAAATAATTAACTGCGGTATAGATACTTAGACTAGCGTGATATCTCAGGGCCTCAGTGGGTAGTTTATCCAAGTGCTCGGACAGCGCATATTTGATTGACGCTATTTCAATTTCTAATTTTTTTATATGTTCCACTCTGTACAAAAACGTATAATTTTTCAATTCGTGACAAATTAGTTATTTCAAACTGAAATTCGTTATTCCTGGTAAGTATTCAATGTAATTAAGAAGTAAAAGGTTTGATAAATAAATTTGACATAATAATCTTCAACAATTCTAATCTCATTTAAAATTTGGATAAACGATATTTTTTTTTGGAATATGTTGACTTTAATTAACTAATTTATAGCTGTATTTCATCTGAGACTTATTCTATTATATCTAGCATTACAGTTATACGTATCTTTCATTTTCGACTTTGGTGCGATCCAATTTTCAAAGACGCAAGGCGAATTAATTCTTAAAATTTGCGAAATATACTAGAAATGTCTAACTTAACAATGATTTTGAGTTGTTTCCTACATACCCACAATTGGGTTTATAATATGGAAGGGAAATATATTTAAATATATTTTCAAACATTCATTTGTGATATCTAACTGGCCTTAGATAGTTTAGTGGAGAAGTAGTAGATGAACTCAGAGAATCCATTGAGACAGTTCATGAATCACTTACTTTGAACCATAAAAATTTGACAAATCTTTGGTGTAATGACACCATTGGACGTTTTTTTTAGTAATATTAAATGGATATCAGAATTATGAGATAAGGCTAGCATACTTCAAATTCAACCTAACCAAGAAGTGTATAAGGTACAGTTACGAATGATAAGTCTAAGTAAGTTTCTCTAGTTTTCTTAGAAATGCGACAAATATGTGTATTACGGGAGGGTTTTACATTAAATGTAACCACCGACTCTTCACTAGTTCACCTCTTTCAACATCAACATGTCCAAGCAATAATCTTCAGCGAACGGTTTCCAGTTTTCTGATGAAGACAATAACTTTATATTTAGCAACTTTTAAAGCTTAGTTGTTTATCGTAAACCAATTGTGTGTTTTTACTATGACAGTCATCAAACAGTCACCAAACACAAGTTTATTGCACTCAATCTCAATAATATCGTCGATGAAAATATCGAGGATTAATAGACCTACATTGGAGTTCTACAGAACTGCAAAAGTTGCTATATCATAACGATGTTTATGTACTAAAGTCATGCATGTAAATATACCTCGTTTACATTTAGCTCACTTCCACGGCAGTGAGCAGGAAAGTAGGCAGGGTAGTGGGCAGGACGAGTATGTGAACACGATACTTCTCATGCCCCTGCCACTGCTACTCGCGCTGCCCGGGGCTGCCCAAAAGAGCGGTTTTTCGTGCGGAAGTCAAAGGACGGGCAATTATTTCCACGTCTGCCATTGCCAAGGGTTGAAAGCGAAGAGAGTAGTAGAACAGTATGTAAACACGTACTTCTCCCGATCCTGCTACGGCAGTATTATGGGAATTTAAACGAGGTATTTATGGAAAGATAAAGTAAAGTAAACATCACAATCACAGCTAGAACTCACAATAAGGAAAGCTGTGACATATTTCTTTTTTATAAAAATAAAGAAATTTACCTTTAAGACCCTGAGATTATTAAAGAATATTAATTTATTAAATTGACTATTGGTTATCAACCATAGTACAGCATATCACAGCAATATGTTGAAGCATTGTCCAATATAAGGACACAAAATGCTTCCTTGGGGGCAGTCCTCGGGTTATACTTTCCGTTCTGCTTTTAGCGCTCTTTATTTTCGCTGTAAACTTTCTGACTACTGGAAGATTTTCCAACCATTGCAGCAGATCACCCCTAATCGTCAATCTATCCAATATATCGAGTAGAATTATGTGGTTTATGCTGTCAAAAGCTCTGCTAAAATCAAAGTACGTGCGTCATGTTGTCAAGCGCGTTATTGACTTCATTTGAAAAATTTTGAAAAAGGGCGGTTGTACTTCGATCTTTCCTATAGCCAAATTAGAATTTGTCTAAAATGTCATATTTATTTAACCGTTTGCGTCTTACTGGTTAGTCCACGTAACCACCAATTTAAAAATTAGCTGGCTCAATCCTAATGGTACTGCCATCAACCACTCCGTCAATATAACACTTATGACGCCATCTGTTTGGAAAAAAATTGACTCCGCTTTATTTGATGGTATAATGGGTTGGGTGCTGTACTACTGGAACAAATGTTATCAAGTTTACGCACGCTTAACGTGTTTCTTTATATTATAAGCTAAGGCATTAAAATTTGAAAATGGCCGGTAAGTATTATTTAATTACTGCATGTTTGCATATCTGAGGGCTCAATTGACGATTTTATTTTTCTCTGTTTCCCACATTCTCAAAAAAGTGGTGGTTGTATCAAGTGAACACCAGGACTATACACATGTTTTTTATAAGTTTCTCCCTACTCCAGAAAAAAGGAAGTGGTCTTTTGCAGAGCTCGAAGCTTGAACGAAGACGAAGTAAACGCCATTCTTGTTGAAATTCCGTCTGATGCAGAATCTTTGGCAGAGGAGTATTTGTCTGGAGATGAAGATGAAGCAGATGGCGTCCTTGAAACCGCTGATATTATAACAATATCTCAAGGTATTGACTCTGACAGCGACGACGAATCACTTAGCCACGTAGCTGAGATGCAGCGGTTCGAGCCTCAGTCTGAAGCAATTTAGAATTAACGTTGTACAGGGTTGATTGGTTCTAGTTATGGGTGCAAAATTGGTGGACTAAGTCTTCAGAACAAATAAACAATTTTAAAAAACACGTTCCAATTGAAAAAAGGATGGATCAAGCAGCTCATCAGCACGGAGTACCAAGAAAGAAGCACATAGGAGCATGTCGAGTTGTACAGTGTGTCAAGTTGGATTGTTCTTAAACGACAAAAAAATTGGTTTTTGGCATACCAAAGTAATCAGTAGTGCTACAGGTTATCTGATGTGACCACTATAACTTTTTTGTAATATCCACACTATTTTTTTTTATGTTCAGTTTAAGTTATTATGTTTAATATTGACTTATATTTTCTAAGTTTAAAATAAATATTTAAAAAATGAGTGCTTTGCTAAGGCTATTTCCCGTTTGTAGTACCATATTCGATTCTGTGTTAAAGCTTTCCATTATTCTTATTAATTCTTCAGTATGTTCTTCTCCGGCAGTATTGTCATCACGACGCGAAGTTTTACTCAATTAAATGCTTTTTGTAAGTCAGCAAAGCATGTTGAACCTGGCGCATTAAAATCGATCGTCTTTTCAACCATACGACGGTGTCATTAGTTGACCTATTAGGGCAAAATCCCTGCTTCTCTTCATTTATAGTCAGTCGTGGATGACTTTTTTCCAATAAATAAATAAGTTTTGTATTGTTACATCTTAAAAAAATTAGATGTGGCCGCCACACGACTTTCTTATACGTATGAGCTTTTCAAATTATAGAGTATTAAATTTTTTTTATATAAAGATTATTTGAATTCCTATTATAAGTACTTCTAATCTCTTAATAAATCTCTATAGGATGCATACTTTGCGAAATATTCGAAAGAAAGTGCTACTCGCTAAGAGTAAAAGTGATACTTCCGGTCCGAATTTTGAAATTTCGTTTATACAAAAAATATTTCAAAACCAACTCTAAATACTTTTGTACTGTTGACAAATATTTATAGAATACATAATTTACGACATATTGGCAAAAAATCGCTATTCGATAAGAGTAAAAGTGATACTTCCGGTCCGAATTTTGAAATTTTTTTTATACAAAAGATATTGAAACTTAAGTTCTAAATACTTTTGTATTCATAGCGTACCTGTCTAAAAAGCATGACTTGCGAAATATTTGCAAAAAACTGATTTTTAATAATAGTAAAAGAGCTACTTCGGTATCAATTTCGAAAAACTTTCATAATGAAATTCTTCTCAAATCACATTTGAGTACATATTGCCGTGGAATCTTGCATATTAATAAGATAATAGTAATAGCATTAAGACTTAATTTAAGTGTATATATAATCAGTATCCCTTTTACCACATGGTGTCGGGTACGAGTTGGTTTATTGTTCGTATACAAACTTCCTCCACAATTCCCTATCCTTTGCTATTGCTTTGGCTTGTTTCCAGGTTTTGCCTTTCTCCTTCAGTATTTTTCCAATTACTGAATCCCATGTTTGTCTTGGTCTTCCTCTTTTCCTTTTGGTTTGTATTTTTGCTTCATATACTTGTTTCACCTGTCTGTTGTCCTCCATTCTCTGTATATGTCCCCACCAACTTAATTGCTTCTGTTGAATAAACTCTAACATTGGTTGTATCTTCAGTTCATTTCGTATTTGTGTGTTTCTGACTCTGTCTTTTAGTGTTATTCCTTTCACTCTTCTCAGGTATTTCATTTCTACCGCTTGGATTTTATTTTTCTGCTTTTTTGTTAGTACCCATGATTCCGCTCCATATGTTAATACTGCTCTGTAGATTGTTTTGAATATCTTCATTTTTGTTTCTGTCGCGATTTCTTTCTTACTAATAAATTTTCTATTCATTGAGTGAAATAATCTGATTGTCTTCTCTATTCTTTGGTTGATTTCTGCTTCATCTCCTACTGTATTTTCTATTCTTACCCCTAGGTACTCAAAATATTTGACCTGTTCAACTACAACTTCTTCAAGTTTGATTTCCATCTTCTCTTCATTTGTAGTCATCACTTTTGTTTTGCTCTTGTTTATTTTCATCCCATTATCTTTCAGTACTTTATTCCAAATTTCCAGATTTTGTTGTATGTTCTTCTTACTTTCGGCCATTATCACTATATCATCTGCGAAGGCACTTTCTCCTATTATTATTCTCTGTAGTTTGCTATAGCCAATATGTAGTTTTTTAACTCTTACTGAACACTCTTTTATTATATCATCCATGAAGATAATAAAAAGCAATGGACTTAATCCTCCTCCTTGTCTCAGCCCTTCTTGTGTTGTGAATCCTTCAGATTTTCTGTTTTTACTTATTACATAGTTTATGTTGTTTTTATACAGTAGTTGTATATTTCTTATTATTTTCCTGTTGACGCCTCTTCTTTTTAAGCTTTCCCATACTTTGTCTCTGGGTACTCTATCAAATGCCTTTTCCATATCTATAAATGCGTAATAGGCTTGTTTATTTTGTTGTAATAACTTTTCGCTTATTTGTTTTAATGTGAATATGTGATCTTGTGTACTTCTTCCTTGTCTGAATCCGCTTTGTACTTCTGAGAGAGTCGGCTCTACTATTGCTCTTAATTTATTATTTATTAGTTGTTCGTAAATTTTTACTACTGTATTTAGTAAGGTTATTCCTCTGTAGTTTTTAAGTGTATAAAATATAAAAGAAGCAATAATAATAAGTTTATTGTATTTCAAAATTTAACATGAGTATATTGGATTGCATACGTTTTATGTGAGGAAATGTAGACATAAAATTAATATTAAATAATAAAACTTATATTTACAATTTAGATATTAAATAAGTACTAAAATAAAAGACGAGATAAAATTTAAGATATATATATATTTCTTTTATAGAAAAGAGAAACAAGATGTATGGTTTGTGTATAATGAAAAACAACCTGACTTTATAAAATGTGTGAGAATTGCACTGAACATTTTAAATAATGGACCGTTGTTTAAAAATAAAAAAGAAATGAAAGCAAATAACCGAGAAAGGGTTATGCTTAAGGATGGTAGTGTAATATGAACTAGTCATCTAAATGCAATAAAAATGTATGAAGAAAATAAAATTTGATATGCACGGGAGAAAAATAATTGAATAAATTATGTAAATTTGAGAACGTGCATAGGGTAATGAACTTTATTAAATAAATCATGCAAAAAGAATAAATATTTACCTTAACTTATGACTATATAAGTAAATAAATAAAAAAAAGTATATAAATAAAATATTCTGAGACATATAATCAGCAGTAGTGTTTTATAAACGACAGCTGGTAATAATAGTGGAATACATTCATGAATGCGTACATATAGTATTATGTTTCATAAGCTGTAGGGAGGTTTTGTACGGATTTTTTTGATGACCTACAAAATAAAAAGAAAATATAATGTAAACTTGGTTTGTAGTTTATTACAGATAGATATATCACCGTTGGAGAAATCATGGGTTGAAGGAGACAACGAAAAGGCAAATCAAATGGACCGTAGTAGTACGAGTAATCTTATTAAAAGGATGCCTGTTGTTTGCAATGTTTTTCCAATATTACCGAGAGCTGGACATAAAACAAAAATAAGAATTGTGTTAGCTAATGGAAAGAGGAAATATGTGAAAAATAGTAAAGAAGGTAATAAATTCATAAACAAATATAAAGAAGAGTTATATTAATACAAGTATACCTACGTTCGAGAAACGCTGGACAATTTATAAGAAACTTTTAAATTATAAACGAACAATTCTTGGAGTGTTGACATTTTGAAGTGAGGAACTGTCAAAAGGACAACAAGTGCGTGTGTGTGGGTGTTCAAATCACGACGGCAACTTGAAGAGGCCAAGAGCTCACTAGAGACGCAGGGTGACAACTCAAATGGTAGTTTCTGCAGATGGCGTTGAGAACGGTCACGTGTTTTCCCCGGGAATATAAATGAAAAACAAGAATCGACAAGATTCATTCATTCAATGATTGATTCACAGATTAGCTGGTTATCGAAAACTTAAAATCGTAGGGTTAGATACACCACGATTCATATTTATTTCTTTTGTATTAGCGTGTTAATTTTTATTTTCATTTAGGTTTCATTCATTTATTTTCTTTGTTAATTGTTTTTGTATTTTTGTAAAAATGATGGAGATGCAAATGGCTGAATTTGAAAAGTTTTTCAATGATTCAAAGTAAGTTAGAGACAAAGATTTATTAATGTGGCTAGGCGTGTATTGGAATATAACGTGCAATGTATATTCAATATAACGTTGTGCAACAAGGGATAATAAATATTTTCCTGAAATAAGCGTTCATTAGTTTCAAGTTTAAAAAAGATGAAATAATTAATGGTGTTGAGTGTTAAGAAGATATAGCGTGCAAATGTATATTTTCTGGCACAGTATTAGGCATCATTAATGTTTACAATAAAGTTTTGATTATAAATTAATGATTTGAAATTAGATTTGAAATAAGGAAAGTGTTTCTGGGTAGCGGACTCTGAGATGCTAGCTATAACACGTGCGAATGGTTATAGATAGTAATCAGATTCAAGCTTATTCTCCAAACACTGACCATTGTGAAACTCTAAGTTTATCAGGGCATTACGTGCGAATATAATGTATTTGATGAAAATAGAACTAGCATAAAATGTAAATAATATACAAAAGTTAATTGAATTTATTTGTTTTGAAACAGGAAAATATTTTAGATTTCTATTTAATTAAGTATAAGAAAATATATTCGTATCATTAAAACGTTACAACCTTGAAGAAGGTACAAACGTTTTCTTTTAATTATGTTTCTTTTAGAATAAAAATGGTGAATATAGTATAGCGATGCTATATTTTTTTTCTTTATGTAATAAATATTAAATAAATTCTACAATTATGTTTTATATGATTTCTGGTTTTCATTTTAAATAAGCTATAACCTTATCCCAATCTAAAGCAAAACAAGAGATTTGACGAGAGGGAAGAAATATCAAATACACTGATAGAATTCACGTATACTTATAAAGTACGTGCTGTTAAGATAAATAAAATACACATTAAGGATGATAAAAATTATCATCATCTTTATTATTTATGTTGCTGGAACAGCACACAACATAATTTATTTGGTAAAGCCTAATGTATGGCATTACTACAATTATCATATTCCAAATAGTCATGTTGCCACAGCAATATGAATTCTTTATAAATTTGTTTAAACTTAGTAGTTGTCGAAATATTGGCAAAATTCGACTCTTTCACTGAAGTAAACTACTACACACACAGCACACAGACATTTTTTAAAAACCACTTTTTCGGTATCAGGGGACTTCAAAACGTGGATATCTGCAAATCTCGAGGTCGAAAATTTTTATCATCATAATACTTTAGTAAAATTAATAAAGATAATACAGAGGAAAATCAATTTTATTTTCTATATACATATCACTTTATTAATATAATAAATAGTATTTTTTTCAGTAGATATAAAAGATAGAGAACAGCGAGTAGGTATAAAAAATAGAAAACACGTAAGTATCTTAGTGAATAAACAATACATGGTATTTGAGATCTTAGTTGCTTTCAACTGCTTCAATGGCCGTGACCATGACCGTAGATCTGCGGATGAACTGCATGACCAGATCTGGTGACAATCGCGTTAAAACCGTTGTGATCGTCAGCAGTGTAATGAACGGTGCGGATGGTACCATCAGGCTCCGTCAATGAGTAAGAACCTTTCACTACGTCTCCGTCACGTACTTCCTGTTGTTCTTTGTGATCCCCAGTATGACCGTCAGATACCCCGTATTTGTATTCGTATTTCGGATAAGCCTAGAATAAAAAATTACGATACCTACATTAAAATTGAAAGGTTTCGTATAGATTGCTTCTAATGCAATAAGAAGCGCATATTAAAAAAAAAAACTTTTCCTGATTGGCTTATACAAGTTTTGTTCTGATTAAAATTGAAAAACTCACCATATTATTTGCATAATCTTAATATTCTCAGATTAAGAAGTTGTTATTTGATTACACTTGAATAAGCACGGAGATATAATCATTTAAAATTAATACTTCCTATTCACTTCCTTATTATAGATGAATATATAAAGATATAAAAAAAATATTACAAAAGGATAACAGAAAGTCATTTATTGCTCTTATTGCTTTATATGCATACTTCCTTTAAAGATCATTGGTTAATTTTAATCGTATTTTCGTTTTGTCAGCAGAGGATGCACAATTTCGACATACAAGGTTGTTCAAAATAAAGTCACATTTAAACGTACCGCAATACATAACAAAGCCTCTTGATATATTACAAATACAGGGTTGGGCAAGTGGTATGACACATTTTGAATAGATTGCTACGAAAAACCAAATAATGTGGTGTTAGTTAGTTTGACATTAAACTTCATGCCAATACATGCAATTTTGATTAGAATGGAGAAATTTCAATTAAACCAACGTATTTATGCACAGAATGAGTTTGTTAGAAATGGTTCCGTTATACAAGTTCAAAGAAGTTTCCGACGGGAATTTAATTTTGAAAGACATGGAAGAATTCCATCGCAGAAGACAATTTTAAGGTGTGGGATTTTAATGAAAGAGGCAGTGTTGCATCAAAATTTAAAAGTGGTATTACAACTGTACGGACAGCAGAAAACATTGAAAGTTTGAACCCTTTCAATGTTTTCTGCTGATGCGATCTGCGAAAAAACATGAATTGGCCGTGCAAATATTTGAAAGAAGTCTTCGTAGAATTCTTAAGAAGGATTTACGTTTTCACCTGTATAAAATTCAGATTGTGCAGTCGTCAAAGGAAGGCGAATTCAGATCAATATATGTTGCGTTGTTTGTTAATGACAGATGAAGCTCACTTTCATTTAAGCGGTTTCAAAAATAAACAGAATTATCGATCTTGGTCATCGCAGAATCCTCATCAGAAACCTGGAATCGTTGGACAATATTTTTTTGGAAAATAATCAAGCAGTCACCATTAACTTATTTAGTTACATACACATGCTACAGAATTTTTTGGTAGGAGAACTACGAAGATTGGGACAAGACAACGTATGGTCTGGTATGGAGGCAGACTCTTAAAGTTATATGAAAATACGGTAACATAAATTGGCCGCCAAGATCTCTGGATTTATCGGCTCCAGATTTCTTTTTATGGGGCTTTTTAAAGGATAGGGTAGATAAGAACCGACCACAAACTGTTCAGGCACTGAAAAACAGAAAAACAATATTTCTCAATGTCCAAGGTATTAATGCTTAAACTCCTGCTCAGAATTATGAAAATTTTCGAAATAGGTTAAGTTTTGTCTAGAAAGACAATGGCGGGACGGGCGGGTTAAAAGATATTATTTCCAAAAAGTAAAATTGCACTATTAAAGCCGTTATATATCGCAAGTTGGTTTAATTTCGTCATTTTTCAACAATTTTTATTTATTTATTTATTTTGTTTATTATGTACACTGATCAACAAATAAATGTCTATTTACATATCAGGGGTTGCGTAAAAAGTAGAATAAAAATTTAAACATTTGGCAAACAATTAGTGAAGAAAAAATTCATGTAATTATAAATGCAATACTCTACTCCAACGCAAGTTCTGAAATTGCGGATGTCATTGTTACAATTACTGCACATAAAATGAAGCTGGAAATATTTCAGGATATTTGTGCAAGGTATAAGCAAAAATAGTCTGTGTCAAATAATACACAATAAGTAGAAAATGTATAAGGTATTGTGAAAAAATTGTAGGGCAAAGAATATTAACGTTAATTATATTGTAAAAAAATTAATGGCGACCGTTTTTCGAACTAGTCAAGGAAAAATGTTTCAATAGATCAACTTGCGAGATACTTATAATGTGTTTTAATAGATTTACGTCGTCGCCATATGAATTTTAGCGATTTTTACGTTTTACAATTTCTACCCCTACCCTAATTCAAAATAATTATCAAATTTATCATTAGAATCCCATAAGCGCAGTATGAAGTTTTTTTTGGAAGTGATTTTGAAAATTATCGACATAAGCTAATCAATTTTAACAGATTATGAACACTAAATTACAAGTTATTGCTTCTATTCTATCACATTGGTTATACCACAGTTGCACATAAGCATGCTCTTTATAGATCATAAAATGGCGGTAGAATAAATGAAGGAAGACGTTTCCAAGTTGCCGACTTATAACATGAAAACGTCTAAAGTCAATTACAGACACCCGTTACATATATCAGGATGGTGACCATCAACTTTAAGCACAAGTATTTTATAAAAAGACGTTTAATATTTTCAAATGATTTAGGGTTTATGTTGCAAGAAGACTACCAAGCAAACATACACACAAACAAGAATAGTGTGACTCGTGCGTCTCAAATGCTGACCCCTAGAATTTTTAGAGCTTGAGATGTAATAGAAGCTATGTAATGTGGTTGCTGTTGTTCAATAGAGTATTACCCAAAATAAGTATGAAGTCTGATATCTCTTATGGGAAATCATAGGTACTAAATATTAGTACTACTCTTGGTCTAGTCAATCCACGCTTAAAGAATGGGCAAACTTGCAATAAATTTTCTAGAGAGTTTCGTACGGGTTAGCTGTGAGTGTAAAACTCAGTTTTCGGGGCTTGAAGTATTGTCATTTGGCAGCTATCTTAAAATTAAGAGTGCAATTTTTTTTTTTGTTTATCAACGAATATCCTGTAATAAGCATTTTTGTAGTTCATCCAACAAGTATTTATAGCTTTTCAAAGTTTTTTATCATGCTATTTTACATTTTTTTTGCTTAGAAGTTCTTTATTGTCAGTTTTACATCAAAAAGTTATCAACAAATTTATAGATATTGCATTAACTACAAAAAAACTTTTTACTTCCTTGATTTCAAGATGGCGGCCGAATGATAACAGCCCTCACACGCTCATTACGCCCGAATCCACGACAAAAACTAGAAACCGCAATCGGTGCTTACACAAAATAGCATGGTTATATCACGAATTGCCTTTACTATTCGTTAAATATAGAATTAATTTTGAGTGTAGATATACAAACATGAAAATAGAAATTGGATACATGAAAATAGTGTATGCATCTAATTAAATTAATTTTCTTAATTGGTTCTTTTTAAGTATGTCTATGCTCTTAATAATTATTAAAATCAACGTACGATATATTTTAAATGTAATATATTTTAATTATTTGATTAAATTTGATTAATTAATATATTTATATTGCCAGCATATTGTTGGAAATATTATGTTAAATTAAAGTACTTAATGTAATATTAATCATCATAAAAATGACAAACACGTATTTATTGCATTGATATTGCTCAACATGCCAAGAATAACTATAAATTTAATCAAACTATAAAATACGTATATATCGTACGTTAACATTTCATGAATGGCTACTACATACTTTCTTTTGATGATTGTCTCCGCAATTCAGATTAGTACATAATATACATATGTTCATGATATAATTCATTCTATTAATAGATTGTATTAATGAAAAGAAGTGGCCTTGTCAATGTCCAAGCAATACAAGTTTATTTTAACAAGGTTGAGGTAGCGTAAGTAGCGATTTTATTGATATATACATACGCATGTCTTAATTAAGATAATACCTTGCTTTTTCGTGATGTATATTAAAAGAAACGAAACTCTGTCTCTAATTGTTTATCGTTAACAGCCAAAATTTCAATATTTCAGGATTCAAAAAAGGGCATCTTTTTACTTTCTTATACGTAGTATAAAGAAGTATTGTGATGACGAAAAGTTTTGAGTTTTTTCAGATGTCCTTGTTTTGAAGTCCTCCGACAAAAAATCGCCCCCTCTTTCTCTAACCACGATAGCGGCCAAACGGCTAAAGCTATTAATACTAAACTTTATATTTACGAGTATAATCTTCCTCTTGAGATCTGATTAGATTTTCAGTGAAGTTGATGAGCAGTAAGTAGTAGTTTATTACTTCAGTGAAAAAATCAAATTTTACCAAGATCTGGTCAACTGCGAAGATTAGAAAAATTTCTAAAGAATATAAAAGTAAGTGAATTTAAGAAAAGTGTTATACAAGAAATATTTTGAAATACCGACCGGAAGTCGGTATCACTGTGTGCTGTTATTGAAAAACAGTTTTTTGCGAATAACTTGCAAATTATGCATTTAATACATATTTATTAAAAAAAGTATTTAGAGCTGCATTTTGAATAATTGTTGTATAAACAATAATTCAAAATCGGATTAGAAATAACAACAACTGAGAGGTTGTTTGGAACAACATATAGGAAAGTCATGTGGTGCCCACATCTTATTTTTTGTTAATCAAAATACTAAACCATACTTCTATGGAAAACTGTATAATATTATTACATTTATTCCAGCCAGTGGTTATTAAACCGAAACTATAGTTGGCCATGACACCATTAAATAGCTCGAATGACTTTCTATTGTACTTTAAGAAGCTTAGAAGTACAAGAAGAAAAGTGGATGAATTGTTTTTAAATATTAGTTATTGTGAATTCTATTTTGTTGCTCTCGCCGGGATATGGTTTTCTTAAGGTATCTTCAGTGAAGAACATTTTCCGCTAAATTATACAGTGTATCGATGTGACAGTAATTTTACTAGGATGGGTGTATATATACCATGTGCTTGCCGTCAAGCTGCGGATACAGTTAACTGTGAAATAAAACGACGACACCGAGAGTTTGTATGAGTTAGTAATAGAAAGCAATATACAAATTGCAGTACAGCTGTTATCTATCCTTGTTGCCCTGATTAAACGCGAGTCAGTCGAGCCCGTCTAGCCTCAGCGTAAATGTACTCGAATCCCCTCTTTTCCAACACTACATTCGACCAAAAAGCAGTTTGTAAATTGCTTTCTCGTACTAACTCATACAAACTCTCGGTGTCGTCGTTTTATCTTACAGTAAATTGTATCCGCAGCTTGACGGCAAGCACATGGTATTATAGCTGCTGATTTGGAAATTTTGTTAGATTTTTTTTTGTAGAACAGCATCTACTTTCTAAATGACTGGTAATTTTAGGAAATTTTAATGTATCTAATTTTTGTCTGTCTAATAATGATATTGAATATAGTCTTTTAAACAATGTTAAACAACGTATACAAACGTGAAGGGAAAATATTAGATTTGGTTTTATCAAAGTTTAGTTGTAAGTTTATTAGAAATAAATTGCCGGTGGTGAGGAAGAATACCGTCTTTTGAGGAAGTATAATTAAATTCAGCAATACAATTTTTACAGGGCTAATTGTACAGCACTCTATAAGGCGCTACTCCATGCAGATTGGACTACTTTGAAGTACTACGCTAATGCTGACGATGCTTGTAATAACTTCTACGACAGAATACAATTTGTTTGATCAATGTGTATATAGGTAGTGGACATATTAAGAATCATGTATATCCTAGTTGGTATACTTACTAATGAAAATATTAGGAATATTAAAATAAAATATAAGCATTACAGAAAATTCAAGGAAACATATTAGGCCGGTGATTTTAATTCTATCAAGACCTCCATTTTCAGATAAGAATTGCATACGACAAGTACTCGCACAGTGAACAGCAATCGAAGAGGGGGTGTAATAGAATTCTGGGTAAGGCTTTTAAAGACGATCTGTATTATAGTACGCCTTTTGGTGATCATTTTATTAGTGCGTATCAGGGCTCCCCCGCCTTATCTCTGGATTAAACGGTAAACTTTGATTAGGGTGAAAATGTAGATCGAGACTTATTCGGAGGTGATGTTTCCATGGAGGAAACTTACAAAATCCTGAAAAATTTTTTAGAATAGAAAAACTACGAAGATAATTCCTGGATGATTTGTGTAGATTTGAAAGTTTTTGCAATTATTTTGTATATGCTATCAGGTTACAACAAATACTTAAGCATTTTACGTCTTTGCAACAGCTGTGATAGAAAAAATCCTTAGATTAAGTAGAAGTGGTACCATGGCAAAACTGTATACCACGAAAAGGCAATATACAACATTAGCTATAATTATCATAATTTTATGAAAATTTAGAAATTATACACACATTATGATGATGTATCCTTGATAGACAAGCATACCAATTATATGATTTGGGTGTATTTGGCCAATACCTTCAAGAGCATATGTGTTTCCTAAATATTTAGAACTTGTGGATTTATAATATATGCAAAAATATCCAAGAAACATTGTGATTGTTTGAGTTGTTCGCCAAAAAACCTTAAATTTTACCATTTAATAAGCATATTTTTTTCTTGATTTTTTGAAAAAAAAAATAAAATTGATAAACGAAGTCTTTAAATCTTACTGATGCGTATTGTATTGCACTTTCTTCACAATACTTACATAAGAATGTAAACCTTCATCGTGACTGATACCTCCATGACCACCACCAAGAGCTACCAAATTATTGTTGGAATACGATGAGGCATCCCCATGACCACCGTCACCCAAACCGCCAAGTCCATGCCCGAGACCACCCCCCAAATCACCAACAGCCACTCCAATGTGACCAGCATGAGCGAGGGCTACTACGGTGCAAAGAATAACGATCTAGAATCAACAAACAAAAAACAATACATGAGATTCTCTGTCAAATAAGACGAATATCACTAAATATTAACAATTGAAGAAGCGAATATTCCACTTATTATCTTCGAGCAAAAAAGAAACACTGGTAATTATCCAAATTGCAATCACTGATTTTATTAAAGGTGAATTTTCACTCTTATATGTTGAACGCACCTGGGAAACCATGTTTTTCTATATGATTATATGTGTGTGTTACACTTCTTGATGAAGAAGCTGTTGTAGTATTCACTAAGAACTTTCGATGTATACTGAATCCTGGAGTAGATCGGTCCTTCTTTTATAGTAAACTTATGGATAGGGAAACGTTCACTAAAAATTACAAAAAGACTACCACCGGTACATTTTATGTTTGTAATACGCTGCTTAATTTGAAAGTGAATATGTAGTAGTTGTATGTATATTATGTGCTTGTGTGCTTATGTGTGTGCGTAATCTTATGCTTGTGTTTGTATTTGTATATCACATTACGATAAAATCATGGTGCGCATAAATTTTTGTACCAACTCGTATATTTGGACACAGAATAGTTTCTATTTTTCAACATTGTAAAGGTAGTGAAAACAAAAATGCTTTCCCTTTATTGATGTGCGTTTTGCTTATCGGATGTCGTCTGCCTATGTTTTAGATGCGAACCGTTTTAGAAACGCGACTATTTTTTTTATCCTTCCAGGCCTTCGTCTGTATGCATTTGAGCCAATGCAGAAATGCATGTGGCTTGGTGATACGCTTGAATTGGCTCGGACGTAGGTATACATATTATGTGTACAAACGTTAAAACAGTGGAAAAATGGAACTTTCAAATTAGATCTATTATGAAACTATTTTCCTTAACACATTATGTGATACAATAATTAGTCGTAAAGTATGTTGTTTGCGTAAAATCTCGTAGGATTTCGTATATGATTATACGACTGCCTCTGAAAGTGTACATTTAAAAATAGTCCAACGGTAATTTTGAGTTAACAAGGCGACGATTAGGATTTTATAACTAAGCCTGAAGAATTATAATATAATAGCCTTTTAAAAAATTATGATATTTTTGAGTATCAGTAGTGCTTATCATTGACTTAAATCATAAATTAATTTGTATTATGTAAGGTTTGTTTATTAAGTATGTAATTTTAAATATTTTTTTTAAATTCGTTTTATTGAGTATTTAATTAAATAAATGTAATTAGAAAAATTTATCCAGTGTGAGTCTCTAACCTACTCCTCGCGATTGCTAGTCAGGTGAGCTACCACTACGCTACCTGGGCCGTGACTGCAGGTCTTCTTAATCATCCTGAAACATCTCAAGAAACAGATGTATTTATTATAGATTGGACGTACGAGGCCGAAATTACGATGGACAAAAAAATATTGTATAACATCACGCAGTTACTGAATAGCACTATTCATATGGTGAACTGCAACATTTTGTTGTTGTAGCGAGAGCGGCCAGCAAAATAGACAGTTTTACTCTTAAATTCCTTTCTTCATGGGCGTAGGTAGAATCCTGAGGAGTTTTTAAAATTTATTCTATTTACTTTATATTTCCTAAGATAAATGAAGTACGGAAAATTAGTTTCGTTTTTTTCATTACTTTGAGTGTTAATTACATACTTCGTAACTTTTGTAATAGTTCCTGTTTAATCCCGTTTCTTGAAACATCTCAAGAAACGGATTTTTAAGAAATTATTTAAATTTACATCATTTAAAATTACACATTAAGAAAAAATATACATCTGTTTCTTGAGATGTTTCAAGACGATTAAGAAGACACGAACTCACGGCGCAGGTAGCGTAGTGGTTGGTAGCGCACCTGACTAGCAATCGGGAGGATTGGGTTGGGTAAATTTTTATAATTAAATTTAACAAACCAAAGCAGAAAAATCATATTAGATATTTATTAGGTATGTTAATATAGAAGGAGACATGAGGGCTCTTTGATCAAGATTGCAAATTCCTTTTCGCTAAAGTATTGTGTATGATTATCAATCTGTCTCTTAGAGCATCCATGTGTCCTATAATATATAAAAATGTAGAAAAATTTCTCCAGTTTATGAAAAAGGTGATAAGACACTTTTAGTCAACTCTCGACCAGTTTCCGTTTTATCTAATTTTGCCAAAATTTATTTACAATTATTATCTACCTTAATATTTTATTACCAGATTATCATGATTTCATTCACGGTAAGTCAACAGTAACCAATTTTCCTACCATATCTTAGTACATACGTGAAACCTAATGAACAAGGACAGATGGGATGTTTTATATACTGATTTATCACACGCTTTCGATGTTTTTTGACATCAAAGCTTAGATGTTGCGCATTTGGTTTATATGCCATCGTTATCATGCAATCATACCTAATTAATTGAATATTCTGTGTTTCTTATAATCTTTTTTAATCTGACAAGTTTCTGCAGTTTCCGGTGTCCCCTAGGGCTCCGACTTTGGCCCACTTCTGTTTGTTATCTTTATTGATGATTTGTTGCAACAAGTTAACCGTCTGTTTTGGTATATGCTCATGATATTAAAATTTACAATACAATAGGGTCGACACTCGATAGTGTGAACCGAATGAAACCATGGTTGTTCACATTATCGATTTATTCACATTAACGAAAGTTATAACTAATACGTAATAATCATTGATAACTAACAGAATAAACATATAAAATGTAGTGATACCAATTAAATAATAGCAAGAAATAAATAAAACAATAATAACAGAACTGCACGATTGTAGACCAATCACCCTACAATATCTATCTATTACCTTGCGATTTTCATATTTTTGGGTCGCTAAAAGAGATATTAAAGCCAATCATTTTATGTCGAACTCACTCTGTGAAATGATTCTTCAATACCAGCCACATAAATTCCATATAATACATTTAACATTTAATCGTCTCTTTCTCGTTTTCACAGGAAAAATAGGGAAATAATCATACATAATCGGAATGATTCTAAAATGAACTAACGTGATGGACACTTAAAAAGAAAATACGAAAATATATTTTTTTATTAAATTATTTGTGGACCAAAAATATGTTTCAACTTAACATCCCTTGTATATTAGCTTTGATGCATAAGAAAATTAATGATTAGATTGTATTTCGGTAACCGTGCTTTCAAATACTTTCCTTGTTAAAGACGGCTATGTTTTTTTTAATGGTTGGTGAGAGTACACGTAATCAGAAGCAAACGCATAATTTTTATAATTTGGTTATGTCATTTTGAATTTAGGTATGATATAGTTGAGTCGCTCTCGCAACCGACATGCACCACTAAATTAAAATGGCGTAAAATTTAAGATGTTGCGAAATTTTACCTGTCAAGTAATATAACCTACAAAAGCCATTTCTAGACTGTCAAATAATAATATTCATGCACCTTTAGACATTTGTCATAATCATCTTATAATTGTCATCTAAAAATTTTAAATTTGTCAACAAAGCTTGCTTCCTAAACAGTATAGCTAAATTGTCATATGAAATATAGGTATAGAAAAAATGATATTTAATAGCTTTATTTGTAATATTTAATTTGTAACTAGCTTTCATGTAATAGTATATTACTATGGGAAAATTTATTAAAAATTAATACAATTTCAGGAAGAAACTTCATAAACATTTAATTAAGTATGTTAAATTTGGCTATCATCATGTAGTTTGAATTTTAGATTTTCGGAATGGAACTAAAATTTGGCGCATCCTGTACATTGTTAAGTTAATTTTGAACAGTTCTGTGTATTCCGGAATTTTGTTTCTTTTATTTATTTTGGTTGGATTATTGTTATGTTTTCTGTCGTTTTGAAGTTAGCAATTTTCGCATTGAACTAATTTTATTTATCACGTTATCATATTTAGTAGTAATGCATTTCAGTATTTTTAATTAAAATATGAATTAGTTTAAATTCTAAGTTATTGGATTGTTCCGCCATCTTCTACCGAGTTCAGTCTTTAACGTAGAATAGACACATAAGATATACAATAGATCTCTACTGCGTCTGTTACAGCGGGTCTTAGCCAACTCAGTTATATGCAACTCTAATTACGCTTTGTCTATTGAATTAACTGATACATATACAACTTTAATTACGCTAATCTGGTTACTTCGAATTTAAATAGTATTTCAGAACTTTTTACTTTTGTTTTGTCTTAGAGAATTTTCTTTTAATTTTTTCCTTTCTTCCCTAGTAACTAGTAGACTTTCGTTTAGTTTACAAATATCGACGATATAATTATATGTGTTGGTACCATTGCAATTTATAGTTCACGTCTTGGCCGTCGAAGGCTGTTATCGTGAAGCGAGTAATTAGACGTCTTCTCATTCATTTGCATTTTACCGTTTGATTGATATAGAAGCAGATTGATTCACGATCGCTATTCACGGCTAATTACACTGGTCTGCATGAAAATCGGCCCTGACACCATTCTTGACGATTCCTATGTAAAATAACCACCTGAATCCAATTATGACCTCAATTTTCCCCCACCACCCTCCGTTTGTGAGGGACATCCCCTACTTATTTTTCGCATATTTTTCACTTATTTTTTACATATTTCAACTTCTAGCCGATAAACATCCGAAAGCAGGTAATAAAATTTATAGCAAAGTATATGGCAACATTGTTAATATATAAAAGTATGTAGAAACTACAATAAAATACAAATATAGAAGAACATTAATAAAAATATAAAGAAACAGTTAGGCATATTGACTGCACGACGCTGGCTCTCTCAATACCACACGCGCACAGGTTCGCGGAGGAATTTACGACAAGCTTAAACTTGCATTGCTCTACTCATTATAGTACTACGTTGTTTCGATCAGTACATCTATAGCCGTTGTAGAGTTAACTTGTCAACGTTTTAAGCGTGAATTCTGTTTCGGAAGTGTTTATTTGTGTAAAACAGTAAAAATACTTTTACTCTGGGTTTTTTCCAAGTGCATAAGTGTGATTTGTGGTTAATATCGGGTATTGATTTACTATTTAATAATGCCACGCGAATGTAAAAATCATCCCAATAGGTTCTGCTATGTCTGCGGGGAATTTACTTTAAAAGCGCAACGAAAACCCCTTTCTCCGCTTCTTAAAACTGCTTATAAATTGTACTTTGATTGCCAAGTTGGCGACCAGGACAAGACTTGGGCTCCATCAGTTTGCTGTACGACTTGTTACAGTAGTTTGACCAAATGGCTCAAAGGTACCCGTAAATCAATGCCATTTGCTGTGCCCATGGTTTGGCGTGAACCTCGCTGTCATCTTACAGACTGTTACTTTTGTATAACTTCCACCATTGGGTTTTCGAGCAAAAGTAAGCATACAATTCAGTATCCCAATGTTCCTTCAGCTCTAAGACCTGTTCCTCACAACGAGTCTTTGCCAATCCCAGTGCCCCCTCAAACTTATACTCTAGAGACAGAAATGGATTTGAAAGACTCTGAGTTACAACCTGGGGCATCGAATGATACGTTCACTGATGATGAAGAGTATTCAGCTGATTCAGTTTCTCGGCAACCTCACCTGTTTACTCAATCGGAATTAGATGATCTCGTCAGGGATTTGGAGTTACCTAAGACTAAATCTCAACTTCTTGGATCGCGACTTCAACAGTGGAATCTCTTAGAAAAGGGCGTAAAAATATCTTCTTACAGGACCAGACAGTCGAGCCTAAAATTACTTTTCTCGGAAGATAAAGGCCTAGTATTCTGCCCTAATGCCAATTCATTGATGACAGAGCTAAAGATGCCACGTGACTCGGGCAAATGGAGACTGTTTATAGATTCGTCAAAAACAAGCTTAAAAGTTGTCCTGTTGGCAAATGGGAATGACTTACCATCAGTTCCAGTTGCATACTCTGTTGACATGAAGGAGACGTACGAAAACATCAGCCGAATCCTTGATAAAATTAGTTATCATGATTATAAATGGAAACTTTGCGCTGACTTAAAAGTTCTTGCTCTAGTCACGGGCCTGCAATCAGGATTCACAAAATATTGCTGCTTCCTTTGTGAATGGGACAGCCGAGCCCGAGACAAACATTACACCGTACGGAACTGGCCTCTGCGAGAAAATTTTACCCCTGGTCAGAAAAATGTCGCCCACGATCCTTTGGTCCCGAAGGAAAATATTTACTTGCCACTTTTGCACATCAAACTTGGATTGATCAAGCAGTTTGTGAAAGCAATGGACAAGACAGATGACGCATTTCAATTTTTGAAAACTAGATTTCCTCGTCTTAGCGAAGCTAAAATCAAGGAAGGAGTTTTTGTGGGTCCCCAAATTAGACAACTTTTCCAAGATTCGACGTTTATTGAACACCTAAATCAAAAAGAAAAACGTGCTTGGCTTGCATTCTAAAACGTCTGTAAGAACTTTTTGGGTAACCACAAAAGTGATGATTATGTCGCTCACGTCGAGGAATTGCTGTTAGCGTAAAAGGCCATGGGATGTAACATGTCTCTTAAATAATGGTACATATCTTTATTATTTATAATTGTTTCCAGCTAAAATAGTTCTTTTTACCCCTTCAAATTAAATCAATGTCCATAAATTTATTATTATTATCGAAAAGTGCTAAAAATAGAAGTGCGGGGCTCTCCCGAAAATGGTGGGTGATGGAAGAAAACGGCAGTTATATTTGGATTCAGGACGTCATTTTACATAAGAATCACCAAGAATAGTGCCGGGGCTTGATAAAATTTTTTTTTTTGCAGACCAGTGTTATTTGGTGAAATAATACCGATATCGTCTCGTAAAAATAGTTGAAATATTAATTAATTAGTTTAATTTTATTGTTTTGTAGTGGTATTGAATCGTCGTCTTTAGTTCGTACTTTGGCCATGTCGGTTGCCAAAACGACTCGACTATAACTGCATCGACACCAACATTGATTACTTAATTACTTAAAAAACAGCCTACTTTAAGAAGTACGATTTTGAAGGCATGGTACGTATTTAACCGTTTTCTACCTGACAAACATTTAAAAGCTTGTAAAAAAATTTCACATATAAAAATTAAATACCTAGCCAATCGCATTTTTATGACATGTGTAACGAACAAAATAACTATTCATTATTTAATTTCCTCGTAAAAACACAAAAATATGAAATAAATAAAGATTACAGTTCGCAAATATATTGTATAATCCTGCACTATTAAGATTAATTAACCTCTTTCATTAATATACCCACTTTCAAGTAATTTTAAATTAATGATACAAGGCGTAGTTTGCTTAATTCATAAATCGACTGATATGTTAATAATTCGATCTCATTCATTAAAATGTTGCTACACAATTGCTGGTACTGATACAAGTTAAATGGTTATGGTACTTGCTAATAGTAATAAAAATTTAGGGAAAGTTGAAATGTATGTTTGCTTTATAAGATTAATTGTACTGCTAAAGATAAAAAATCATTTTAATACCAATAAGTTGTTAAATTTTATTTCAATATATTTTCCCCTCATTTACGGTTTGTTTTCATTAATACTTTCAAATAAAATTTTTTTATATTTATAGAACTGTAATAGGTAATGAGGGCAATATTTTACGATGTGTTATACATGTTACAATAATGTAAGATGTATAAAGTTCGGAGTAGTCACGGACTTTTATTGCAGAACAATCAAATAATAACTGGAATTCGATTCTATAAAATTTAGGTATGACAACTATTTCCATTTGCAAATTCAGCTTTAAAACATTTCATACAAACCATGTATAGTCACGACAGTCTGTGAAATTATAAGGAATGTAAACATATAAGTATTAAATATATTTTCCCATTAATTCCTCACATTTGGAAACATCTGTTGTTAATAAAACATATGTCTTGTAACAACATTTTATTACTTGACAATATGTGAAATTTAAATGTTTCCATACAAAACAAGATTTAGATTATAAAATACATGTGTAAATATGTGCAAGACTTTTACCTCCGTACTTATTATCTTTTTGTGTTATCATTTAACTTCCTGAAATTGTCTGTTTTAACATTCACAATCTGTCTTCTAAAATTGGTTCTTTATAAATTACTTATTTCGTATTTAGGAATATACAGGGTCCCGTGCGTGGATGTTCGATAACGTCGATCTATGGTCGAAATTTACCTTTATCTGTTAGTGTTACAATCCAATCTTTCTTGAATGTCTTCTAGAATACCTTCTGTTAAGGTGTTGTATAGGTTAAGGTGTATCACAAAAACTTTTTTAAAATAAAAAAATTCATGTCGATAAAAAGTTGTCACTTATTTATAAAAAAAATTAGTCAAATTAAGCAATACTCAAATCTACCAGAATGGGCCTAAAGTTTTGATTACTTTGGTCATTTGAAAAAAAAAATTTAAGTAGAAAAATAGACTGGTTAGAATGTTAATTAAGATTCGAAAAAAATATCTGGCATGTAAAATTTACGACTCCCAGAATTTGCATGAAAATCTTTATTTTGTTAATATGCATATTATTCAATTTCCAGTCAATCCTTTAGTTTAATTTCAATTATTTGGAAAGGCTTTAAAATACCCAGTAGAACCAGTGGTTTGTTTGCTTCACTGAATGGAACGTCTCTTAGGAAAGTTATGGTTGCCGCCGATGGTCCAACTTTTGGGCCTAATGCTTTTAGTGGGGTCCAATAGAAAAAGTTTAACAAGTTGTTAAGATTTACCAGTTATTTAGTGCAATAAAATAGATAGTGTTTTGCCCGAGCATGATTCTAAGAAGTTGAGCACCGTTCAGAAACGTCTTTTGTCATATATGTCAGGCTGTATTAGCAAGCGAATACCCCATTGGGTTAGCAAGCAGAAACCTAGGAATTTTCCGCTTAAACGAATATATTGCATCACTGGATTCAACCCCGCAATTGAATTTATCTTGAAAGTTTATGCTCCGTCGTGGTTTGGTAAATATCACCTAAGAATTATTTATGCATCAAAAATCTTTCGGAGATATACTGAAGCTGAACAAAATGCTAATAAAAATGTTTTAAATTTTATTGTTGTGTTAAGGTTTTGGTAGCTATTCGATTAAACATCTGGAATAAAAACTACTCCTTATAAGAAAAAAAATCTTTGTTTCAAAAATATAAAATGCCGTTAATCGTAACATGAATGTAACAGTTTAAGTTCATGATTTTTTTCGTTTATTTATTAGTATTTACCTTATAAAATTAACACATACATATTTTCTTTTTATAGAAATTATTTACATTATTTACATTACATTTCATAACATTGAAGATATTTTCTATCTTTTGATAACTCTTACATAAATAATATATAAAAACATATAATTCATAAATAAACTGGTTTTACCAGAAGCATATATCATCTATAGACTGCCAGTTTTTTGAAAACGAGTTATAAGACTGTGTGCATTTCTAGCAAAAATATAATATGAAATTCAGTTTCTGAAAATCGATCATGAAATTGTTGCTTATGAGTCAGTGAAAAATATTCTGTCTCCGTTTGGCAACAATTAAGCGCAGTGAATTAAGCTTCTAGAAGAAACTTAGCAAAATGGCATTGTTAATATTACGGCATTCCTAAAATCAAGTAAAAAATATAAATGATATTTGTGTGTAATTAATAACAAGAAAATTAACAAGCAGTAACGATATTAAATAATTCTTATTGTCTTGAAAAGGACAGGTTTTAGTATTTAATTTAATACAAGAAAACGTAAAAAATGAACAGAGACGAAAAGGATATTTCGAAAAAAAAATAGTTGAATATTGACTAGTAGTCGTAGATGTTGCCACTTTAATCACAGACTCTAATGACTACGCCGTTCCTGTAATCGATCAATACTAATCAGCTAAATTATAAGTTAAGAAACCGTTAGCGAGAATGATTAACAGAAGAATGATGAAATATAATGACAGGCGAACATTAAAAATGTATTTGTTACCTATACCAAGATCATTTTTGTATCTGTATATAAGGTATAAAGTTTTATCAACCATGACGGCGACTTAAATCTACATTCACATTTTCGGTAAATCCGTGTAATTTGCTTTGAAAGTCGTGCTCTGTGTTCTACGTTCTTTAATTGAACGTTCGTTGATTGAAAAAAGTGCAGTGCAATTGATAGATAATTTCGGTATATTGGACATGAATCACTCGTTGTATATGAAGACACTTCTGTTGTATTATGAAGTACTAATGAATAAATAGTATTTTCTTTATTAAGTGAATGATTATTATAGTCGCAAAATGAATTATGATCGTTAATAATTCATTGTATGTCTATTTCATTCAGAACTCTATATTCCTCCTTGATTAAATGATTTTATAATTAATTGTTAATTTAATAGCTTTAAGAAGAACAATAAAAGAAGGTAACATCGGTGTTGCAAGCAATTCTATTGCTATTAAATAGATCGCCAGTGCATTTGTCATGCTTTGTCATTGGATTTTTTACAAAAGTTTGCTATTCTGTGACAATTGAACGATATTAATAAGTGACATTGCTTAACAACGTGATCATGGAAGAGGTCATCAAATAAAGAGACTTGACTGAACAGGCATCCTTGAAGAAAGGATTCCTTCAAATTTTTGACTATCTGAATGTTTTGTGTAACTGTTTGAATGGTTTCCAAGCAGCCATACGTTCTTTGAATTCTCCCTCTCTCTCTCTCTCTCTCTCTCTCTCTCTCTCTAACAATCTCTTCCTCTATTTTAATTCATTCACGTTGACCCATTTTACTTTCTTATACGTAGTATAAGGAAGTATTGTGATGATGAAAATTTTCGACCTCGAGATTTTGTCCACGTTTTGATGTCCCCTGATACCGAAAAAGTGGTTTTAAAAAAGTGTGTGTGTGTGTGTGTGTGTGTGTGCGCGCGCGCGCGCGCGCGCGTGTGTGTGTGTGTGTGACCACGATAGCGGTCAAATCGCTACAGGTATCAATTCCAAATTTTATATTTACGAATATAATCTCCCTCTTGAGATCTGATTAGATTTTCAGTAAAATCGGCAGACCGGAAGTAGTAGTTTACTTCAGTGGAAAAATCGAATTTTGCCAATTATTCGTCAACTACTAAGTTTAAACAAATTTATAAAGAATTCATATGTACTTAAAATTAAGTTTGAGACAAATTGTCTTAAAAAAGTTTTTCGAAATTCCAACCGGAAGTAGGTCTTTTACTCTTATCGAAAATCAGTTTTTTGCGAATATCTCGCAAGTCATGCTTTTTAGAGAAGTACGTTACGAGTATAAAAGTATTTAGAACATGATTTTCAATACCTTTTGTATAAAAACAATTTCAAAATTCAGACCGGAAGTACCACTTTTATTCTTATCGAATAGCGATTTTTTGCAAATATGTTGTAAGTTATGTATTATATATATATTTAACAAGAGTACAAAAGTATTTAGAACTAGATTTGCAATATTTTTTGTATATATGAAATTTCAAAATTCGAACCTGAAGTAGCACTTTTACTCTTAGCGAGTAGCACTTTTTTGATAATATCTTGCAAAGTATGCATTCTATAGCGATTTATTAAGAGAATGAAAGTACTTAGAATAGGATTTTGAATAAGTTTTGTATAAAAAAATTCTTAAAATTGTATAGTTTGAAACGCTCATACGTATAAGAAAGTCTTGTGGTGGCCACACCTCACTTTTTGTTTAAGATATTGTACTTCACATACTTCTTTGTTCATTGCTTTGAAGTTTTATATCTTCTACTAAATTTTACACTATTTTAAATTAGTTTTCTCAGTGGAAGCACATGATTTTTATTCTTAATACCTGTTATACATTTTTATCGTGGTAGATTGTTAATTGTCTCATCATGAATACATAATAAATGGGAACAAGTCCATACAACTTTTACTTTCTTATACGTAGTATAAGGAAGTATTGTGATGATGAACATTTTCGACCTCGAGATTTTTGCAGATGTCCACGTTTTGAAGTCCCCTGATACCGAAAAAGTGGCTTTTAAAAAATGTCTTCCTCTCTCTCTCTCTGTCTCTCTCTCCCTCTCTCTCTCTGTGTGTGCGTGTGACCACGATAGTGATCAAAACGCTGTAGATATTAATTCCAAATTTAGTATTTACGTGTACAATCTCCCTCTTGAGATCTGATTAGTTTTTCAGTAAAATCGGTAGACCGGAAGTAGTAGATTACTTCATTGAAAAAATCGAATTTTGCCAATATTTCGTTAACTACTAAGTTTAAACAAATTTATAAAGAATTCATATGTACTTCAAATTAAAATTGGGAACAACTTTATTTAAAATGTTTTTCGAAATTCCAACAGGATGTAGGTCTTTTACTCTTAACGAAAATCATTTTGGGAATATTTCACAAGTCATGCTTTTTTTCACAGGTACGTTACGGGTATAAAAGTATTTAGAACTTAATTTTCAACACTTTTTCTGTAAAAAAAATTTCAAAATTCGGACCGAAAGTACCACTTTTACTTTTACCGAATAGCGATTTTTTGCAAATATGTCGTAAATTATGCATTCTATATGTATTTATCAAGAGTACAAAAGTATTTAGAACTAGATTTTCAATATTTCTTGTATACATGAAATTTCAAAATTCAGACCGGAAGTAACACTTCCGGTCTGAATTTTTAGTTAGCATTTTTTTCCGACTATCTTGCAAAGTATGCATTCTATAGCGATTTATTAAGAGTATGGAAGTACTTAGAATAGAATTTTGAATAATTTTTCTATAAAAAAATTCCTAAAATTGTATAGTTTGGAATGCTCATACGTATAAGAAAGTCGTGTGGTGGCCACACCTAATTTTTTTTAATGTGATACAAAACATATTCCATTTCAATATTTTTACTGTAAACATATCAGTATATTTCGAAAGTAAAACATTTTCTCATTCATATCCAATTTTGAGAAATTTTGCATACACAGTCAAATGACAACTTCTATCAACTCACCAATCTTCATAGAAAACTGTGTACTAATTCTATCAGTGTTGCTAAAATCGAATCTGACACATAAATTGGTAATCTACTATATGCATTCGCATGTAGAGTTTATCAAAATTGACGAAAGTAGCACCAAATCCTCACAATTTCTCTAAATCTTCATATATATAATTCTAGTGAATCAGTATTTCTGTTTTGTGTACATTTCCCATAACTTTAGATTTTGGACAAATTTTGCAATTTTTCATAGGGGAATATATCACAAGTGAGATGTGATCAATCCCTACCTCGTTCTGAATATAATTCAATAACAGTAAACTAATATACCGCATGTGTCAAATTTGATTAGGCATAGGGAACATATATATGTACCTACACGGTGTATAAGTCGCCGGCATTGGGGCGGACAGTAAGTAGGTCTACCGGGTTGACGTACACATATATACGTATACATCGTACACATGTATCCAATCCCTTATGCCTAATGATATTTAACACAAGCGGTATAAATATATATTATTACTAGTTGGCCACCTACCGGGTCCAAATTTTGGGATTTTCTTTTTTAGCACTAAACAAACATATATTATGAATATAAGTCATTTTAGTCCATAAATATAGACTTTGTTAATAACTTGATTAAAGCGCCACCTGTAGGATTCTAGCATTGCTATTAACAATAGTCACGACAAAACAAATATATGTTGGTTTAGTGAAATAACAATAAAAAATGTAGTTATTTTATTTCTATTTTAATTTATTTCCCTACGTGCGCAAATGTCGTTTGACAGCTGATTGTCAAATTGTGAATCAAACCAATCGGTTACATAGTTACCAAAAATTGATAGATAAATAGAAATAAAATAACTACATTTGTTGGACAGTACGCGAAACAACACCAAAGTAATTTTATTTTAATTTTGGTTGGAATGCATTTTTCCAGATTTATCTCCTCTAGAATTGCCAGACTTTTTTTCACTTGAAAACATTCAATTGAGTTATTATCATCCCGGAAGCATAACGAAAAAAACAAAAAGGAGTCAACCAAATATGTAGTTCGTATCGTCAGTTATGATCGAAAGTGCATAAAAAAAATATGATTTTTCTAGTTTGTCCGAATTATCCGACTTTCGTTTGTAATCGTCATAATTTTTTTTCCTGAAAACTTAGGATTCGACGACCATAACGAACGAAACAAAAAAAAAAGAATATCGCATAACCATCGTTCGAATTGTGAGTTATGTTTGAGTTCTTACAAAAATTCTATAGAAAAAAGCACTTTAAGTTTTTCGCGAATTTTCCGGACAACTTTTAAATTTTTCCTTTGGCTAAAAACCCTATTCAGATTATTACGAATATTTAAAAAATAGCCAAATCCAAGTGATGCGCATTCCAACAAACAGCATTGAAAGCGCATTGGGAGCACTGACCAACAGATTGTCTTTAATATATTAAAACGAGAATCAAGTAACTATAATTGAAAAATGATTTGTTTTCATTGAAATCCATAATACATTTGTCAAATTAAAGAAACTAACGTTCTTTTTTACACATTTATATATTTTTCTTATAAGTACAGTTTTAGTATTTTCCGCCTTGACTGTATGAAGCTGGGTGAATGGCATTTCCGCTTCTGGAGACTACAGCGTTGAAACCATTTTGCTTATCGGCTTGGTACTGGACAGTACGAGTTGTGCCGTCGGCTTCTTTCAGGGTGTAATATCCTTTTACTACATCGCCATCACGTTCTTCATTTTGAGATTTTGAATCTCCAGTATGAGGGTCTTCAACGGCATAGTTGAAGTTATATTTTGGATATGCCTAGAATACATATGAAGAAACAATAAATATTACTTACATTATAGCATACTACGATGTACAACACAATTTTGGGAGCGTAAAGATTTTATTTTAATATTGATGATGTTTTGATTTTGTATTCATTTTGTGTTTGTAACTAAATAGTTACAGATATTTATACTAATACTTTCTTGTTACTTTTCACTGAACATGTATGTAATACGTTTTCTATTCCTAGAATTTACCGTCACCATTCAATTACTTTTGCCAGACATTTATTTCACTTACTATCATTATAGCGTTTTATGAGTTTCTTAATTTATTTGGCTGTCATACTCGAAATACATCAAACGCTTAAACTAATGATATGTATAGTATTGTAAACAAATATGGGATAGGGGCAATACGTTTTTAATATAAATCCAACGCACCGGATAATTTGTAAATATAGTTGAAAAGGTACACAAGTGTATATTGTCAGTTCACTTATATCATTTAATAATCATTTATGTAACTAAGAATGTCATTTAGAACCTATTTTAACTAAAACGTATTTTCGATATAATAATGTTATTTTGGATTGTGCTATGGGATTTCCAATTTCCCATTGCACAGTCAAATTTATTTAAATTTTCTTTTTAATGTTTTGTGGATGATGATGTATTTTACGTTTACTAGCAAACAAACCTGAATATACTTTACAATAATGTAATAATTATTATCCAAAACTTCAGTTTATAATAGAAAAAGAAAAAAATAATAAAATATACTTTTTAGATTTAACATTAAATCGAGAAAATAACGTTGACAAAAATTATATCAAAAACCAATTTCTTGAGGTAGGTGTTTAAGTTATAATTTAACATACTCCGTGAAATATTATTTATGAAATTTATTCACTATATCATTGTAAATTGCGATTATTTTATTAACAAGTAAACTTAAATTGTTACTAATATGAAAGTTAAAAATATTCAATTAAACCCTTATTAAGGGTGAATCAGTCAATGTGGCTGGGAATTAAAGAAAAATAATAGAATAAAATTATAAAGGTCTGAAACATTTTATACGGCGGTAAATTCAAATGTAGCTCCGGCACTATAAATCACACTGTATATTCCGTATGTTCTATCGACTACATCAAATTGTTTTGAGTTTACCTCATGAACAGGAATAACTGAAACTTAAAAAACCTTTTTAAATATTTTTCATCAACTGATACATTATTTGAGAATATTAAGTGATGAGTATAAACGAGAGAATAACTGTGGCTGTGCACAATACATGAAAATAGTAAATTAAAAAGTAATGTTTGCTGAAGCTAGTTGAACCAAGGCCTTGCATTATCGGACAACTAGTACGACAATAGGGAGCTACAGCTTACAAAATAACTGTACAGTAGTACCCCGTTATCCGGTGACTCCGTATCCGCGGTTTCAGTCATCCGCGATTTACCTATGATGAGCAGAAAACGCGTTATATCAATAAATATAAAAGTTATAGGAGCATTTGTCGATATATTGTCGTATATGAGTCATCCCCTGAATTCGGCGCTCTCTTATGATAAGTTAAACAAGTTGGAACGTGCTTAAGGTGCCACTCGCTTTTACTTGTACATATAAACGCTCCTGTTAACTATGAGTTTAGTACTATTCGAATTGTCGGACAAGACGGTGCTTTCAATAGTTTTTAAAAGCAAGTAAATTTGAAAATCATTTTAAAATGGCTTCTAAACCAAAAAGAAAACGTGAAATGCTCACTATTAGTGAAAAAATTAATCATTAATATGATTGAAATAGAAAAAAAATCTATTGCAACTCTTGTTAAATATACAATAAGAACGAATCTTCGATACGAGAAGCGTTAAAAAACAAAGATAAGATTCGAGCTAGTTTTTCTAGTGCACCCCAAACTGCAAAAGTTGCAACCACAATACGTAATAAAGTGTTACTTAAGGTAGAAAATGCCTTAAATTTATGGGTGGAAGATATTACAAGAAAACATATTCCTATCGATGGCAAAGTGCTACAACAAAAGGCGTTGGTTTTATATGAAGATATGCAGACCCAAGATTATACTGAAGAGGAAGGAAAATCATTCACAGCAAGTAGGGGGTGGCTGCATAGATTTAAAACTCGGTTTAATCTAAAAAATATAAAAATGACAGGGGAATCTGCGTCGGCTGATCATGTAGCTGCTGCCCTGTTTCCAGAAAAATTTAAACAAATTATTGCAGAAAAGAATTATCATCCTAAGCAAGTTTTTAACTGCGATGAGACTGGTCTCATGTGGAAAAAAATGCCTCAACGGACTTATATTCATGAGTGCAAAGAGTGCACCAGGCTTTAAAGCAATTAAGGATAGACTTACCTATATTTTGTACAAATGCAGCTGGTCATATGATTAAACCTGGACTTGTTTACCGATCACAGAATCCACGTGCTCTTAAATACAAAGATAAAGCTTGCCGCCTGTGTTTTGGCAATCAAATCGAAAGGCGTGGGTTACGGCTGTTCTATTTACACAATACTTTCACCAATGCTTTATTGCGGAAGTGAAAATATATTTGGAAAAGGAAGAATTACAATTTAAAGTGCTGCTGATACTAGACAATGCTCCTGGGCATCCTGTGGCACAGAAGATAAAAATGTTGAAGTGCTTTTTTTTACCACCTAACACGACCTCATTGCTTCAACCCCTTGATCAAGGTGTCATTAGATGCTTTAAAGCCATATATATTCGACAGGTTGTCGAAATGCTGTATATAATGGCTAACGAATGCTCTGATATCGTGCTCATGGAATGCTGGAAGTCATTTACAATTGCTGACGCAATTCTATTTATCAAAGGAGCGATGGAGGAATTAAAGTCAGAAACGATAATAGCATGTTGGAAAAATCTGTGGAATGACATCGTTCTTAGTTCTGAAGACACACATGATATTAATTCACATCTAACAACGATACTTAACATAGCGCAGAAAATAGATGGAGAAGGATTTAACGATATAACCCAAAAGGAACTCAGTGACTACATAAACGAAGCGGATCAAGTATTCACCAACGAGGAATTAGAAGTCCTTGTGAAATCTTCTCCAGAAGCGAGTGACGATGAGGATGAGGGTCAACAAGAACCGCCAGCATGGACGCTTGAAAAATTTTCAGCGATATTTCGAACTGCTCAAACATTAAAAGAATAGATAGTAGAATATGATCCAATAATGGAACGCAGTATTAAAATTACTCGCACTATAACAGAAGCCTTGAAACCTTTGGAGGATTTGTTTATTGAAATGAAAAGACGAAAACGACAATTACCAATAACAATGTACATTGAAAAAGTCGACAAAACTATCGATAATGCACAGCCATCAACATCGTTTGCTTCGGATCTAAGTAAACAATCGACTGCTAACTTGGACTTGGAGGAAGATGAATGAATATGTAGCTCACGATGATAAAGTTTTTCTTGTTGTATATTTTCTTGTTGTGTATGTAAATATGTACTACATATATGTACATTAACTTATATATTTATTAAACTTAAATTCTATTTGTGCCACAGCACAAGAATATATATTTATTTATTGTTTATTTATTTTAAATAAATATTATATAACTTATTTTTTCTTGTTTCCTTGTTTTAACTTTGCTTCATATTTCATATTGTACTCGAAAATAAAGCGTTCGCTACTATCTGCGGTTTTCAGTATCCGCGGAAGACCACAGAACCAAACCCCCGCGGATATGGGGGTACTACTGTACTATAATAATAATCTATCTCGTAATATTAATGGAGACGCCTTTAACACTATCTCATTTATTCTCGTTGCTTGGTTCTCACATTAATTTTTAGAAGATCAAATCAAGTATATTTTCCCAGAAAGCTTGGGACCAAATGATTAAATACAGAAATTCGAGAAAGGAAACTAATTTCGTATAGTTCCTCAATGGTATTTTGGCGATAAATAAATAAGAATTCTTTCATCCAAGCAAGGCCTTTTCTGTAGTAATTGTCTTACGTCTCTGTGATCGACACTGTATATAAAATATAGGTATCACTTTTCCAGAGTTCTGTTTTCACAAACATGAGAATTTCTATTGCTAATGAATGCGTTGGTAATTGATGGAATTATCATAACAAATTAAATTCACGGGTTGGTAAATTAGAATAAACAGACACATGGAAAGTTTGAAAGTTTTTCATTAAAATAAATGTATGGAAATCAAATTCTCCTTTGATATTCTTTGACTATATTGCATACAAAGTAAAACATGTGTTTTACATATCTTTTCCTAAACTCACGAACCCATGCGTGTAAGTAAGTTTGTACCTATTGTAATGTTATTTATGATTTAAATGAAAATGATGTAGAATTAGGAAATGTATAATTTTACAGCGGTTTTTAGAAATATCTAAGATTTCACAATTTTAAATAATGTTCAAATTAAATTACTTAATATAGTTAGGATGTTCGAGTGTGTTTTTGTGTTGGTATAGTTTATTAACGATAACAGACGACCATGTTGCCAAATTTCACTTATTTTTGTATTCGTCAAAACGCTTTATTTTTAGATTAGGTGTCAAATGTCCATCTTACTGACTTTATAACAATATGTATAGCAGATGTATTGCATCATCAGAATAACTAGAATTATTTATATTAATTATAAATGACGCAACATCTTCTCTTTCGAAACTAACCTTCTTATAGCGTTCTGCTTCAAAATACGTGATTTGCGAACAATGACATCTTTTGATTCTTTACTCAAAGGTTTTGGCACAATTTAGTTGTGAAAACAACTGATTTTATAACAATATGTATAGCAGATACAAACGCAAAGATACCCAAAACACAAAATAACCTAACGATAGTTGACAAAGGCGAGACTAAAGACACCAAAACAGTTTAGGCAACTCGACGCATATTCCATACAGTGCATCCAACATAATATGCACACTAAGTCATAAGAAACGTTAATAATGCTTGGGTATTATTGTAATTCAATATTCCCAGGTCCGAAATTACTAGAACATCTCCACTTCGTCTGTTAACGTGAATGAATTATATTTTCTTGGCCAAATATATTTCTTCTTTTTCCTTCACCATTTCCCTATATTTCCAATATATTATGTTATAATATTTAACACAAATATAAATTTTATTTTTAAATATTAGCACTATGAAAATACTCTTCATGTGTGTTGCACTGACTATATTTATATATGAGAACCTGTCCAAAAAATCTGCAGCTATTTGTAGATAGATGTTTTCATTGACAACTTGAACTACTTCAAATTTTCATGTATGTATTCGATTTTTCTTAGATCTCCGTCTCTGCATTGTTTGTCTTTAAATTTTCACTGGATGGCGTTGGTAATGATTTATGTATTTGTGCGGTGTTCTTTTATACATAACATTCGTTTTCTTTTTAATTAATATTTGTCAAATTCTAAATACTGAATTCAATTGTTTCCCTTTATACCAAACTGACTGAACATAATACTAAACAGACTTATATAAACCACCTAAAGAATTTAATTTTTCTGTATTGGTATATCATGATAAAAGACACTGACGTAAATTTGTTCCTAGCGAATTATGATAGAACTTCCGCGAAAATTTTAACTAAATTAACATCCTTGCTTTTCTAAAACAATGGTTAGGCGATCACTATACCAACACTTAAAGACGAATATAGGTCTAATTAACACATCGTTCATAAAACTCAACCCAGGGTAAGTACCTTGACAAAGAATTACTTAAGCATGCTGTGATATTTTCTGAGAAAACCGGGAAAAAATTAAAAATATATTAGGATTGTCACGTTAGAAGATCGGAAAATTGTACTTCTTCTTTTTTTTCACGATTATCCTATTAACCCCTCTAGGGCGTCGGATTTCTGCTTTCACTTACTGAAATTATCCATTTCTCCCATTCTATACAGTGACTCGCTAGTCTTTTTATCTTTCTGAGTGTCGTCCCTCACCCTTCTTCTATCTCCTCAATTTTATTCCGTCAAGTCTTCCTCGGTCTTCCTCTCTTTATCTTCCCTTCTCTTCCGGTTTTTAATATTTTTCTAGTAAGTCTATTGAGATCTTCCCATCACATGACCTGAACTGGTTCGGTTATGTCTCCTTTATAGCTTCAATGATATTGTCTCCTACTTTGTTATCTTCCATATCTCCTCATTTTTTAATTTGTCATACTTTGTTTTTCTTGCAATTATTCTTAAATACTTCATTTCTGTTGCTTCGAGTTGGCTTTAATGTTTTTGCAGTGGTATCCACATTCGCTTCGATATAATGTACTTTTTGCAAATATTGAGTTACGTTATTTGTTATAATTGCTTTTTAGTACATAAATTATTATGAAAACATTTTCTATATTATTTTCATCACCATGCTTTCCTTTATGTTTATATCCATTTTTAGGTTCTTAATTTAGTATGTGCATTTATCATTTGTTGTAAATTTATTGTGTGTCTTGGCAATTAGCACAATGTCGTTTGCATAATATAAACTATCAGCTTTACGTTACGAGTATAAAAGTATATAGAACTTAATTTTCAATACCTTTTGTATAAAAAAAATTCCAAAATTTGGACCGGAAGTAACACTTTTACTCTTATGGAATAGCGATTTTTGCAAATATTTAGCAAATTATGCATTCTATATATATTTGTCAAGAGTACAAAAGTATTTAGAGTTGGAATTGAAATATTTTTTGTATAAATGAAATTTCAAAATTCGGACCGGAAGTATCACTTTTACTCTTATGGAATAGCGATTTTTGCAAATATTTCGTAAATTATGCATTCTATATATATTTGTCAAGAGTACAAAAGTATTTAGAGTTGGATTTGAAATATTTTTTGTGTAAATGAAATTTCAAAATTCGCACCGGAAGTAACACTTTTACTCTTATCGAATAGCGATTTTTGCAGATATTTCGTAAATTATGAATTCTATATGTATATATTTGTCAAGAGTATAAAAGAATTTAGAGCTGACTTTGGAATATTTTTTGTATAAGTGAAATTTGAAAATTCGGACCGGAAGTAATGCTTTTACTCTTAGCGAGTAGCATTTTTTGCAAATACCTCATAAAGTATGTATTCTGTAGAGATTTATTAAGAGACTGGAAGTACATACTTAGAATAGGATTTTGAATAATTTTTGTATAAAATAATTTTTAAAATTGTATGATTTGAAACGCTCATACGTATAAGCAAGTCGTGTGGTGGCCACACCTCATTTTTTATTTATATTTAGTTAAGGAAAATCAAATTAGAGCTAATAATTTAACATCTAAATATGAAGTGAGCATCTAAATGTCGAAAAGAATTCTAAAAAAATCATAAGATTGTTAACAAAACACTCCGATTATGCAATTCTGATTATTTATGCATCTGCTTGACTAAAAACAATATAGAGATTTATAATATGTTTTATATGAATTTTAAAGCCAGATATAATACTCATTATCAAAATTCTACTGTCTCCCTGATAAAATCTCTAATTGCCTTAAAAATTTACAATTTTCTTAAAAGAATCGCCGATATTCTTGGTTAGGTCGATTTAATTTCTTATATTGCATATTTTTGACTAGAAACATTATACTCGGACTTTTTTTTATTTAATAGAAATCCCTCCTCTTTGTTCAATATTTATTATTTAACCGATAGTTAAATTTAATTTCTTTATTAAAAAACATTATTATTGATAAATATTATCAAATATATGTGGACGATATCGCATTTGATCCTTGAACTGCCTGGATAACACAGGAATGAATGAATGAATGAATGAATTACATGATTACAAGTATCCTTTAATTCATGGCTGTTGATTAGTCAAGATTTTTGATTTCAAGTATTTCCGCAAGAAAATGGTTGGACTTAAATGCGTCAGCAAGATACCTGTAAGGGCAAAATACATGCTGTTGCGTAACTTACTCTTTTTAATTTTCAACAATTCAAAATTTGAATAATCTCTAATATAGAAGTGTTCGCAATTTTTAAAACTCACTGTTTTATGGAATTTAAACAGAATGAATGTATTGTGAAAACACGAAATTTTATCGCTACCAAGATAGTTTTGTTCAATGGCATTTACTATACCTTTTTGCCGAGTCGTTTTAGTAACTGGCAAACACCAATAAATTAAAATGGCGGCAAATTTGTGATGTCCGAAAATTTTACCTGTCAACTAATATAGGTACAATAACCATTCCATCTAATAATAACAACAAATGTATACACTCTCAAAAATTATCTTTTGGTATTTGGACTCTCAATAAAACAATATAAATTTGTCAACAGCGTAATATAATAAAATGTAGGTATGAAAAGGTAATATTTAGTACATTTATTTATGGTATATGTATACCTAATTTGCATATGGCTTTGTGTTTCAGAATATATTTGGTATTCTAAAACACTAAATAAATAATATAACGCTATTCTTCTGAAATTGTTTCGGTAAATGACAATTTGTAGTGGTATTAAATCGTCGTCTGTAGTTCGTACTTTTCTCGTCTCGGCAAACAAAATGATTCTACTATAGTTGAATCCTTTTGGCAACCGACGCGTCCAAAGTATGAACTAAAGACGACGATTCAAAGCCAATACAAATTCTCATCGACTGGAAAAATTTTAGAACAATAAAATTAAACTAGTTAATTGATATTTTAGCTTTCACTAGTAAAATACTATCAAATAAGAGACAGTTGCGAATTTAATATTATACATAAAATTATTAAATATTCGTTTTCTAACCTATATTTTATTTTACATTTAGCCATTTTGGGCAGTAGGTAAGCATTGACAAATTTAGATTGCCTGGATGACAATTATAACAAACCTCAAAAGGTAATTATAAGAAATGTCAAAAGGTATTTAAATATTATTATTTATTATAATCCTGAAATGGCTAAAAAAAGAAATTGAGCATGTCCAATTTGACGCCATTTTAATTTATAGGCATATTAAAATAACGCCTCATGAAACATAAAAATCGACTTGTACGAGCGTTTTCAGTACAAACAATTTTCCAATTCTTTTAAAGAATTCTAAATACCTAACGCGTCAAAAAGAATTTAAATTCTTTATTTATACAAGAAAATCTAACCTTAAAAATTTTCTATTACACGCAAATTTCGTTGAAATTCTTACATTTAAATTTATGAAATCTCAATAAATTATTTTGTTGCAGCGTCTGTTGCTTTAACACCTACGATATTTGGAACTTATTGCCTGCACATCATATTAGATAACTTACGTAACTGTCGTGACCACTATCACCACCATCATAACCACCATTTCCATAACCTCCAAGCGATTGGAGGTTAGAGTTGGCGTGTGATTGGCCACCTCCGATTCCACCATAACTACCACCGTCAATGTATCCAGCACATGATAGAGCAATTAGGCTGAGCAAAACCAAACCCTATAAATTGCAAATTACCCAGATGAAAAACAGAAACACTTCTTATAATTCTCAATCTTCACTTCTGTTGATTTACAAAAACACAAAACGAAAACGAACTAACCTTTACGAACATATTTAATGAGTGTATGTATCAGTTATTCCTACTAAAAATGTACTGATGTTCATGTGCATATTGACGACGTCTTTTATATGGGACTAGCAACAAGGAAAACTCAACAGCTCTGCAAAAAAAAGCAGAGCTCTTGCACAGTGGTATAATTCGAAAGTGCAAAGAAAATAAATAAATTTCGATGAAACATCATTAGAAACAAGTATTAAAGTTGCTCAGAACACCTACCTAATAGATACGTCTTTCCTAACATCTTTTCTGTATTAACAAACTTTGTGCCAATTACAAAAGGCAAGCATGCGTGTAGTGTTATAGTTACATAAATTATTGTGGTATAACAAAGGCCACCTGGACGAATTTGTGTTGAAAAAGGTGTTTCTAAATGAACACCTAAATCCTATCGATTATTTGTGTATTCCGATAATTTATGCGATGCTGTTAATCTTCATTAGTCACGGTGTTCATTTTAAATGTAATCTTTTGTAACCCTTTATTAATGAGAACAATAATTGCACATATCCATAATATTTGAATTGAGCACTATTACTCTTACTGTAGAATGTATTATTATAATTCACGAAATGAACTGATTATAATTATGTATTTCTTATTTAGTAATTCTGTAAATAGAAACTAATACAATTATTGTACAATATAATTAATTTCATTTAGGCAGCTAAAACCATTAAAGGACATTTTAAATATAACATATCTATATATACATTTGTATATATTGCGAGGGCTGCTTTCTTTCCGCTGAACCTGGTAAACACAATTTATTTACAGTAGTTATTTATGTACTAAGTCACTAAAGTGATTCTTTATCGAACGAGTCTATTTAGAATCCAAACGAGCGAAGTGAGCGGGGCGAGTAACGAATTCGATAAAGACACAATTTATCGCCAACCGCAAAAATTTGTAATTTAAAAATAAAGATATAATGACAACACATTTTATGACAGCGACAAACGATTTATGTTTAAAGTCATTAGTCATAGCTACGTTGACAGATATTAGCGGCAGGTAAAGTATTTTTTGTACCAGTAGTAAAAAATCATAGCATTTTTTCACATAATAAAACGCCATAAAATGGAACGAGGCGACAATCCTGGCCAAACAAGAACACGGCCAAAAAAGAAAAATTACAGAAACAGCGTATATGAAGATAACACCTGACACGATCAGTACGCCTAGCCTGGAGATCAAGACTATCTGGCTCCCTATGATGAGAGAATGTGTTAACCGAAGACCGGCAGCCACGAGACCGGAGAATAATATCTACTACTACTAACTAACACGAGAAAAAAAGCATATTGCGCATACACACTGAACCTATAAAAAAGGTGTGGATTTGACATTTGCCAAATTATGTCAAATATTTTTAACGTCAAAATAATCTTTCCTTAATTAGTCGAGTGGTAAAGTAGTTATACAAAAATGAACCCTGATGACGGCAGTAGAAGGACTGCCGAAACGTTGGAATATCAAGTTTCCACAAACGATAGAAATAGCCCAAACAATTTTTTTAACTCAAGTTATAAAATGTTATTTCTCCACCTGAACTAATAACAGGTAAATAATGACAACAAATAAAGCCAATGCCGCAACCATGCAATCGCAGCAGTATGTCAAGTTGTCAACCGTCAAAATTCATCATCATCGTCGATTTATACCATAAATCATACTTAAAATCTAAAACTTATAAATACTCGACCTCTAAGGTAAAATAAATATAAATAAATAACTGTATTTTAGGTTAACAATAGCAAAATATGTATAATAGTATAATATGGAAACAATATAATACGTAACTATTACAGATGTAAAGAATTATTTAATTTATTTATAAAAATTGATAGTGGAATTATTGGCATATCAAATTTATTGATGGTTCAATTCTATTTGAAAAACCAGGATTGTGCAGATCTGTATGCACATTAATGACAGTATTATTAATTGAGTTAATTCCATAGGTATTTACGATATCTTCAGTCGAAATAGATCCTGTTTGTACTGCTGATGTTGATGCAATTTGATTCAAATCGAAAATTCCTAAAATAGCACACTTCAGTAAAATCTTCTTAAGCGCTATCATCTGCAGCATTCTCGTCACTCTCACCATCACTGTCATATTATTTGATCTACTGTCACAAAATATCTTCAACACCTTCATCAGTTACGCGAACTGAACTTTTTAAGCCATTATTACTAACCGAATGAACAACAGCAGTAAAGCAGTGGCAGCTGGTGAGTACGCTTTGGAAGAGCACGTACATAGACAAGGCTGATTCATGTATTATCGGTGATATGCTAGGTATCTGGAAGTATATCGCCGATAATAAACGAATAAGTCTTGTCTATGTACGTGCACTGCCAAAACGTACTCACCAGCCGCCAATGCAGTAGATTTCTTAACACTTTCATAGAATTAGGGCAAACACCAGACAGGTAAAAAGTAAAAAATGAGAAATTCCCAATAAAAGTAATGAAATTATATTACCTGCACAGACACCGAGGGCAGCACCCTAATAAAGATTATGCGTTACAAAACACTTCATCCTTAAGAATTAGACGTAAGGAATATACCAACATAGTTGAAAAAAGTGACGTGATAAGATATCATATTTAATAACTGTAGTCGCTGATAATACCAATGGTATTAAGTGCGACACCTTCCTTTTTAATAAAATTATACAAGCTACGAAAATTGTGCTCCGGCCGACCACATCTAGAAAACGATATGATAGGAAAAATTAATTCTTTTCAGAAGATTACAATAGCAAAATAATTTCACAGTGCGTATGGTGTCCATTGATCCCGTGGTATTATGAAGGATAAAAGGCAAATATGTTCTTTGAGTCTAAGCCATTTATCATAAACGAGCACACGGGTTTGTACGACCAAAGACTAAAAGAGAAGTTTTTTTAGTATTGACATGAATTGTGTATCTGGGGATTAGTATTTATACTAGTTGGATTTTCCAATCTCTTCGAGCTTGACTCCACCCACTTCACAACGGCTTACACCTTTATTACAATTTCCTATAAAACGCGACCATTGGCATGATGCTTTTGATAAAGTCCAGTTTTCTAAACTTTTGACGCGCTCTGTATGTATGTACTGCTAATTTTAGCTTTTTCACAAACTGTCGTTGCGTCAAAAGTTAGTTGACGTTTATTCGTTCCTATAAACTTCAAAAATCTATTGAGAGACCTAATTGTCAAATTGAATATTATCCCTGATCTAAGTAAATGTAGCAATTGTTTGATATTTTTTTTGTATTAAGGACCATTTTCATAATAAAAGAAAAACTCGTTATTGTTATTATTATACTTACAAATGGGATTCAACTGAAGTTAATTAACTATTCAACTGTTCTCGTCTAATGGAGTATTGCAGAGCTTTACGAAAATTAAAGCAGACATTACATCTGGTCATAATCAATTACGTGGTTTTTTGTTTTTCGTGAAGGTCTGCGCTGCTATATTTTATGAGCCACTTACGGTGTTATTTAATTTAATTGACGGTTCATAAGTGAAATCAAATTTTCATCATAAAACAAACGTCAGATGGATTTTTGTCCGTCAATGTTAAAGTTTCCTGACGACATATCAAATTAAAGATTGCATATCGAAAAAATCAACAGACGGATCTCTTCTGCATCATTTCCTGAGTTTGAGTTCATCTTTCTTCGAATAAATGCTAAATTTGTGATCTATGATACTTTCGCATTTGATTCTCTCAATCTATTTGGATATTTCCAGTATTTAACGAACGAAACTTGCAAACGTTTGAGACTGTAATTTCTGAATCTTGTACGATTATGTACAGTTACTGACCTTGCGGCTTCAATTCTTGCCACCTTAATTTACGACAGGGCCGTGGAATCGGTCTTTCTTATAGACATGATTACTTTAAACTTATCGCATATCAAAATTAGACCTGCAAACGTTTGAGACTGTAATTTCTGAATCTTCTACGTACGATCATGTACAGTTACTGACCTTGTGGCTTCAATTCTGTCCACCTTAATTTACGGCAGGGTTCGTGGAATCGGTCTTTCTTCTAAATGTGATTACTCCAAACTTATCGCCTGTCAAAATTCGACCGTTGCTTGAGGAAAAATATAGCACCCCGCCTGACTGACACTATTTTGTCTAGTTCTGGGGCAAATCTCATCGCGAATTGAAATTGATTAACGGTTTCGATCGGTAGTTTATAACTGCCATTGAATTTTCGTGCGACTGCCACGGTAAATCAAACGTCTGTCAATTTGGCGTCTCCAGATACATTTTACTCAACCTTACCTGGACGTCGGGGTGTCATTGTCAGCTGTATTGAATATACCGAAAACCTAGCTAAATTTATCGCTCTACATGTCCCCCTATGGCAGAAAGCGGCGATACAGCTTGATACTACACGTCAGAGAGTGCCTATTTTTGCACGCTCCTCTTCAGCGGCTCGTATTTTTGCAGCACTCCACCAAGAAGGTAAATCTCTTCGTCGTTGAGCAGCTTAAAGTCGTCCGTACGCCCACGCCAAACGACAGCTTTTAATTAAATGAGTCATTCACACGTAAATAAAAAAGAGGACTGTACGCTTTTAGTATATATAACGTGAAACAGCTTTTCGAAAGTTCCCACGCTTAAAAGTATAATACCGCTGTGTATTGTTTAAGTACCTACAGAAAATACAATATTGTAAACAGTTTGCAAAACCCGATTAGTAGATAATATAAAGTAACGGGCCCAGTATACTATCATGAGGGACCCCTGGCACAATCGGAAGTGATCGAGACATACTTCTTTCTAAAGAGACTTGATAAACCAAAGAATGCTTTCGAATTCCGACAAAAGCCGAAATAATTAAGGATTGCCAATAACAGAGTTTGATTAATAATATTAAATACTTTGTAGCAGTTTAACGGAATTAAAACAGTAACCTGGTTATCGTAAATACTCCGCAACAAGGCAACACGAGTCATAGCAGACTCACGGCTGCAACCCGAACAGAATATCGACTGTATATGAGGTAACAAATTTTGGAACAACATGTAACGTGGTGTTCAGATTTGTCAAGGTGCAATGCTACTTTTTTACCAGTACTCATGAAAAACATTGCGTTATTGAATTGATCATTTGATTACGTTATTAATCATATGGCATTTAAGTTGTACAATTTCGATGCCACGCATTTGTGAAGAGAGTTGAAATTTACGGTAGTATTTATAAAACCAAACAAAGTAAAAAGCCAAGTCTTCTATTTTGAACGCAAACTTAAACTATTATGATTGACAATTATAATGTTGACATCTTGAAACTGCGAAATATAATTTCAATTTTTAAATGAAAGGCTTCATCAATTCTGTTTATCTGCTTTATTATTTATTTATCCTGAGATCTCTAAAATCTTTTTACGTCTTTCTTTCTTCTTGATCTATTTTTTATTCAAATAACACATTCACAGCATAAATGTAGGTATATCTTGTTAGGTTTCAACCTAAAAACAATACTTTATTTTAAATTATAGTAAAGCCTAAAAAATATGAGATAACAATGTCTGTTTCATAACACAAGAAATATTTTACTATACGTTACGAGATTCTTAATGGATATTTATAATTTAAATTGTGGGTTATTAGCTTAAAAATAGACGTAACAAAATATATTTTTACGCTAATTTACAGGGAAATTACTATATACAGATGCTACTTACTTTACATAATCAGTAAATTACACGCTTGTGCATAATTAAATTATAAGCTGTGAACTACATACATTTATCTGTAATATAAATTGCCTTTCCAACTTTCTCCGTTCTGTATGCTTACCTTTCAACAGCTGTGGACAGTTGGTGATCAGTGCAAGGCGTTAAATTTGTCGGATAGTGAAATAAAATTTCAATTATTCATTCAGTAGAAAATATTTTCTGATATAATTTAATGAAGGTCGTATTAACTTTTTAATAATAATACTTCATATTAAATACATTTAATAACACCAATGATAATTATAAATATAATAATTATTTCGTATTTTTTTAAATGAAAATATTTTAAAACCATCAGGTTAATTTTAAATTTTAATTAACTTATCAAAGCTGTACACACAACAATAATAATATGCAAAAGCATCTGCTTCCAATAATGGATCTTCCCTATTTTTGTTATTCTTTGATCTGTAGCAATATTTAATGTGTAAAAGGATTCTTTATTCTAACTGCCAATGTTACCTATCGAACTGTCTAACGTAGAAATAAAACTTCAGGATAGTTATTAAAATTTTTATTGTCTTTTTTTTTCTTTAGAGAAAAATTTGTCTTTTTAATTGTCGGTTAACGTTCATTGTAGCTAATGCGCTGTAAGATCTTATTTGTATAAAGTGTTAAATCAGAAATAAGTAGCGGTTGAACTGAGTTGTTTGTATTATTAGCAATCCGTTTCATACCAACATTCTCTTCTGTTATCCATATCTATATCTTGGTGCAGCCGCTCTCCTTGCTCGTCGCTTGAATCTCCCAGGTTTTCAGAGGAAAAATCGAGATGGGAATGCGGGAAATAAACCTTGAAAGACATTCTAGCTCCAATCTATAATTTTGCAACAAATTGCTGATTATTTGCTTGAAATCTGAGGATATACAGTTTCCGGGAAAGCTGTAAGTAACACTTTCAATTTATGCCCATGTTGCTGCTTCATTGAATGATTGGTCGACTATTGATTTTCGAATATCAGGTGCGACACGTATTCCATCTTTTGCTTTTGCGTATGAAAATTTGGGAAAGTTTTTGATAAAGCCAAGTTTGATCTGAAGAGGTGGCAGGAAAATGCCCTGTGGGTTCACAAGGAGTGTAGAGGAAATAATTTGTTTTCTCGGCTCATAATTAGTACGACTTGGCCAACATAATGATGGCCAGTTACACGTAACAAAAATAGGAAAGATAGGAATGACGATACAAATGACAGCCTATATGTATCTTTAGTAAGAAAGTTTTAAATTTACTGGAAACTACAACCAACTTCACTATATTGTAGATAATGTCAACCTGTTCGTTGATTGACCAATCAGTCACAAAACATAGAAAGATCACAATGCAGAAATGTCCAAATTAAGAATTAATTATTGCGGATTCCTATGTATAGTGCAACCGCGGACATGTGTCTCAGACTCGTCAGTGCCCATCAGTACGGTATAGCTAAGAAAGTGTGTTGATTGAATAAAATGAGAAATGTAAAGTCTCCACGGCGTTCACCAACAATAATAAGTGTAGTATATAGTTACAAAGTTGGCAATCAAATAGATATGTATGAAGTTAGATAGATAAGTAAGATAGTTAGCTACATGTTATCTTGTAGTTATATTGTATGAAATATTAGTTTTAATATTTGTATCAGATTGTATGTAATAAGGAAGTATAACTCAAACTGTAGTATTTTGGTAAGGTACCACAGATTTGGCGACAAGGATTAAAACGATAAAACCAAGGAGGTTTACTAAGAAACAAATTACCAAGGCGGTAAAGTAAAAATTAGGTTATACACAAACAAGCCCAAGGAGGGAAAACATGAAAATGAATAAAATCGGTAATATAGCTGACTATGTAGCAGGAGAAGACATAGACATATATTGTGAGAGATTGGAGCAGTAAATGGTAGCAAATGAAACTAAGGAACAACAAAAAGTCGCTGTTTTACTAACGACTATTGGATAAAATGCATACCAAGTATTAAAGGATCTGTGTGAACCGGAATTCCCGAAAGAGAAGAATTACAAGGATCTCTGTGAAATGTTAGATCACAGTTTGCCCCAAAGGTTCCAGTGATGAGGAAAAGAAAAGTGTTTTTCAATTTAAAGCAAGAAAGTGAAGAATCTATTAATAAATGGTACCGAAAGGCAAGGAACGCTGCGGTTCAGTGTCAATTTGGAGCACAGTTAGAAGATAAAATTAAGGACAAGTTTATAAGTGGAATGAAACCTGGACCAATCCTTGATAGACTGTGTGAAGAAGAGCATGACAAGAAATTGAACGAGTATTTGGAAGTAGCCTTAAGAAAAGAAGCTTGATGTCACAGACGAGGGCCACAGAAGTATATACAGTGCAAGAGAGAAGAAACAGCATGCAGAGAAGAAAACATCAAATGGGCCAAAAGCCGAGAGAGACGAAGAAGGTTTGTTTTGCATGTGGGGAAGTAAACCATAATTTTAAAGACTGTAAGTACAGGAAATACAAGTGTAATATATGTGATAAAATAGGGCATTTGGCTAAGGTATGTACTGAAAAGAAACAAAAATTTAGTAATAAGATAAATAGGAACTGTTACCTAGAGGTAAATTTGCAAGACGAAACTGTAGAAAGGGAAGGTCATGCCGAGGTAAATGAAATGTTTCTTTTAGAATCAGTTAATTATATTGAACCAATAGTGGTTGATGATTTAATAGAAAATGTGCCTGTAGAAATGATGATAGATACAGGATCAGGATTGTCAATAATTCCTAGTAATATATACGATAAATATTTTCAAAATTTGAAATTAGCAAATAATAGGGTAGAGTTAAAGACATACACTAATCAAGTAATTGAGTCATTAGGTGAAATTGTAGTTAATTTAGAGATACAAGGTGTATCAAAAGTCTGTAAATTATTGGTGGTTCTAGGATATTATTAGGCAGAGATTTGATAAATGAATTTAAATTAAAATTAGATAAATTAAGTGGTAAATCGTACCAGATAAACGAAGTACAGAGAATCAAGCACAAACGAAAGAAAAGAAAATCATGATCTAGGGCAATTAGTGCAGGAATTTAAGGGAATATTTGAAAGTAAATTCGGAAGGTTTAATTTAAAAAAAAATAGAGTTAGAAACAAAAAGTGATATGAAACCTATATTTTTAAAACCCAGACGTGTACCGTTTACTTTAAAGGAGAAGGTTGAAAATAAGTTAGATGCACTAGAAAAGTTAGGAGCGATTACCAACGTAAGGAACAATGATTTTGGAACACCATTGGTATCTGTTTTAAAATCAAATGGCAAAATTAGACTTTGTGGCGACTATAAAGTCTATAAAGTCACAGTAAATAAATATATAGAAGAATTCAATAATCCTTTCGCCTAGAATTGCGGCATTGTTCACAACATTACAAGGAGGTACGGCATTTACAAAACTAGATTTTCTGACAGCATATAATCAGTTAGAACTGTCAGAGCAAACATGGAAATTATTAGCTTGGAGCACCCATAAAGGTGTATATTTAGTAAATAGACTGATTTTCCAAAGCATTGTAGAGAACGGTTTACAAGGTATTAACGGTGTAGTTAATTTTATTAATGATACATGTATGAAGTTAAATAGATAAGTAAGACAGTTAGCTTCATGTTATCTTATAGTTATATTGTATGAAATGTTGGTTTTAATATTTGTATCAGATTATATGTAATAAAGAAGTATAACTCAAACCGTAGTATTTTGGTAAGGTATCAGGATACCACAGTGTCGCTGGCTGAAAGATTGGCATTTATTCCATGAAAAATATAAACGCAAAAAGGGTAAATTTGTTAAAATTAGAAATAAATATAAATTGAATTTATATTATTCGCATTAAAACTGAAAACAAATACTCATGCAGTACCTAAACACTGAACAAGTGTTTTAAAATTCAAAGTTTAGTACATACATTCTTGAATTCAAAAGCTCCATCTTGTTATATCATAATTTCTTAATTAGTGCGTTTATTTTTTCGAGGTTCAAATGCTGTTCCACTTGCTTACTTGCTGGTTCAGTCACTTCTCTAAACACAAATAGAAACAAAATCACTCATCTGTTTAATAAAATAATATTCTCATTCATAAATTTCATCGTATTAAGAAAGAGCTTGTCATCATTAAACTGTTCGAAATCTGTTTGTATATCTTTTTATTTGACTTCCCAAGCATATAAATACAGCATTATTTAATTTAGTTGTAAAAAAGTATAAAAAAGTTGAATAGGAACAATTATAACATAAAAAAATAAAAGTCTTCCTAATATTTCGATTCATGAGCGAGAGAACCAGAGAATGCATTTTGTTGATAATTAGCTGGATGATTTGCAACTCCCGATCTGGAAACTACAGCGTTAAAACCGTTTTGTTTATCGGCGGTGTACTGTACAGTTCTTGTAGTACCATCTGCTTCTTTAAGACTGTACTGTCCTCTGACATTGTCTCCATCACGTTCTTCCTGTTGAGATTTTTCATCACCAGTTACCTTATCATCTACACCATAGTTGAAATTGTATTTAGGATAAGCCTACGGTAAAATGAATTAGTAAAGTATTATCATCGACTTTATTTCAAGTGCTTACATAAGAGTCTTTGTTGTCGTAGTTCGAACCACTAATATCATTTCCATAAGACTGGAGCTCAGAGTTAGCGCTAGATGTAGCACCTCCGCCAATATTTGCGTAATTACCTATGTATCCAGCAGATACGTATGAAGCAATAGCAAGTACAGCAATTGTCTGTAAAAACACACAAGAACGTCTATTAGATCATATAATTATATATTATATATCATAATACAAACCTTAACGAACATCTTTGTCAGATTGTTTATTATTGTACAAGTTATTTTTGTCAGATGCAAAAGCGAACTGATTTCTGGATGTGATATGCTGCTCTTTTATATCAAATATAGCGTAATGGAATGCATATAAAAATATGAATTTTGATATATGTACATACGGCTGAAGATATATAATTTAAAAATGCGTATACGGAGGATGTTACGAATTTATGGCTATCTTATGTAAAGAATATTCAATTACAGAAATTTTCGAGGCATAACACGGTTGCCGAAAATAGGATTCATGTTTCTACATATCAAGATGTTTTATGTGTATATACGCAAACGTGTAAATATTTTATAATAAATAATTTTTATAAAATTGCTAAAGTATAATAAAGATGTTGTGTTAAGTTTGCTATATCGAGTGTTTGAAATGAAAATTATAAACGGGTTCATCTTTGTTGAAATTATCAATTATCACACGATCAAGGCGTAAATGTTCAATTTAATATACAAAACTTTTTTGTTTTTTGTATTACTGTATCATAAATATAAAATTGGATGTGTGTGTGTGGCGGTGTGTGTATGTTCCCTATAGACTCCGAAACCGCTCAACCCATTTTGATGACATTTACAGGAAAACTCTAACACAGTCTGGAGCTTGTGCCTGTTTAGTTTGGTGCCATTTTTCTAAATTGCGGTTTTTTTGGGCGTAGCAACGCGCGTCGTGTATCGCTAGTACGAAATAAAAATAAACGTAATTTTACACTATGTGAGATAACTTATTGAATTAATAAGCATAAAAATAATTTAAAGAAGTTGTTCTGTTTGCCTTCGGCAGATGAACAATATTCCAACTGATCGTAGAAATTTCGACGAGTGTTTTGCAATTGTCGCACGGTAATGGAGTTGCAAGCGTTTGCGATTCTTCCACTCACTTGAGGTTTCTCTCGGACGTTGTCGTACAGTTCATTTGATACATGAACCCACAAAAAGACATCAAGTGTGGTAATGTCTGGACTTCTGGCAGGCCATCTAAATCGCCCATATTGCCCAATCCAACTGTTGGGAAAACTTTGATTCAAAAATTTGGTGATTATGGCAGAATTTTTTCCCCATTAGCTCGCAACTGATCCAGGCGGGGGCCTACTTCCATTCGAAGCAGATCTAAATATTTCTCTTGATTTAAATTCCCGTCTATAAGAAATGGCCCCAAGGATTTTATCGGGTCCAATTTCTTTGGTGTTGCTTGTCTACCGTACCATACAGAACACATGTACACTCGTCAGAAAACAGGATTCTTCTTAACACATTTGAATCATTCTTTACTTTTTCCATCCAAAATTGGCAAAATGTCATTCTTGGGAAGAAGTCAATTGGTAACAATTTGTGAAAATTGTTTCTTATAAGGCATATACTTTTTGGTTTTCAGCGTTTTATGGTAACTGGATAACTGCTTCTTGAAATCTGGAACTGGTCGGCAAGCATATGTTTAAGCTTGTGAAGTCCTTGTTTTCAACCAGCAAACAAATGTTTATTCTGGTTTCTTCTGTTACGGCCGATGAATGTACTTGGCCTGTGGTCACAATTTACGCAACTTGTGCTCTAGAATTCATTGTAAATTGGGCGATCAGGATATGCTGCTCTAAAGTTATCAACAATCTGAAGGACATTCCTTGAATACAAAAATTTCAACTCGTTCTGCAACTACACATATATTTTCTTTGTAAATTTATTTGTTTCTAAGCTTGTCATCAAATATAAAATGTTTAAGCTGCCTTAATTTCGTGATTCAATTTTGTGTGGATTAATTTCAATTGAAAACGCCATTTACTCTTACTAAAATATTGCTTTTTGCGAATAACGCGCAAATTGTTCTTTTTAAACGCATGGATATATTAAGAGTATTAAAATATTAAAGGCGGCTTACGCAGAGGTGCCGACTAACTGCTGTGAGGTAGGATGAAGGGGGTGGCGCCATATGCGCTACGAAATTTAAAACACAAATAAACAAAGGCTCAATGCATGCTCGATTGGAATTAGTTTTTAAAATAAAATTTCTGAAACTGTGTTATGATGTTGTAAATTTTGAAAATTCAATAGATTTCGGCCTTTATTTGATGTAAATCCATATTCAAATAGAAATGAAACACAAACAATTGTTTCAGATTTACACTATATTTAAATTAAAAACACAACAGCTGTTTCGCTACACTGTAGCTTCTTCAGGTGATAACAAATTCTAAATTATTACAATCAGAGAACAACTCTATTATATATAGACAAATATAATGACAATATTAACAAATAACTGTAGATATTTTACAGTTTACTTGAAGCCTTAGAAATAAATAAGCTTAAATACTCAGATGTACTGTTAAATGACCAGATAGATCTAAATAATTCCCCGCTTTTAAACTGGTACCATTAAGGGGGAACTGCCGACTACCGAAATCAAGAGGTTAGAAATTCAAGTTTTTCTGCGTTATTTTTGAAGCGATTTGATGTAAACAAAAACCAACAAATGTTTTAAGGTTTTTCTGAGGTACCTAAAGAATTAAATTTTATAAAACGCATTAAAATATTTATAGATGGAGTCTAGAAAGTCACTCAAGTTTACCATATGTTTTCTATATTATTTTTCCACAAATGAAAAAAAAACATCCTTTAGGTACCTTCAATAAATCTTGCTGTAAACGTACAGCCTTAATTCAACTTAATTTACAAAATAGTTATTGAGAAAAACTTGAATTAAAAACGTAAGTTTTGCCCTATTTCTGACTACAGATATCCTAAATTTTCATTGTTCCTCTCATAATTAGTCAATCATAAGATATACTTAAGTTAAAACACACAAATAAATTACTTTCTTTTTGTATTTGTTCCACAAAACAGAAAATTACAACTCTCGTCAAGAATCTTACTGACGGCGGCAGTTCACCCTTAAAGACGTAGGTAGTTGTTAAGGATATATTTAGAGTACATTATATAGTCATTACGAAATTTATTGTAATTAGGTAATGAACAAGTGTGTAGAAAATGTGTTGGAAAAATCATAAATTTGTAGAATGTATTTAGTAGTAACGCAATAGTAGAAACGCAATACCTGAAGAAGCTACATCGTAGCGAAACATGTAATTTTTAAATGAAGTGTGATTATACTGGAAATTAGTTGTAAATTGTATTTTATTTAAGATTGGTGTTGCGTTCACACCGTGACTTAACTATTTGTGTATGGAAAAGATGCAGGAAGGCCCAAACTATTTAGAAAGCGGAGAATCACAGGCGTTCACTTATAAAAAGCAAGTATACGTGTTGTGAGGTATGAGTCGAAAGCTAGACTTTAAGTCGGAAGGCAAACTCCGATATAGACTCCTATAGTGGGTCGGCAACAGCCATAAGTGTCGTTCTTACTTGTAATTTAAATAATAAACTCCTGTAGTGGGTCGGCAACAGCCAGAAGTGTTGTTGTTAATTGTAATTTAAATAAAGAATCGACAAATCAGTGTAAAAAGTGTATCGATTCCAGTAATTACTAAAACAGCGGTTGAATAAAAATATTGTTACAAGTAAAAACTGAAAATAAGGTATTTTAAATGATTATTGTATGTAAAAGTATTTTGATAATAAAGAATTAAATATTATAAATCAATTTCGAATAGAAACAGCTAGTAAACATATTTATCTAGGTGAGATCAATATGTTCTGTAAATGAATAACGTCTTCAATGTATAAACTAAAATGTAACCTGATATATTTTGACGTTGTGTTTTGTGTGTATAAATATATATAAATCTTGTTTGTAGCCGAAGTTGTTATTTTTTGCTATGTTTGTTTTCATTTGAACATAATGAATCATACACGTAAATTTTATTCAATATAATCATTGTAAAAGTGTATTTGCTTTTTCTTTTTTTTTTATGTTAAAAGCAGTATATTGTGTAGATTTTTCTTTGTCTATAAAACATATAAAATCATTGATTTTGAATATAATTATTATATAAATTAGAAAATGGCATTTTATTATATCAACACTCAATCATGTTTTAGGAACCTTTTAATTAATCATCTCTGTTAATCTGAATCGCCCTCGAGATCACGAACTCAGCTTAGCTGGCAAGGCAAAATAAGTTATTTCATTTTATTTTAGAACTTTGTATTATTTTTTTAAATTCAATTTTAATGGTTCTATTTCATATGGCTTCACAACGTGTGACCATTTTTATATTATAATAAAATTATTTTGAGTTGTACTATTACAATTTACTCCATTCATATTCAGAATTTGCGTATTTGAACATAGTTATATTATTTTCTTGTTTTCTTGAAACAGCCATTACTTTGCTTTTTCCTTCATATACACGATTAAATTATATTTCTTACAAGGAATTATACGAATGGAAATTTGTGAAATGCGTGGTGATGCACAGTTAAGGGAGAAATTACATATTGTTGGTTTGGCAGAATTCTACAACATACAACAAGTTTTACAAACATGCTTTGTCGATGATTTCATTATTTGGAAACACTTGTGCTTGTGAATAGCTTGTTAATCGGATGATGCACATCAAATCACACGTGAGGACACGAATTTCTGATGTTCATTCGGAAACCGTTTATATATAGGAACAATCTCAATCGACATTGATCCACTTACTTCTGCCGAAGAAACTCATGCAACTTTTTTTTAAAATTATGTAATAAATATGTTTGATTATCAGTTTGCTTTAATTTTATAAATTTGTATAATGTATATTGATTAACAAAAAAAAAAAACTGATAGAGTGGCCTGACTGAAAATCTTTATTCAAAATTTAGCCCGGCTACTACTTAGTTCATGGGAGGCCAACTCTCCTCCCATGAAATAAAAAAAACAATATTTGTTTATCTTTTTTTATAATAAATAGAATTTATTTATAACTATTCGAACAAACAAATTTAAATATGTATCACAGTTTCTTAATTGTACACACATCATTTAACATTTAGACTATTTCGTGGATTCATGAGGCGCTGCATTATTCCGATGACCACTTTTAATTATCACCACCTGAAATCCATTACGTCCATCTGCAGTGTAATGTACAGTACGAGAAGTCCCATCAGCTTCTTTGACTGTGTAAAATCCCTTGACAGTATCACCATCTCTTTCTTCTTGTTGTGTTTTTGTATCTCCACTTTTTCCATCGTTCACACCGTATTGGTAACTGTATTTAGGATAATGCTGTAAGAATATTAAAAAAAATAAGCGTACTTATTACTTTATAATGTTGTATTGCAGACAAATTTAATGTCAATTACTTTTTTATTTATGTACCCAATTCTACAACTTTGTTTCTTAAATTTTATTTAGTGTATTCTTATGTAACTAGACGTTGCAAGTAAACTTTTTTGCTTATTATTTACCAATTTTATATTAAGATAATTTCACAAATAATATAGATATTAAGATATACAAAATAAAACGATGACATTTTTGAAGAGAACCAACATTTGTTATAAAAATCAATATGAAACGTCAAAATGACTAACCATTGAATTAATAACAACAGAAAATGGTGCTGGATTTTATGATTTAATTAAAGTTTTTGATAACCTTATTCGGATCGGAAATAACACTTTTACTCTTATCAACAGGAATTGTTTTTGCATATATTTTGCAAATTATACATACCACACAAATTTATTAAGGAGATATCAATATTTAAAGCTTAGTGCTTGATGTTAGTTTTAACATCCATGTGTTTACACTTTTCATTTTCGATTTAAAACTTCATTTATATCAACTTTCGTATACAAAATACGTATCGCACATACATATAATAAATAGGTGTGCCTACAACGGAACGTTTTTAATTTTGCGAAATGGAGATGTTGGATGGTAGTGGGAAAGCTCTTTCGTGTACAACTAGTGGCTCGTACAAAATTAGGAAACTGTGACAAGTGACTCATGGTTAGTATAAATATCAAGTTTTAACACAATCGCGTCAGTGGTCTTTAAACTTTCGTCGAACATGCAACTTAATCGGGAAAACAGTGCGAAATATGAAGAAAACCGAGTTTCACACTGTTATCAAGTTCCTTACAAAACAAGAAAAGTCTGTTCATAATATACTGGAAGAGATGTTAACGGTTTACGGGGATTCTGCCAGGGAAAAGTATGGTTTGTATGAGGCACAGGCGCTTTAAGCAAGGTAGGAAATTACTTGAAGATGATCCACGTTCGGGGAGACCTATCGAAGCGACTATTTCAAAACTAAAAAAAAGGGAAAAAAACAATAATTAAAGAAGGCACAATTCGCAGAAATGACTGGGGTATCTGATATTTCCATTTTTAAAACTGTTCCTGGTCATCTTGGCATGACTAAGGTCAGAGCAAAGTGGGTGTCGAGAATTCACACGCGCCGCGAAAACATCAGCATGTGGAATGTTTCCGTGCGTTTTTTGACCTCTGTAATAAAGGCAGGGATAGTGTATTGAGTGGAATAGTTATTAGGGATCAAACTTAGGTTCTTCATTATGAACCTGAGTCTATAACTAGAGAATACTACATTTCAATCCTGGAGCTTCTGCATGAAATTTTTCTGTCCACAAAGATCGTTTTGCACTTGCTGCCCTGCATAAAGTGAGCTTGAATAAAGATGTTTTTCCTTGTACTGACTGCATGTATACATCTGTAACATAGTTTGTAACCGTGCTTTGAACTTTACTTGTTTGGTAATAAAGAGGATTATTTATTTATTTAATATATTGAAAAAAAAGTTTTCCTTTCTTTCCCACATTTTGCAAACTTAAAAATGCTCCCTCCCTATAGATTTATTATTATATATTTTATGTTTTACTTACAGAATTACCCTGAATATCATTACCCTCATTATAGTAATCATTCTCATTATAGCTACCATCATCCCCATCATCGTTACTCTCACCATAACCACTCACCCTACCAAGAACATTTCCCACATAATCGCCGTGGAATAGTGTAGTCATAACAATAAGAAGTACCACCTATAAGAGATATAATCATTTAATACATTCTCACTTGCAATTCGTTTGATATGAAACCTTAGACATGATATTGTCCGATTCTGGAGGAGAAAGAAGACTGATTGTACTCTACTGGTATATCGTTATTTTCCTTCGATTTTATATAGGTGGTCTTGTAGATACGGAAGACCAGGTAAATCGTTACAACATACGCGTGAAGTTGAATTTTTACATATGAAAGTTCGTTATTTTAAGACATTAATTCTATGCTAATTTGCTACGCGTATGTATTGATGTTCATAAATTTAGAAACGAGGCCAATTGCATGAAACTACTGGCTCATACAAAATTAGGTAAAAGTGAATTTTATTTATTAGTCGTTTTTAAAACGAAAATTGATTATGTAGTTGTAGTGAAAAACTGATATTAAACACGTGTCTTGCTGTTATCCTGCGGATCATAAAAGCCTTGATCGAATGTGAAGCTAAACCCATAACTGGTGAAGTGACATTTTCGTCATATTATAGGTGAGCTGGGGTTTTACAAACCCCAATTAAACACTTTCTTTTTGATACAGATAAATGGAGACACTCTTGTTATTAATTTTTTTGTAACTTGTTTCATTTGTAAACATGAATATATTTATTGTAACATATATAAAAATGCTGTTTAAACAATTGAATTTTGTTCTATGGACTAAACAAAGCTCTACAAAATGTCACCTTGATACATTTTTTTTATAATAAAAGTGTAAAATGAAACAAAACTATCAAAAAGGTACTGAATTACTAAGAAGGTTAGTAGTAATATATCGAACGAAAAAAATTAGGTGTGGCCACCACACGACTTTCTTCGATAAGAGTAAAAGATCTACTTCCGGTTGGAATTTCGAAAAACCTTTTTAAGACAATTTATCTCAAACTTAATTTTAAGTATATATGAATTCTTTATAAATTTGTTTAAACTTAGTAGTTGACGAAATATTGGCAAAATTCCATTTTTTCACCGAAGTAAACTGCTACTTCCGGTCTACCGATTTCACTGAAAAACCATTCAGATCTCAAGAGGGAGATTATACACGTAAATACAAAATTTGGAATTGATAGCTATAGCGGTTTGACCGCTATCGTGGTCACAGATAGACAGACACACACAGACTTTTTTAAAAACCATTTTTTCGATATCAGGGGACTTTAAAACATCTGCAAAAATCTCGAAGTCGAAAATTTTCATCATCACAATACTTCCTTATACTACGTATAAGAAAGTAAAAGAACACAAAATATTTGAGCCAAGGCAGTTTCACCGAGCTCAGTCAACACAACGACTTACAGTGCGCTGCCGCAAAGAGGAGTGTTACAAGTAACACATACGAATTTTGTTTTTGTGTTTACTTTTTGGACATTTACCACACCTCACCTGCTTTTGTCAGAATTCCTGCTAAGTTTAATCGCTGCTCCCGCGGTAAACAATTGTTGAGAGCTTCATTTTTAGATAGGGCTTCATTTAGCAAGTCTGATTACAAAGTAAATTCTCTTTATTATCGGATTTTCAGGAAATCTAGAAAATATTACGTAAGAATTGACAAGGTTAATGGAGCAAGGTTTAGAAAACGGCTAGTGACCAACGTCTGCTTCGTCGACTTGTGAAATAGACGGTACACTTTTCGTGTAGGGCATCAACTCTCCCTTTTGTTTCATTATAAAACAAGCAATTTTTGAATTACCAGTCTTCAGATCAGTACATTTGTCGTGGTGTATCGAGGACAACATAAAAAAAATGAGGTGTGGCCACCACACGACTTTCTTATACGTATGAGCGTTTCAAATTATAGAATTTCAAGAATTTTTTTATACAAAAATTATTCAAAATCCTATTCTAAGTACTTCTATTCTCTTAATAAATCTCTATAGAATGCATACTTTGCATTATCAAAAAAGTGCTCCTCGCTAAGAGTAAAAGTGCTACTTCCGGTCCGAATTTTCAAATTTCATATATACAAAAAATATTGGAAATCTAGTTTTAAATACTTTTGTACTCTTGATAAATTTATATAGAATGCATAACTTACGACATATTTGCAAAAAATCGCTATTCGATAAGAGTAAAAGTGGTACTTCCAGCCTGAATTTTGAAATTTTTTTTATACAAAAGATATTGAAAATTATGTTCTAAATACTTTTATGTCCGTAACGTAAGAGCCAAAAAGGCATGACTTGCGAAATATTCGCAAAAAACTGATTTTCGATAAGAGTAAAAGACCTACTTCCGGTGGAATTTCGGAAAACTTTTTAGATAAAATTATACTCAATTTTAATTTTAAGTATATATGAATTCTTTATAAATTTGTTAAAACTTAGTAGTTGACGAAATATTGGCAAAATTCGATTTTTTCGCTGAAGTAAACTGCTACTTCCGGTCTACCGATTTTAATGAAAAACTAATCAGATCTCAAGAGGGAGATTATACACGTAAATACAAAATTTGGAATTGATATCTACAGCGGCTTGACCGCTATCGTGGTCACACACACACACACAGAGAGAGAGAGAGAGAGAGAGAGAGAGAGAGAGAGAGAGAGAGAGAGAGAGAGAGAGAGAGAGAGAGAAATTTTTTAAAAACCACTTTTTCGGTATCAGGGGACTTCAAAACGTGGACATCTGCAAAAATCTCGAGGTCAAATTTTTTCATCATCACAATACTTCCTTATACTACGTATAAGAAAGTAAAAAACAGCTTTATTTTTTCTTGGTACGAATGGTCAGTATAAAATTTGGGTATTACAGTGTCATCTTCGTCACTAAAATCACTTGTGTCCAACGTATGCTTTGTCGACTTGTGGAATACACGGTACACCTTTCGTTGAGGGCATCAACTCTCCCTTTTGTTCCATTATAAAAGTGACAACATCTGGCTTACCAGTGTTCAGATTAAAATATATGTCGTGGTGCATCGAGTAAACCAACAGATTTTTTTTTTTTTTTTGTACGAATGGTCACTATGAAATTTACGTGTCTGGTGTTGTCACTAAAATCACTCTCTATTTAATCTAACACACTTTTGGTCCATTGTTCAACACGATGATATTCCAAATTCATTTCCTGGAGAGCAGAGGTAGAAGCAATAGCGAAAAACGATGTACCTACTTAAAAATTACGTAAATGCTGAGTTGGTGTTTGGCCAATCCTAGACTGAAGAAGAATTGAAATATTACGCTAGAGTATCTTTTTTTTGGAGATGCGTACTGCCTCTTAAAGCAAGGAATTGATTGTCTACGTAACCGCTCACAGATCTTTCCTCACTTCTACCTGCTCACCAGTAATTCTAAATTTTGACGGGGTTTGACAAACCACAGCTCACCGAGTATGTGTTAACGTTGTATTTTATTACAATAATTAAATGGGAATTTTCAAAATATAAAATACGTTTTTGAAGTATTAATGTATACTACAATGAACACGTGTAAGTCTAAGGATTATAGAAATTGTTATTACGTCAACCAAACTCGTAACTTGAAATAAAAGACTCTACGACTTTATTGATAGCAGTAAATGCAACTGCTTCATATTTCGTAAAACATCCAGAGGTTTTTCTTTATTAAAAATAACGTGTGTATTTTAGTACTGTGTAAACTCCATCGGAAGAAGAGATAAGTATAGACCGGGTAACAAAATCAAAAAGTTGTTGGATACTTGTCAACATTGGGTGGCATGATATTAAGTAAATTTTTTGCTTGTTGCTTATGCCTCTGGTCTTTATTTAAATTCAAATCCATCCTACAGTTTTGACAAGGTATTTTAAACAGAAGGCGAGTTACAAGTAATGATATTTCATCAGATTTCTCTTACATTGGGTAATAGGTACTTGATGGTATGGATCAAAGACCTAGTGGCAGATTTTAAGAGTCTAAGAAATTACCAGTTGCCATTGCCCATAAGTAAATCAGAAATTAAATCGCCCCTTCCGCCATTATTTCTTTGTTTTTGATCATGGATAGTTTTTATGGTAAAAGTAGCAGTAACAGTTGTTTGTTCTGCCTAACGAATATGATGTCAACACTTACCAACATTTGCTAGTTGATACTGTCACGGTGGCCTTTTTAACTTTACGGTCGCAGGCCTCTAATCCGTGACGAGGGGTTGCTCTGGGGGGAGCACTCGCTTATAATTATAAACTATCAAATGCAAGTGGCGAGGAGATTGAGTCGTTTCAATAATACTACTTGTTAACAATTATAACTATATTTATTAACACTAATCACAAGTCACAAGTGGAGGGGATCACAAGTGATCCTCCTTGCGGAAGAACACTTATCGATTATTGTATTCTGTTCGGAATATCGTTCTTTTATTACCTTGGTAACGCCGAGTCCATCCTTACCTCGCTGAATCGCACATTCCTTCCGTTCGATCAATTTCCGTTGAACTCATCGAACGGATCGACAGGATGCTAGGTAAGTCAGGATTCAGGTTACCGCGGCAATACTTCTAGTACTATACAGAGTGTTGATTCGCGATAATACTTCCCTTAATTCGTTTACTATTAGGCGATTTTGACACATGCATTCGACGAATGAATTATTAACATAATACATTAAATAGACATATGATTACTTATTCTGTCGCCATTGGTATCGAATATAAAATACAGATGTTAATAAATAATTAATGTAGCGATAAATTGTGTCTCAACACTTTCCAACATTTGAATACTTGGATATTTGTAACCATGAATTATTATTAGTCGCCTATGTTGCAAATGAATTCGGTGCTTCCCCGCATTTGTCCAAAAGTTAGTAAAACCACAACGAAACTTACACACACAAACAATGCGGATATATAATAATACAAACGGAAGAATATAGATAATTTCCGCTGGAGTGCAACGGTATACACGAGCTTCGGATTTGTTGGTTATCGTCAATGGTGTAGACAAGGAATATAAGGTGGGATATCGTTCGTAGTAGAAGTAACAAACCGAAGATCATCTTAATGACAAGTCGCTATATCTAGCTTCTGAAGATCGTCAGATCTGTGGACAACAACCGATACCGAATAAATGAAATTTACATGGTTGATTTTATCTCAAAATATATTCCAGGTTATTCCTAGTCTATTTAGCTTTGTGATGTTTCGGACATATGTTTGTTCTTTGATTTTGTAGAGAAAAAGGAAAAGAATTTAAAAAACATTTTTGCTCATTTGGTATTTATTACTTGTATTCTTATGAAGGATACAATAAATTATTTTCGAAATAATTTACTTCCATTGTCATACTTCAGTGTAATTTAAAACCTTTACCTCGATATATGATTTTTAGCTGAATAGTTACATATCAGATTTCAAATGTTATGACTAGGGGGCGGGCACGAGCAGTTGATGACTCATCGCCCATGGGCGCACTATTGAAATGTTGTATTTTTAAAGAGGTTTTAATTTTATTTATATAATTGGATAACAAGTGGCTGGTGATCTATAAAATACAAAATACATTACTATTTGTTCATTTTGTTGTTCAAGTCGAGTAAAGGAGTATTAGTATTTACTAGCAAAACTTTCTCAAGGTTCTCTTCTGTAAGACTTGTTCTCTTTGAATTAAGTACATCCTTGTAGATAGAAAACGTCCTTTCTACATCGCAACTGGTTATACGTGCGTACTGGAAATATTCTTTTATTTCAACGTATTTAGCAGTTAGATTTTGTGTCATTGTCCCCATACACAATTGCCGCCATGTTATTAAATGTGTATTTCTATGAAAAACTGCGTTTAACTTTTGCCGAAGGCCACATCCGAAGTCATTTGGAATACTTTTCAAATTATTAATAGCCACATCTAATGTGGTTAATCCATCTTTTAGTTTGAGATTTCGATTTGCAAAATATGTGATTAGTTTAGGCAAATTTCCAAAGTGTTCCTAAAGGAATAACAACTGATTTTTTAAATTTGGGATTTGTCTTAGTTCCTTGCACTCAGAAATACTTCGAGCATCGTCATTTAAACATGTAACGAAATTTTGTAAACTATCGAAATTCTCTGCATAAAAACAACTAGCTTCCAGCCATGTTCCCCATCTAGTTATTACTGGCTAGGGTGGCAGTGACAAAGATGGCAGTTTTTCCCTTTAAAGGGCCACTCTCAATGGTGCTTTTCTAAAAAAAAATTTAAAAACGGATACAAGTCTTTCATCTTCCGGATAGTTGTCTCTGATATATTCACAGATTCTGTGGAGAGCATGTGCTACACAAGTGATATGCAGCATATAAGTATATGTTTCCTTTAATAGTCTGCCTGTTTTTAACATATATGCGGCACTGTCACTAACAATTAAAAGTGTTTTTCCCCTGTACATGTCGCCCGAATGAAGCATTTTGTGCAAATTCTCGTCAATGGTTTTAGCAAATGTTCCCCATCAACTGGATTTATAACTTTAGATAGTAGCATCTAAAGTTATAAATCCAGTTGATGCGTTATATGGAATAGTTGGATGTAGTACACCAGCTACAACATTTACCATACAGCGTCCTAATATATCGACAGTTTCGTCAGCACTTATCCATAGGTACTGATTTGAAAGATGTCTTCTAATGCATTCTACTGTTTTCGTGAAGCATTTAGAAACATAATATTTGCGTAAGGTAGATTCATCAGGAAGATTTCTACCAGTATGTTTTTATAGAAATGTTTTGAAAGTGGGATTGTCAAGTTTCTTTAATGGGATATTAGCCGCCACTAAAGCTTCATAAAGTTCTTCGTTAAAATTGTCAGCTTTCAACGGATCCAATTTCAGTGTATGTTTTAGCGATGCTAAGTGACATTGTACGTGTCCTTTTTGGGCATTCTGTAACGATATTTTACAGACTTTGCAATAAATATCGGAATCACTGACAAAGGACATACAATCAGTATGACCCTCAATCCAACTCGCCATTGTTTCACGATGTATTTCTCGACGTTCTTCCGTATCATATCTGAAGAAGTAACATAAACAATGTTCTCTAGATCTAAATAAATGATAACTAAAAATGTACGCGCATGTTATTGAAACTAAACGAAATCCAGTGCACACTTACGTCTAGATAATTGGGAGAAGCCGATTCAATGAAACGGGATTAAACAGGAATTATTACATAAATTACGAAGTACGTAATTAACAGTCAAAACAATGAAAAACGAAACTAACGTAGGTATGAATAGGTATATACATATATCTAACTTTATTTCTCTTGGGAAAGATAAGGTAAATATAATAAATGTTAGAAACCCCTCGCGTTTCTACCTATGCCGATGAAGAAAGGATTTTACTCATAAATTCCTTTTTTGATGGGCATTTTTTGTTGTTGTTTTCAGTAACTTTTCAAGTAAATAACAGATGTTGCAGTTCACCATATGAATAATGCTATTCAGTAACTGTGTGTTGTTTACATTATTTCTTTGCTCCATTGCAACTCCGTCGTAGTTTAAACCTGGGGCGTCCGCCCCCTAGTTATGACGAAAAGAACTTTACAAAATGTTATAAAAAATGTTTATTGCAACGGTTATCTATCAAGGTACATACAGATTTTCAATTTACTAATTATAGTTCTAGTAAAGAATTAGTTACTAAGAATGGTGCATTGGGGAATATTTGTTTTATATCATTTCGACATAGCAATACATTGGAGGCCAATTCCGATTCGATGGAGATTCAGTTTTCACTTGGGGCCCTGTATCATCGATACAGTTTATCCATTTCCCTAGAATTAATGAGTTTTGATTCTCAACTCTCTGTTGTAAACAGTAAAATACGCTACAGGCACACTTCTGTATATTTGCATTGGACTTACTACACATTAAGAAATACTATGTTTCAAAGTAATAAACATTAAAAGTTTAACAAAAATTGAAGAGTGGTATTCAATTAGGTACAATTTGCTGTATTCAAAATGAAATTTGAATTTGTTTTATGAACTATGCTGATTCTACTAGTTTGAAATGATTTTCGGAATGTCGCATTACACATTAAGAAATACTATGTTTCAAAGTAATAAACATTAAAAGTTTAACAAAAATTGAAGAGTGGTATTCAATTAGGTACAATTTGCTGTATTCAAATTGAAATTTGAATTTGTTTTATGAACTATGCTGATTCTACTAGTTTGAAATGATTTTCGGATTGTCGCATTTAAAATTTGACGTTCAACTTTATTTTATTACTATTTTATTTTATTACATGTGTTTCAGCATAAAAAGACATCATCTGCGTCCGACGAGTTGTCACGGTGTCTGCCTAGCGCCACAAAATGTCGTGGCGATGACGTGGATGTGCGCAGCGATGTACGGGCATCGTTTGAATTAAATAGAAGATGTCTGTGAAAGATTTCGGCGACATCTGTCACGGCACTCGCAAAAACAAAGCACTACGAGTATATAAGGAACTGTGGAATATGTGGATCCAATAACTAGCTAATAGATGGTGATGGATATATGCGAAGTCTAATTTTAACATGTATCATGATAACACCTTTGATGAAGCCTGATGTACGTACATTGTTGTTCGCAATGCCGGCTTGGTGTTGATATGTTACACTCAAAATTAAAGTTCACCATCTATTAGCGAGTTACTGGATGCACAAATGTAGATATTCCACAGCTCCTAATATAGTAGCCTCGCTACTTACGAGTGAATGTCACCTAAGTGCGTTGATTTTGGCTGATAGATGTTGCTGAGATCTCTTATAGACACCAGGTCTTCGATAATACTTCGATAATTCAAAAATGTTTTATATAAAGCACCCATTAAATGAAGAATATAGGGAGGGAAGTATTAAAAAGTGGGAAGGCCAGATTTTACATCAATAACAATCAAGAAAGAATTACTTAGACTCCACAAATAGCTAACAGGTAATTTCAAAGTGTTAGAGCTTAGCTTCGACTTTCATAACCACCTTAAACTAATGGAATAACGTAGTAGCAATGATTAAACGCTGCAATTAAAAGGAATTTTGTTTAGAATTCTTTTTACTTGTAACATTCATATATTACCATTTAGAATAAATAGGATTTTTTTGTTTGGCAAATGACAAGCCACATTTTTTTAAAAAAAAATTAACTTTTGCTTTATTATTTGTATTTTTCTGACCGGTAAATCTCGATCTCTTGATATAGACCTCAATACTCTCATTAATTTATTCCTGGGAAAAAAATTTTAATACACATTCTTTGAAAAATATTTTATATGTACACTTCGCCGCAAAATTAAGGGATAACAGATGTATGTATAATGTAATACATTTTGATAAGTACTTGTAAACATGGAATGTTATTGGTTGATATATAAAGAAAAGACGATTTAATCACCTTTGTGATTATTTATTTCAATAATTCATAAACTAATTTTAACAATATACAATAAATAAGGAACCATCACATTGACGAGAAAATGAATAAACATTAAAAAATCAACAATAAAAGTTAGTAACGGGTGTGACACCCCTCGCTCTTATGCAAGCCCTCATTCTATCTGGCATACTTCGAATTTGTGTATCAATCTCTTCTTGAGGAACTGCTGCCCAAATTTCTTGCAATCTTATTGACAGTCCTTGTAATGTTCTAGGAGGATGTTCCAGAGATTTAATCTGTCTCCCGAAATTGTCCCAGAAATGTTCAATGGGATTAAGATCTGGGCTTCGCCCTGGCCACTCTAAAACATTTCTCTTGCCTTACGATGTTGGCAATGTGTGGCCGAGCATTATCATGCATGAATACAAATTCTGGCCCATGTAGAGCACCAAATGGTTCAGCAATTGGAACTATAACTTCATCCCGATATATTACGGCATTCATTGTTCCCCTATTTATGACATACATGTCTGTACGGTCTTCAAGAGTTATGCCACCTCACACCATAACTGATCCGCCACCAAACTTTTCCTCTTCTCGTATGGCACACTGTGCAAAGCGTTTACCTTGTCTTCTCCATTCTCTATCACGACCGCATTAGTTGAAAGGCAGAACCTGGACTCTTCCGTAAACAAAACGTGTCTCCAGTTTTTAATTTCCCAATGGGAGTGCGTTTGAGCAAATACTAAACGAGCTCTTCGGTGGGCAGCCGTTAACACTGGCCCAGTAGCAGGTCGGTGCCGTTTTAGACCAGCATCAGCCAACCTTCTCCGAATGGTATCTGCGCTTACTGCGACACCAGTTGAATTCTGGAGGTCTTTTCTTAATGCTTTAGCAGTACAAAATCCTCTTCGTTTAGCATTAATCTTCAATAATCGGTCTTCTGCGATCGTTGTCTTGCGTTTTCTACCTTGGCCAAGCCGTCTGCGGTAGCTATCAATCTCTTGGTATCGTCACCAAGCTCTACTAATGACAGATTGTGTAACACCCAGTCTTCGGCCAACTTCTTGTCGAGGGTACCCTTCTTCGATTAGGGTTACCAATTTTACAACTTCAACTTCCGATAAATGACGATGTTGCCTGTTATAGTTCATGGTTTGATTGACGTGTAGGATATTTAATGACGTTTAATTTTTTTTTTATTGGATAAAGTAATCAAAATTGACACCAAACATAGTAATTTCAATAAATTCATGTTTTTTAGAAACACTTTAAAAAGCAGATTTATACCAAAAAAAAAAGAATAAATTGCAAATAAAATTCCTTCATTAATTTTGCCAAAAAAAAGTTTAAGTGTATATAATATTCTACATTTTCAAATTTTTTTTCAGCAGTACTGTTTAGTGACTCATCACATTCTAGTAATAAGCCCTTTAAGGGTGTTGTATACCAAACTAAAAATTTCGACGTCTTCGCGGCGGGTTAAGGGGGGTTCTACTCAGAGGTGGAGCTTGCCAATACCCCACTACCATGTACTGTTTTGCTAAATGCTATAGTAAAAATCTAAATTGTACAGTTCCCGGTTTATAAGTACCGCCCTTATGGGAGCGATGCATTCAAAATAACATACGTACGATGCGTTAAGTGCTATTTGTCTCTGTTCAGGCTACACATACTCTACGTAACGTAGGTGCTAGTAATATTTTGTATGATTTATTTAGTCTGCGAGTCTAGGCGCTACAGAAATGTAAATTGTAAGTTTTTTTAGTCAGACATATGTTCAATAAGTCAAAAGTTAATATGTAAGATGGAATTATGATTAAAAGAAATATTACTTAGTGTCTATGAATACTATATAATAATAATAATACTTTGTTCAACGGTACTATGTCATCGTCTTGATTATCTTTTCCATTGGGCGTATTGAAAATCACAGGATAATTATTTATATCTATAGGTACTATTATTATACAGGGTGGCCGCCAAGGTATCCGAGAAACTTCGCACGTGAATTCAATGACTAATTTTAAGCAAAAATGTTTCTATTCACTTTTCCCGAATTCCTAACGGTTCTTGAAATATCGGAGTTCGAAGCTGTAATAAATTACTAGAGGGTTTAGAAAAAAATGTGATTTATTTTATGGAAAGCCTAAGGAGCATTATTAAAGTTGCTCAATGTGGCCACCGCATTGTAAAATGCATAACTAAATCTTCCGTCAGAGTCCTCGTTCCCACTTGTAGTTCTCCATATTGTTTTTCGCCTCATAAAACTTTTCTAAGGAAAGTAATATTAATTCAATTTAATTTGGTATTTATTTTTATTAGTAAGTAATTGGGGGAAAGAAGCGAAATGAGGTAAAATGCCCATTGACAATTATTCTCAATTAGTCGACCAGATGTGAGAGGAATGCAGTCTTCAAATTTCTATGTTATGTAAGAGTATGATGTTTGAAGTATTATTTTGTTGACGGCGCTAATATCGTGTTGATTTTCTTTTCCATTGGGCGTATTACAAATCGTTCTATAAAACAATTTATTATGTTATGATGTACCCTATGTTATAATTTACCTTTCATAATGTTACTTAATGCTAAAGTAAATAATAATGAATTGTACCTATATACACAGTATATGCATTTATATTTAAATTATGTGTCACTTGATTTAAATACTCGTGATATACGACATTTATTTCTATCTATATTATTACATACGCAATACATACAGGAATATGTTTCTCCATTTACATTTCTCCAAAAGTTCAAAGCAAACTTTTTAATTGCATCTCTTATATATTACAGAACATAAAAATACATACAAAAATTAAAAAGTGACGTATTAATAATTTAAATTCATTCTGTGAAAAACGAAGAATAACTATTTATGATATGTAGTGCAAAATGTCGTTCATAAACGTCGTCATTGTATTTATCACCAGAGCTATCAAAAGCTGTAGAGGGGCCTGGGTAAGGGAGATGGCGGCGAAGAAATAGAAGTATTTACAAGGGTAGGAGTCCTGGTTATAGCTTTTGAAAAGAATGTCGTTAATGTAGTCTGCTTTGTAACTTGTAAAACTTCATTTATTGGCCGTTCAACTTTCGTGAACTGTTCAACATTTGAATCCATACCTTCTAGTTTTATTGGTTTCATTCACTTTCCTCTACTGGTTCCTCTTCCGGGAGCCGTTGTACTTCCAACTCTATTAATTCTTCAATATCCTCCGCTTCAGCTTTTAAATTAAGTATGTTAGCAAGTTCCACTACTTTATGTATGACATTAGTGTACTCGTCTTAGTCAAAATCTAAATTATTCCTGAACACTTTCTGACATTTTACATTTTTCCATAGACCCTGCACACATCTTTCTGTCACTTCTTCCCACGCGGTTTCAATGTTCTTTATGTATTCTAAAATATTATATGACTTTCAGAAGTCACGAGTTATTTCATTACTTTCTGTTGCTGTTATGGCTTTGGAAAACGTTGTGCACAAATAGTATTATTTAAACGTAGCTATTGTACCCTGATCCATTGGTTGTAGGATAGCGTTTGTGTTTTTAGGCAGATACACCACCTTTACATCTGGGTGTAAATCATCAAGATGTTGGGGATGACCTGGTACATTGTTAAGCAGAAGGATAATTTTAAATGGCAAGTTCTTTTTCAAACAATATTAACCGACGGTATGAAGCAGTTGAGGAACCATTCCTCAAATAATGCTTGCGTCATCCATGATTTGTTGTTTGCACGATAGTAAACATGCTTTAATGCACATGGGTTCTCAAAGCAATAGATAAGAAAAAGTTTTAACTTCAATCCAGCGACATTACCTCCTAACAACAATGTAATTGTATCTTTAAATGCCTTAAAACCGGCATTGTCTCCGTTTCTACGTGTATATAGAAGCTCTCGGAATTTTTGTTTTGTATCTGGTCATCAACCAAATCGCGAGGAGCTTTTCCATCTCATGAATCAAACCTTTCCGCTACATAGTTATTTCGGCTTTAAAACCTGTCGATGATTATAATGCATCTTTTACGCATCAACAAAACGTATCCGAGTATTCCCCACGTTAAACAGTTGTTTGTTGCGGGGAATACCCGACGCAGAAGCTCGAGCGTCGAAGTCGTATGCCCGAGCGGTCGTTAAACGGTTTTTAGACAGGTACGTTACAAGTATAAAAGTATTTAGAACTTAATTTTCAATACCTTTTGTATAAAAAAAAAATGTCAAAATTCGGAACGGTAGTAATACTTTTACTCTTATCGAATAGCGATTTTTGCAAATATTTCGCAAATTATGCATTCTATATATATTTGTCAAGAGTACAAAAGCATTTAGAGTTGGATTTGAAATATTTTTTGTATAAATGAAAATTCAAAATTCGGACCGGAAGTAATACTTTTACTCTTAGTGAGTAGCATTTTTTTTGCAAATATCTCATTAAGTATGTATCCTGTAGAGATTCATTAAGAGACTGGAAGTACTTAGAATAGGATTTTGAATAATTTTTGTATAAAATAATGTTTAAAATTGTATGATTTAAAACGCCCATACGTACAAGAAAGTTGTGTCGTGGCCACACCTCATTTTTTCCTATTATCTTGGCTAATTTCGGCTTTTTTTTAAAATACGTTGGAACAACCCTAGAAAAACCTGATACGACTGTCAGAATTTAGATTTTCGGAAAGAGGGGGCTAACTTCTCACTTTTGGATTTTTTTTTTTTTTTGCAATATCCTTCGATATACCTATAAGAGATACGGTTTTAAGGCATTAGAAAAATGTTTAGAACAAATCTACAACTACATGAAACAACCGTCAGAATTCAATTTTCGCAAAAAGGGGGGCTGTAAGATATCGTTTTTTCCTATTAACTCAGCCAATTATGACTTTTTATTTGAAATACTTTGGAACAATCTAAAACAAACCTAGAACAACCGTCAGAATTTCGATTTTCGAAAAAGAGAGGGGCTAACTTCTCACTTTTGGATATAGTTTTTTTGCAATATCTTTTGATATATGAGACACGGTTTTGATGTATTAGAAGAGCGTTTCGAACAAATCTAGAACAACCTGAAACAGAATTTCAATTTTCGCAAAAAGAGGGGCTGTAAGAAAATCGCTTTTCCTTTTAACTCAGCCAATTACGATTTTTTTTTTGAAATACTTTGGAACAATTTAAAATAAACCTGGAACGACCGTCAGAATTTTGATTTTCGAAAAAAGGGGCGCTAGCAAAAATTTGTTTTTGCCATTTTCTCGGCCTATTATAATTTATTTTTTGAAATACTTTTGAACAATTGAGAATAAACCTAGAACAACCTGGAACAACCGTCAGAATTCCGATTTTCGAAAAAAGGGGTCTAACTTCACACATCCAAAAGTGAAACTAAAACGACATGTGCGTGTATCATTAAGAATTTTTCAAATTTCCGGAATATGTCGCAGAGTGAGTAATTAAGAATTTTTTGGATTACGGAATACTCACCCACGCAAGTATACCAGCACTTCGTATCTATACAAGAAATTATTTTGAAGCGTACGGCTTCCTGAGAAGACCCAAAGTAGATAGAAAGTCATCCATGTCTCGCTAATTCTTGGACCGAAAATATTCATTATATATATGAATGACCCCGCCCTGTAGTGCCCCAGACACGGAATTGTGTCTATATGCGGATGATACCACGTTGTTAGTAAGGGGGAAAGAACTCCAAGAACTAACAGCAAAATCTGCAGCTGACATCCAAAAAGCAGAGGGCTGGTTTGCGGCAAATCACCTGAAAATAAACCCGAACAAAAAACAAAACATGAAATTTTCCACGAAAACAACAGAAGATCGGGAAAAGCCAAATTTTTGGGTCTGATAGTGGACTCCAATCTGAGGTGGGGACACTGGTAGACTGACGTTTGTGGTATTCACCATAAGAAGACTGAGACATGTATGCACATACGAATCTGCAAAGGTGGCGTACTGTTCGTATTTTCATTCTCTTCTAAGTTATGGAACTCTCTTTTCGAGACAGACGGCTGATGCAAATAGAATATTTCTACTGCAAAAAAGGCTACCAACAAACACACATTTTATCCAAATGGAAACAAACATGAGTACAACACACTAAGTAGAAAGCATCTAAGAACCCCTTATCATTGACTTTCACTGTTGCAGTCGGGTGTCGATTATTGGGGTCCCAAGCTATATAACCACTTGAAGAAGAACTTAAAGACCTACCACCTGACGAGTTCAAGAAAAGGGTCAAAGGGCTGCTGATGGAGAGGAAGTACTACGGCGTCGAAGATTTTCTGGCAATTAACGCGAGCTGCTGAAGTATATAACATTCTATCATTTATTATTATTTGTTTATTTGTGTATACCGTTGTTTGTCATATTGTTGATACAATGATCTTGTTATACATATATACACTTTAATTTAAATTAATGTGATATTTTATGTCAAATGTGATAATTACCACAAGATTACTCAGATATGACGATAATCTGTAATTAATATAATGTTAATAATTATAGATGAGTAAATATACATTATTATTATTATACTATTATTATATTATTATTATATTAAAACAACGCTAATATATTTTCGAATTAAAAATGACTTTGTTTTGTTGGCGTTTGCAGAACGAAAGGAATGTCATTATATTATTATATTATAATGTACTATTTTTCGTGAGTGAAAGGAACAAGATTCTATTGGTGGTATAGTATGTTAAAAAACAATTTTGCAGTTACTTCGGTTTTGCTTACTCCAGAAATTATTGAACAATCAAATGAACACATATTCCATGGAAACAACGTTCGAGAAGTCCGGGCGAAGGCGGTAAATAAGGGAGATTCACTTTGCTCTTGATCGCGGATTGCGTGAATTCCTTGAAGCGAAGTTGAGATAGTGTGTATTTGCAAGTGGCACCATCGTACAATGCCATGAAGATGACCTGTCCCGCGGCTTCAACGCACAGTATTCTTCGTCTCCGAAATTTTTCTTCGCAAATGAAGCAAACGCTTATTTCCAAAGAGCCAGAAAAGATAAGTCCTAACGTAGAGACGGTCATCTCTCTACTGCCCTTCAGACAAATTGAGGCATTCTCTGCAACTTTACATTTGCATCAAACGCTAAAAAAATTTTTCGCGCCGAAAAATAGTGAAAACCCATTTTTGAAAATTTTGGCGCCCTCTGCTTTTTCCGCTTTTGGCTGTAGCGCAGCGAGTACATTAGATAATTTGTAGATATTGTTTTTTTTTGTTAAAAAAATTTTTTGTTCGACCAACCATTTACGCCGAGAATCCATTCAAAAACTTTTTGAGATTACCAAAAACCCACAAGGAGTTCCAACTTTTTGGTTTTAGAGTCGTCGCATGCCCCACTAACGATTTATCAAATAAAATAGTCTCCCATATTTTCTTCCAAAAAAAAATATAGAATGACTACTATAATATCATGTATTGAATCGAATTTCATTGTTTTATTATTATATATAAATTATTTAAAATTTAATGTTTATTCATTATTATTATGTAAGTACATCTGTAAAATAATAAGTCCTATTTCTGTCTGTTCTTTATTTACCATAACAGGAAAAGTAATCTAGTTAAATTTTTAAAATAAAAGATATCCTTTTGGAGCAATTTCTGGTTTACTTCAAATCTTTTTATAACTGTCCGAACACTGAATCGTTTGAGAGTAATTTTTTACTAGGTCGTAAATTAACTCTTTTGAACGTCTACCAGTCTGCTACAATATCTGACGATCTGTACAGATGAAGTACGCACCATCTATATCCATCTCATTTTCGATATTAGTTTTACATTATTTTTAACTCACTTATAAATGTCAGTAGTATTTTATCTTGATAAATGTAAAATAGTGGAAGAACTAAAAAAGCTAGTATTATTTATGAATCATATGTAATACTTTTGTTTAAGTTTGTATTTATGTAAAAGTTATCAAAGCCTACCAGAAAATGTGTACAATTTTATGAAATGTAATACAAAATAATATAAGTAAATTTAACAAAAAGAAAATATACATTAATTTTATAAAGTTAAATCAAGGTTACTAGATAATGTTTTCAATTTTATGAAATGTAAAATAATATAAAAAATGTTTAATACATACTCAAAACCGTAACAAGGATTTCTGTATTCCGAATATCGCTCGTAAAGTGAATCCCCACCTAAACAAAGTAACTCCGCCCTGTCTTGGATTGCAAGGATATATCAAATATTTCACTGCAGGTGGCGTACTAAAGCAGTGCCAAAAATCCATTTCTTTCTTATCAAATTACACATTTATCTTAATAAATACGAAAAAATTTTGCTAGAAATTAATGTTCACAATAATATGTTATACGTCGATACGCATTTTATTTTTCGATTGTCTATTTATATTTAATTTTTTATAACAATTAATAAAAAATTGAAAAAACAAAATGCCAAAGGACGTGTAGATAAACATTATAAGAATATTTCATCTAAATCATTCTTGCATAAAGTTTAAATGTAGCCTGTAATCTGTAAATATTTGAAAATGTACCTATACAACACCCTTAAGTGATTTTTACATGAGCCAAATTAGAATAACTTGGCGGAAGTAAATTCCTTATTTGCGTATATACAGAAGAGTTGTTTTCGCAATGCATAATTCTCTAGAATACAGTCTCCTCTCGCGGCACAGAAAAGGTTGGTATAAGTTATAGGAATTCCTTGATTGAATAAAATTGGAAATAAATCTTAATCACTTACATAAATCTCTGTAATTATCTGATCATCATTGGCAAAGCATTTAATTTTTTTTATTTCCGCTGAAATACTTTGAAATATATAAAACAAAATTATTTAATTTTACGTTTTTATTGCAATTTATAAATTAGTCACATATTAATACTTTCCATGTCCATATACGGCAGGGTGACTTGCATGGCCAGACCGAGATACTACAGCATTGAATCCATTATGCTTATCAGCCTGGTATTGGACTGTACGTGTTGTACCATCGGCTTCTTTAAGAGTGTAGTATCCTTTTACAACATCGCCGTCGCGTTCTTCTTGCTGAGACTTTTCATCACCAGTATGTGGATCGCTGACATCATAGTTGAAATTATATTTAGGGTAGGCCTATAAGTTAAGGCGTTAATAGAATTAAAATATTTTTGAAACAGTAATACTTACATTACTCTCTCCTTTATCATAACCTCCATAACCACCATCAGATCCACCATATCCACCATATGATTGTAATTGAGAATTTGCTTGAGAACTAGCTCCACCTCCGATGATATTGCCATAGCTGTTGAGGTAACCAGCATACGCCGAAGCGATTAAAAGGGATGATACTAAGATCTGAAAATGATCAGCAATAAATTAATAATTAAATTATATCAAATATTTCACTAATTTGTTAGCCACTTGATAATTATAAATAATCCAGAAAATTGCATGCAATTTTATTCCAATGCGAATTCAAAATTTTATTTTCCATTTAAACACTAATATCTGTTAATTCCGTAAATCCATTTTGGAAGAAGCGAAAAAATCATTTCATTCACACATATTTTAATGAAATTGTAAAAAAGAGGCACTACACTTCACCTTTGCAAACATTTTTGATATGCTGTTCTTGATCAGGCCAATCGAAGTACACTGATTTTTTTAGTTCCTAGGCGGGTGTTTTTATACAGGTGACGACCAAAATATACGGAAGACATCACGAAGATTACACAAAACGTATTACAATTTTTTCCTGCCCATACATATTCGTATAATAGAAAGTTTAAATAATTATGCTCCGAATACTTACTCATACCTTACGTTAGAGTCCAGGCGGTAATTATATGAAGTTACTCATCTGTGCAAATAAGCACACCGCGAACAAAAGATAATTTATTTGTAACAAGTTGATGGATAGTCGAAATCGCTCATAGTTTAACGATATGATTAATAGTTTATTTTAACACATAATCGGCGACTACGTGAATTTAAATGTTTTGCATAAATAATCAAATATAATATAAATTTCGAATATGCTATAAAAGTTAATCAAAAAATGAGGTGGTGGACACCACACGACTTCCTTATACGTATTGCCGTGATCCTTGCATATTTTTAAAAATTAGAATAATATTAAGAATTAGTTTCAGTGTTAGAAGGAAGAGAAATCGTAATATCAACTTGTTTATTTTTGATTTCAAGCATAATACAATACAAGTAACACAAAGGTATAATGGGTTGCCTATATTTAGATATAGAAATTCTAAAAATTAAATATGATTTATTGTTATATTATAGGTTGGATAAGTATCAAAATTAAGTATTATATAGGTACAAAATAAAAAACAAAATAAGTCTAAGCAATATATATTTCTTTTGTAGAAAAGATAAACAGGAGGTATGGTTTGTATACACTGAAAAGCAACCTAACTTTTCACAAGGCGTGAAAATAGCTTTAAATATTTTAAATAATGGACCTTTGTTTAAAAACAAAAAAGGTACTTAAAGCTAACAAGAGAGAAAGAGTCATGTTGAGGAATGGAACAGTAAAGAGAGTGAGTCATTTAAATGCTATAAAACTATATGAACAGGGTCACATTCGTTATGCACAAGACGAAAATATGGTAGAATAAATAATGTGAATTTAAACGTGCACAATGTGACAAATTTATAAGAGAGATTTTAATAAATTATGCTTAAAGAATATAGAAATTACCTCAAACTTATGACTATAAATAGGAAAAGGATGTAAGTTAAATATTCTTACACGATATGGTCAGCAACAATGTTCTGTATAAACAACAACTGAACGAATAAAAATATACATTCATGAATTTGTATGTGTGTGTACAGGAGCTTCCATAGACAATAACAATAACTTGTGTGGTTTAGAAGCCCTGCAAAGAAAAAAAATATAGTAGGTATATACATTGTTTCAGTTTCTTGCAGATACCGTGGGAAAAGTCCTGGATAGAAATTAGAGACGACGTAGTAGGTCCGACTAATCGTTGTAATGCAAGTGATGTGGGAAGAAGAATTCCTGTTATCTGTAATATATTTCCAGTTTTACCTAATCCAGATATTTCTAAAAGAAAATTAAGGATTGTGTTAGCAAATGGAAAAGAAAAGTATGTAACAAATAATGAGAAAGGCAATACGTTTATAAACAAATACAAGGAGGGACTGTATTAAGAAGATAGAAAAATATACCTACCGATGGAAAGGCATAGGAAGTTGGTGAAAAGACTTTTTAAATAAACAAACAATTCGGAGTGTTGACGTTGGTGAATGAACTGTCAAAAACAATATATGCGTGTGTGTTCGTGTAGCAGCGACAACTTGCAGAAAATGAACACCAGAGATTTCACCGAGGACGCTTCGATACCAACTTAAAGTTTAGTTAGAAGGAGGGCGCAATGAATAGCCGATGTTCTTTTGTTTCTCGTATACCGTAGTCGACATATTTTAATTTCTGATACGAAAGTAGAAAGACGAAAAGAGCGCGACGAAATAAACTAAAGATAAACATAAGCGAGGCTGCCAAGACAGTACACTCGCGTGAGGGTCCCCCGACATCGACACTGCGTTGCTCTTCCACCACTGTTAGCAAGCAGGCATCGCTGCATATTATAAGGTCATATTCTGCATGCGATAGAAGTGTAAACCGAAATTAAAACTTGACGACTACGGTATATTTCAAAAACAGGAATGAACATGAAGTAATTATTATTTCGACTTCGAAGGATGAAGATATAATAATTAAAAGCTAACAAAGAATTTGAGCGTAGGGTTCGATACACTACGGTTAGATGCATAATTATTTAGTTTGTATTAGTATATAAATTTAATTTTCATTCATTTTATTTAGAGTAATTTTCTTTTGATAATTTTTTATTTAAATATGGAGAAGCCTAAGGCAGAATTTGAAGGGATATTTGATGAAACAAGGTAAGTTGTTCAATTGTAAAGGATTATTAATACTGCTGTGCGTTTCTAAGAATACAACGTGAAAATTTTTAGTCTAGTATAACGTTGAGCAGTAAGAGTTAAATAGATATTATCCTGTTAACTTATAATAATTCATTACTTTTTTTATAACAAAGAATGGATCATTAATAGTGTTGGGTGTGAGGAGAATACAACGTGAGAATGTTTATTCTCAAACACATTATCAAGCATCATTAATTGTTGCATTTCATCTTTGATTTAAAATTTCAAAACATAATAATATACTTAAAAAAAAGGAATGTTTTTGTGTGGCAGGTATTGAGACGCTAGCAGTGATACGTGCGAAAGTTTGCGGCTAGTGATTAATTCAGGCTAATCTCCGAACATTAACCATTGCACAGTTCTAGATTATCAGAGCATTATGTGCAAATATAATGTTTCTGGTAAAATAGAATCAGCTCAATATTAACAGATTACCTATCGGGAATCGAGTTTTTTTGTTTGTTTAAAAGAGGATAAATAGTTCATGACTATCATTATCGATATATATATTTTACAAAACATTATATCCGAAAGATGGTAGAAATGTTTTCTTTCAATTACGTGTATTATAAAATTTAATGTGGATATAGTATAGCAATGCTATCTATAATTGATGTTCTAATAAAAATATACAAATATGATTTTTATATAAACTTAGCCTTTTCTTTAATAAAAAAATTATAACCTTATCCCAGAATAATACTGAACAAGAGATTTACCAGGAGACAAAGAGGCTGAATACACTGCTAGAATTCATAAGTACTTACAAAGTACGTGCTGTTGAGAAATAAGTTGATGCATAGAATATAAATTATATCAACTATTAGCATTCAGTTAAAATCATTGAATTTACAGCAAAAGTGATATAGTGTCCAACGTGTGTCTATGGTCATTATATTTAATAAATAATGCTGGTACCAGCACACAGCATTAATTATATGGCGCCCAAACGTGGGGCAGTGTATTCTTGTTTCTTTTTGTTAATTAACAGCATTAATTATATGGCGCCCAACGTGGGGCAGTGTATTCTTGTTTCTTTTTGTTAATTAACAGCATATATTAATTATATGGCGTCCAACAAAGTGGAGCAGTGTATTTTGCTTATTTTTGTTAATTAACCATAATTAAATGCCCAAATAAGTGGTGCATTTTTTTTCATTTTTCTTGTTTATTAACAAATACTACATTAGAGACAAATTTCTTTTAATTTTCATTTTTCTGATAAATTATCAATATTTCTCTTGTTTAGGAAGGGATAAAGAAAGTAGAAATAGCCTTTAACTATATAGGTTGTTATTAATTAATAAATTAGATATAAGAAAATATGGCAGATAAAGATAAGAGTAACGGTGAAGGTCAACAACAACCAGAAACCAACCTAGATTTTGGACTAAGGGAACAATTCACAAAATACAGGGACAATCGTCCATCATCTTCTGACTCAGAGTCGGAAAAGTATGAGTCAGAAGATCTTATAATTGACGATAGTGTACAAACACAAAGCACTAGTGGTGTATCTAGTGAACAAAAACTTGAGGATCTCTTTCACAAACTATTCAACAGAATAGAAGAAAATAATTTGAGTTTTAATCAAAAATTTGAGGAAAATAATAAAAGATTAGTAGAAAATAATCAAAGTTTAAACGAAAGATTAGAAAAGGTTGATTCAAAGATAGACAAAATTTCATAGAATTAAGAAAGGAATCGTTAAAATTAAATTTAAAGCTAGAATTAAAATTAGAGCAATCAGCACTAGCTTTAAAGAAAGAGATTAGCAATAATGAAATGAAATGTGAAAATAAGGGTACATTCTTAATCAGGGAAATAAATGAGAGATCTGCCAAAACGCAAGCTAGTTTCAACAAAGTTGAGAAAAGAATAGATTCTCTTGAAACAAAAATAGTAGACAATGACGTGGTATACAAAGAACAGATTCAACAACTTTCACACAAAATGGAAGATTGTAAGGTCAAATATAGTGCTTGTACTGACACAATGCTGACTTTACAAGATAAAACACTAACTTTTGAAAATACTATTAAGCAACTGGAAAACAAAGTAATACATGGGGTCAATATATCTAGTGTATCTTTGTCACAAATACCAGGTAGCGCAGAAAACATACCGAAATTCAAATACAAAGTACGTACTGTTGAGAACTAAGTTCAAACATAGAATATAAATTATATCAACTATTAGCATTCAGTTAAAATCATTGAATCTACAGCATAAATAATATAGTGCCTAACGTGTGTCTATGGTCATTATATTTAATAAATAATGACAGCACAAAGCAGTATGGGCTTGCCGAAATTTGTAAACAGAAGTTTCAAATTAAACTTCAAATTCTGTATTCCTTAATAAACTAAACCTCTATAGACATAATTTGAGAAATATTTGCAAAAAAAACTGCTATTTGATTAGAGTAAAAGTGTTACTTCCGCTTCAAATTTTTAAAATTTCAACTCGAACTCTAAATATTTTTGGGTGCTTCATAAACTTGTACAGAATGCATAATTTGCGAGATGTCTCCAAAAAACTGCTATTCGATAAGAGTAAAAGTGTTACTTTCGGTCCGAATTTGGAATTTTTTATTTACAGAAATTGTTCCAAATCGCCTCCTAAATATTTTTCTATTTCAAATATAAAATGCATAATTTGCGAGATATTTGCAAAAAAACATTTTTCGATAAGACAAGAAGACCTACTTCCGGTAGGAATATCGAAAAACTTTATTTTAATCTGTCTAAAATTCACTTTTTGACTTTTGATTTTTTTATTGAAGTAAACTACTACTTGCGGTCTACCAATTTTACTGAAAATCTAATCAGATCTCAAAAGAAATATTATATTTATAATTATAAAATTTGGTATTCGTACCTGTTGCTGTTTGGCAGACAGTCTGTCAAACTTAAACCACCCGTACATCGTTTGAACAAGTAAAGTAGCACATGTCTATGAGGGATTTCAGCGACATCTGTCACCCAACTGCAACGTACCCAGAAAACAAGTACACTGAACGTAAAGAATTATAAACAAAACTTTAGAATAAATGTTCAAAAGTGTCCTACCTATGAAAATTTGCTAGAATTTTTTGATTATTAATAAAAACCATAAACTATATATGCCTGTATATTATTTGCTTCAATAAATAGTTTCAATTAGTTTTCTGCCAAGCTTGCAGCATGCTATGTGTTATGAAAGTCATGGTAACTCATATTTTTGAATTAATAAGTACCTTGAGTTTATCCAGATACATATAATCTTTCACACATACGCAAGAGTGTGGATATTTTTAAATATTTAATTTTTAGTACTTTTCACTGGCGTGTGATATTTTGACTGTAGTTCGTAACAGTTTTTTCATCATTAATCTTTATTTCAAAGGAATTTTTCAAGAGTTGTAAAGTTTTGATGAAAATTCACCTTAAGATCTTTAAATTGTACAATTCATGAGTGTCTATTATTTTATTTTGAACGTTTTACACCCGGTATGAAACCTGTCTATTGTTACGATTGACAGTTTCTTTCTGTATAAAATAATAGCATTTCGTTTCATTTTTCAACAACTGACTATTATTATGGTATACTCTATGAATGAAGATATTTTGAATTTATCTCATTCACAGTGGGTGCGGGAAAAGAATCACTAGGAACTATCTAGTTTTTAAAACACGTTAGCAACATTTCCTGATAAGACTGTAGATTGAAGATTTTAAAACGAAAATGAAAAGTGTGAACACATGGACGTTAAAACTAACATCAAGCAGTAAATAATTAGTGTGACTTACATATATACCTTTATACGTAAAACGTATATGTATATATGCATGATTTGATATGATTTAAGTCTTGAAGCGATTGTCGAGAATCTCCACGTACACTGATGAGACCTCATAGGTCGAAACACCGGTGTCTGTGCGTTCGATTATCGGCAATGGCACTTAATGTATGTGTGTATCTCAAGCACAAGAAGATTTTAGAAAAATAAATTCTGCAAAAAAAAAACAATAAAAATTGTAATTCATAAATTATTTTAAATATGTGACACTATTAACACTTGTTACGTCATTACTAGGGATCGGTAGTCAAGTTTACATTCCAGGTCTGAACTTAAATGAATAATGTAATTCGAAATAACACAGTAATTGTTATGATATTACTATTACTGTGGCCAATTTCGAATAATGATAAATCATCAACAAGTGATGATTTATCATTCGTAATGAGTGATATCAACATTCAAATTTGAACACAGTAACAGTACAATTACTACGATTATTTTTGTTATGCTGCCATGAATGTCTACGGTGTACAATGCCGTTCAGGCCTGGCAAAAGTCGATTTCGACAAAAAGTGAGTTTCATTATATATTTGTAGCAAATAATTATTTAATAAATTTAATCTTATAAAAATATATCTCATATGAAAATGATTATATAAGTTTATATTTTGCATATACTGTATAATTACCTTAATCTTTATTATTAGCTCTACAAGACATTTGGAGAAATTATTAATTTATATAATGCAGACAAAATTTTTGCTGCGAACATGTAAGTCTGGACCACTATGAGGCGCTGGAATATAAAATTGACAAACGATTACAGAGTCGACTTTGAAAGCTCCGTTTACATGAGCTTTGTTTACGAATCGTATTTGGAGGAACATTTAATAAATCAAATCCTTTAAAATGAATTACGATTGTTGTTGAATCCTCTTAAAACATATATATACTGTGACGCATCCAAAACGCAGGACGGAGTTGGTTGTGCGTTTATTGAGGCACTTACAAAAGATACACGACAATATAAGTTACTTGATGATACAAGTGTCTTCTCAGCAGAAGCTTACGCCATTCTTTATGCCCTTGAATACATTAGCATCCATGAAATAAAAACGGTTACGATTCTGTCAGACTCTCGATCTGTACTGCAGGCATTGGCATCATCACTTCAACCAGGACAAAGAATAAATAATATAATTGAACAGGTAAAATCTAAATTAGTCAAGTTAACGAAGGAAAATATATCTATAAACTTTGTGTGGGTCAAGGCTCATGTGGGCATCGAATATAATGAAGCCGCATACAGTTTAGCTAAAGATAGCTGTAAACTTGGCCATTTAGCAGAGGAAAACATTACATTGGAAGATGCCATATGTATTGCCAAAGAAAGACAAAGATCAAGGTGGAAACTCCAGTGGAAAAAATATACAACAACCTCTCAGTCCAGATATGCAGCAATACACCCTGAGTTACCTAATAGCGTGTGGTTTACTAGCTATAGTATTCCACGAAAATATATTTCGATCATTAGTCGATTAAAGTTTGGACATGGATGCTACCCAATGCACTTAGCAAAACTAAAAATTATTGATGATAATAAATGTGCTATCTGCAATACCGAAAGCGACCTGGACCATATCATTTTTGATTGTAAGAAACACTATCAAGATTGCCGGAAAGTATATGATGATATAGCTGCACTAAACGTAGAAAGACCATTTAATCTTCAACATGTGCTAACCCTGAAGAGGAGAGACGTATTAGACTGTCTAATAATTTTCTTTAGTAAAACAGGAGAAAAAATGTAGCTTCGATCCCATATCTGTAATACCTCTCTTGGAAAATCCTGTCTATCCACGGCTCAGTTTTGTTTGTCTGATAAAGCCGCCTTGATGAGCCTCTAGGCGTAAAAAGTGTTTTTGTCCAAACCTTGTGGCATCTTCAAAGTCATCTCTTTAGTAGTTAGGGTCTGGCTGCATGGACAATGTCCGCAATGCCATTAAAAAAAAATCCTTTAAACCCGTTTACACACATGAAATAATTTACCAGTCAAATAATTTGTAATTGCATTACTGTGGCAAAACAATATTCCCTTCCATGACTAGTACAGTATTGAATTTAATTTTGATTAATACATTAACCGCTGCAATTTTGTTTATAAGCAATGCCATAACTATTTTTTTTTATTGATTGATAGACATGCGTGACAGATGAATGAAATGGGCAATTGATATTTATCACCTATTAAATAATAAACTGGTATAATGCCTTGCAATTTATTTATATAATATTTTTTACAACTTAATAAGGATGATGTGCTACGCCGCTTCTGGTTACAACTGTATTAAAACCATTTCTATCATCAGCATGGTAACGTACTTCACGGGTAGTACCATCCGATTCTTTAAGTCCGTAACTACCGGAAACGCGATCACCATTTCTTTGCTCCCACTGATATTTTTGGTCTCCGGTTTGTTGATCATTGACGCCGTAACTAAAGCTATATCTTGGGTAAGCCTAAAGAAATTTTTTTTTTATATACAGCAAATTAATTAGAAATTCCATTTTACTCACGTAACCATCATTATTATAATAACCTTTATTGCCATTGTTGTTTTCATATTTTCCAGTTCCATAACCGCCATATGATTGGAGATTTGAGTTTGCGTAAGAAGTAGCTGCTCCATAATTACCATAACCTCCAATACCGCGTGTACCTTTCCAGTCATTATAATTGCCTTGTCCATTTAGACCATGATTAGAAGATCCAGCACCATACCCGTTCGGCCAAGATGTTTGTGTATTAACAGCACCAACACCATAGTTATTAGAATATCCCCCTGAATATCCAGCACATGCCAGTGATGCCAAAGCCAAAAGTGCAAATATCTGTTGAAACATTAAAAATGAAATAAAACCAAATTATTTAAATGGGATAAACTACCTTTGCAAACATAGTTTGTCACTTCTTGTTAAGTCCTCTGAATGTAATGTGCTAACTAGATTTTAAAGAGTCCTTTTATACGAAATTTCGGTAATAAAATATTTTATTACATTCTGTGAAGACACAAAATTATTAAAGAATAAGCAATTTGAAATTAATAAAAAAAAAGTGCGTAACAAACAAATAAAGTTACTCACGTAAATGTTATATAATTATATCACTCAATAAAAAAAAATATTAAAATTTATGCAATTAGTAAATTGAATAATTTTAATTTATTAAACATATGAATTATATACTAATCAAATACTAACACAATATATTCTTTCGTAATAGGAGAATGTAGAAAAATACGTGCAAATAAAATAAGTTTAAAATTACAAGAAATTTTGAAGAAACATGGATAATAATGGTAATGGGAGAACTCTTTCGCGCTCTAAGGTATTTAGTGAGTCATAATAATAATAATAATAATAATAATAATAATAATAATAATAAGAAGAAGAAGAAGAAGAAGAAGAAGAAGAAGATGCAGAAGAAGAAGAAAAAGAAGAAGAAGAGGGAGAATAAATTTATTTCAACCATCCGATCACATAGTGATATTAGTTACGTCATAGTGTAGAAAAATAGATCACATACAAATTAGCACACTCTAAAAACAATAAATAATACGAAGAAAACGAGACAGATATTACAAAAATAGATTTTTCACCCTTTTTTTAAATAATCTGTTTGACCAATGTAGATTGCAACCTACCTCATAAACACCTGATTTGTAACACAATTTAGAAGAATTAAAAGCAATTTTATTGAAACAGATCCAGAAATCTCATCTAATCCCAGATCAACAAAACATTTTACAAAAATCTATTAACACTTGTTTCAACCAAAATTACTTCAAATTTTGCAATAAATTTTATAAACAAACTAGTGGTCTACCCATGGGTAGTCCCATTAAGCCCATTACTTGCCGAGATATATATGACAGATTTTGAAGATAGATACATAAAGAATAGTAACAACCCCTTTTTAAAACTCATTTCCTTTTGGGTTAGATATGTAGATGAGATATTATGTATTTATAATAATAATAATAATAATAATAATAATAATAATAATAATAATAATAATAATAATAATAATAATAATAATAATAATAATAATTTATTCAGTCCAACAGTAACAAACCAATTACAGGACAAAGAAGAAAACGTACATTAATAAAATACAAATCAATCATATTCTTATTTGTAATATAAATAATTTACAACTATACACATATATTTATCTATAGAGTTGCAGAATTATGTATTACTTGCTGAATTGAAAACAAGAAATATATCATCATAATGTAAGTTTGCAGCACGACACATGGTGACCAGTGGCGATCCCCGAAGAAGATTAGTCCTCGAAAAGGGCAACCAAAACGTGGAGGAGGAGCGAGAGGAAATCCTGGGAGTGTAAAAATTCAAGCATGATAGGAGATGTGGGCAATCAATTTTTCCATTAAATAGCTTCCATATGAAGCGAGCACCATGAAACTCTCGGCGATCCCGCAGTGATTGGAGGTCATGTGCTTGCAGCAAGAGATTGTAATCGATGCCACGTTACGGATAAATTCCCATATCCTTGAAAGATATGTATTTCAGGAATCGCCGCTGCACTCTCTCAATGACTAGTTGTAGATACATGTACTGAGGTGACCATACTTGTGATGCATATTCCAGCTTACTGACGACAAAACTGAAACACAAAGCCTTCAGTAGCAGTGGATTTATAAAAAACTTACAACTGCGCAAAACAAAGCCCAAAGCCTTTGAAGCCGAATTGCAAATGAAATATATATGACTGGAAAAGTTCAAATGTGTGTCCTCAATGGAATAGGTAGATGGTATGTTATTATTTTTGCGAGAGTAAGACATATAACAACATTTACTTACATTTAGTTTCAAATTGAAGTTGAAACACCAAGTCGATATACGATTCAAGTTTTCTTGAAGACGAAGTACATCGTTCCAAGTTCGTATAGAGCAGTATATCTTTATATCATCCGCATATGCGAGTACATTGCATGTTATTGATTTAAGCAAATCGTTGGTATATAGAGTAAATAACAGAGGTCCCAAGTTAGAGCCCTGTGGCACACCGGATGAGAGAGTAAACTCAAATGATCTAAATCCATTGTAAAAGACATAATTGCGCCTATTTGTCAAATATAAATGCAGAAGTTTGAGCAGGGACGGGCTGAATCCAATTGCTGCGAGCTTTTCCAGAAGGATACCATGATCTATCGTGTCAAACACGCGACTAAAGTCAGTGTAAATCACGTCTAATTGGCCATTAGCATCCAGGTCATGAGAGACAGCCTGAGTTATAGTGAGTAGGTTAGTAACTGTAGACCGTCCACGAATGAAACCATGTTGACATTCATAAATCAAAGATTTTGTATTGAAAGCTATGCAGGAATAAATTACGTTTTCAAAAACCTTTGCAAAGTTGGGTAGAATGGATATTGGCCTGTAGTTCTCAAATCAAGTTCTGTCATATTTTTTAAAGATTGTGCTTATTCTTGCTCTTTGCCAGCGCCAAGGAAAATTAGCTGTTCTTATTGAAGAATTCATTATTATAGCCAGAGGCCCAGCTAAACCAAGTCTGGCATTGTGAACAAATATACTTGGGATTTGGTCATCGCCAGATGTATAATCTTGATTGAAAGACGACATTATTCGTATTAGCTCGTCTTCTGTATCACTGGATAATGTAAATGGAACTTGATTTGGTTGAGAATCAACAAATGAGAATTGAGAGCTATGCTGATATACGGATGAAAACATATTAGCAAAGGCGTTAACTATATCTTGTGGCAAGTCAATTTGTTGGTTGTTATGATATAGTACGTTCGGTATACGTGAAGTGCCGCGCCTACTATGTATATGCTTAAATACTTCCTCAGGATTTTTTAAGATTGACAATTCCACCCCATCAATGTATGATTTATAAGAGTCCGCAATCAATAATTTACTTAGACCCCTTAATCTCTTAAACTCGGTGTGAAAATAATTGGTTTTTGTTGACTTCCATCGCCGCCTGTAGTAAGCCTTAAACTTTAGGTGACGTATGACGTGCTCAGTAAACCAAGGCGGATAAGGGTATTTAGCAGCAGAAATTGTTTTAGGCACATGCAAATCAATAATATGATACAAAGCATCATAAAATTTTTCCAAAGCATCGTTTACGTTATTGCACTCGTAGAGGAAGGACCAGTCTTTATTCAGTACTTCGGTATATAAGTTTTGATAATTGGCTTTGTGGAAATTATACCTCATATTACTGTTAGAAGGAAAAATCACCTTTCCAGAACAATTAGATAAAGAAGACAAAGAAATACATAGCGGCGGGTGATAAGGATCCACGGGTACAAAAGGAGAATCTTCGAGATCAACATCAACGGCACAATCACCATTAATAAGTAGCAAATCCAGTAAACGATTGTCGCAATTTGTAACTAAGTTTCATTGTTTGAGTTGAAGAGAGTTGCAGATTAAACGAAAAGTGGTTGTTTTCGAGCAGGAAACATTATTATAAATAAAGTTTGGCATATTAAAGTCGCCAAGTAGAATTACTGGTTTATCAAAAAGAAAAATTTCCAATGATTCGCAAAATAATTCAAAATCGAGCTGGAATATAAAAATAATCACTAGGGGAACCACACCTACTGGCTGCCACGTCAATTAGGGGAACAAGAGAGGAAACCACTGCAATGTCTTTGGTCAGGTATTGACAGACAATTAGATCAATTTTTCAGTCATTTAAATTCAGTTAACCATAATATAAAATTTACAATAGAAAAAGAGGTGGAAAAAACTCTAAAGTTTTTAGACAAAAAAATCACTAGAATAGAACAAAGATTAGAATTTGATATATTTAGGAAAAAAACTACCACAGATACTATCATTCCCGCTAATTCAAACCAATCTTGGAATATAAAAATGGCAGCCTTAACAGTTTAATCCATAGATTACTCAACTTTCCATTAAATACTGATAACTACGAACAAGAAAGAGATATTTTAAAAACTATAGCATTAAATAATGGTTATAGCATACAACTCATTGTTAGAATCATTGAAAAGAAACAAAAAAAGATCCTTATAAATTTTTTTTAACTATATACCGGGACTTAGCAGCAGCGAATTAAAAAAGCTAGGTTTAAATATTATCCAAATAAAGAAAGTAAACTTAGGAAAAATCTTAGTCAATAATAAAGAAAAAACAAAATTGTGTGACAAATCAGGTGTTTATGAGGTAGGTTGCAGTGATTGTGACGCAAACTACATTGGTCAAACAGGCAGACCCGTACAGGATCGCATTAATGAACATAAAAAATTCATTTTAAACAATAACAAAAATTCAGGCTTTGATGAACATTGCATAGACCTTATACATGTATTCGCTACAACAGCTAATAAACATGTCACAAACACAACTAGATCTCACAAACACCCCCATTATTGAGAACACACAGAGAAAAATAAATCTGTCCTAAGTGAAACAATATAACCTAGTGTTTATTCGTTTTAATATTAATAAAATTTACTAAAACGAAAATGGCAGATCAGTAAATCACTTACTCCGTTATATAGGTGTATATTCATATATTTAGAAAATTTGGTCGACACTAATGTCGGAAAAATTGTACACAACTTTACTAAAACTTGAGCACTTGTTTATTATGTTAGCATAGCTTGCAGTTCTGTGCAGCAATGATAGTATTTACCATTTACCCTCATATTTTCCTCTTCATAAACAGTATGTGAACCTTTATTTTAGAACTGTTTTATCTTCAACTTTTATTTTACAACGATTGTAAGGACTAACATTCAAATTGTCTAATTAACATGCATGTAATTGTTTATACAGTCTGTTGCTGAGGAGGGCATACAAAAGAACTAGTCCTGAAGTAAATTTATATTTTATAAGAAATAAGAGATCATTTGAATTTTTATCCCATTTTGATTTAACTATATTTTTTCGCAGTAATACATTAAATATCTGCGAAACATATTTATGTATATCAGAAATAATGTGCAAAATTGGAATTAAATGATTCAAAAATTATGTTTTAGAAATTATCTTATTTTTAATTATCGAAATACCTGATGCACGCCTATGAACTATGTTCGCTAATAGCATTTCTAGGTTGCAACAAATATCACATTAATACCAAGAACGAAATTATATTAAAAATTTAAATACTCCACTTTTTGCATATTTCCAGCTCAATAAATGAATGGTAACTATCCGCTAAATTTTTTGCTACAGTTTCCTTATTAAAGCAGTTAGTAAGTATATTAACAATATTCGTCATAATAAAATGGCGAACATATTTATTATAATTCTACATTAACAATATTATTACACACTTAATTTATCAGACAAAGTGCAGATCAGGTGTTAAAAATTGAAATAGACCTTACTCCAATATTACTAACTCATTATACGAAAAATTTTAATTATGTACTACGCTTTTTATACACAATACAGACATACCCTTGCTCAATTGCACTGAGTGTATATATGTGCAATGACACAAAAACATTTTTTTTACAATCACTTTGGAGCAGTACTATTTATTTTATTGAATAAAATATGTTCTGCTTATTTAGTTAGATTAGTTTATTTATAATTTAAAATCATAATAGTAATGAATGTTGTCATAGCTAACGTTTTTATATGAATGTTTCTTAAACTGTTTCCTTGATAGTTTCACGCATTTGGAAGCATTTATGGAAATAACGAGATTTAACTTTGAACGGGGTTTTTATAATATTTTTCTAAATTTACCAATAAATAATATCTAGAAATATAATTAGGGTTAAAGTAAAATACAATTTACAACTAATTTCTAGTATAATCATACTTTATTTAAAAATACGATATGTTTCGCTACGATGTAGCTTCTTCAGGTATTGCGTTACTACTAAATACATTCCACAAATTTATGATATTTCCAACACATTTTCTACACACTTGTTCATTACCTAATTACAATAAATCTGGTAATGACTATATAATGTACTCTAAATATATCCTTAACAACTACCTATGTTTTTAACAGTACCAGTTTAAAACCGGGGAATTATTTAGATCTATCTGGTCATTTAACAGTACATCTGAGTATTTAAGCTTATTTATTTCTAAGGCTTCAAGTAAATTTAATTTTAAACCTTTTTCTTGTGAATGTAGTATCTCAATTTCGTTGTTGAAATTATGATTATTTTCTAGTAAGTGAATTGCATAATTTGAATCTGTCTTTTTATTACTAAAACTCTTAAAATGTACGTTTATTCTTTTGTCAAAGCACCTCTCTGTTTGGCCTATACATGTTTTAGGGCAAGAACTATTGTCAACGATAACATCTGTATGTGATGGTTTGTGAAAAATTGAAAAAACATGTCTGTTGTGTTCTGTTGAGATTGTAAGATCTAAGAGGTTTAAACTGTTATTTAATTCTTTTTCTATCGTGAACTTAATAATTTTATGTAAATTATTTATATGTTCTAAAAATTGCTTTAATTGTCTGTCTGTTCCACTGAAACACCTAATATATCATCGCGTATCTATGCCAATAAACAAAGTGTTTGAAATTTGGATGTTCTTTAATTTGATCTTCTAAATGATCCATAAAAATCTCTGCTAATAGCGGGCTTAATGGGTTACCTACTATTAAACCGTCATTACAAGAATATACAATATTGTTAAATTTAAAATAGTTTTGCTCTAAACAAATTTTAGAGGAACTCATAATATCTAATTTGTTAACAATATTGACGTTTTTAATGGTTAAAATGTTTTCAACTAAATTAATTGTATCTTTTAGAGGAATACTTGGAAATTAGTTACTAACGTCAAATGAAACTAATTTAGCATTATCCGGGAGTTTTATCTTTTATATTTTTTTGACTAACTCTATTGAATTGTTAATTGTAAATCTAGCTGAAAATTCTGTATTTTCTTTAATATGTTCTAAGAGTATTTTCGAAAATTTGTATGAAGGTGCTGAGACAAACGAAACAACAGGTCTAATAGGATTCTTACTGTGACTTGTGACTGTCAGAAGCCATCGCTTTTTTCCGTGTCATATTTTGGGTGTTAGATGTCGCTGTGATACTCTCACTGCATTTAACATGCAAAAATGACATAGGCAGCGATTTAAGTCTTGAAGCCATTGTCGAGAATCTCCACGTACACTGATGAGACCTCATAGGTCGAAACACCGGTGTCTGTGCGTTCGATTATGGGCAATGGCACTTAATGTATGTGTGTATCTCAAACACATGCATATATACATATACGTTTTACGTATAAAGGTATATATGTAAGTCACAGTAATTATTTACTGCTTGATGTTAGTTTTAACATCCATGTGTTCACACGTTTCATTTTAGTTTTAATAGGATTCTCTTTTTTATGAAGTTTAATTAACGATGTTACTCTCATCTTTTTCATTAAATAAGCTTTTACAATAATAATAAATAATTCTTTTGGGAAATACATAAAAAACAATAAATCAAAGATAAACAAGGGTAAAAAATCAGAAGTCTATAAATTAACATGTATGGATTGCCCTAAAACATATATAGGCCAAACAGGGAGGTGCTTTGATAAAAGAATAAAAGAACATTTTAAGAGTTTTAGTTATAAAAAAACAGATTCAAATTATGCAATTCACTTACTAGAAAATAATCATAATTTAAAGAACGAATTTCAGATACTACATTCACAAGAAAAAGGTTTAAAATTAAATTTATTTGAAACCTTAGAAAAAAATAAGCTTAAATACTCAGATGTACTGTTAAATGACCAGATAGATCTTAATAATTCCCGGCTTTTAAACTGGTACCGTTAAAGACGTAGGTAGTTGTTAAGGATATATTTAGAGTACATTATACAGGGTGTAACAAAATAAGTGTAAAACATTTCATGGGGTGATTCCTTAGCGAAAAAGAGATAGGGTCTTTCATATAAAAAAACTTCAATGGAGCATCCCTTGTTAAGATACAGCCCCATAAAGGGGGTACATAAAATTTGTTTTACAATTTTTCTCACAAACACTAAAAATGTAATTTATTTCCAATGTAACTTTTTGTCTGATTATTTGTTTACCATTTAACAAAATAAGTGTAAAACAATTCAGGGGGTGATTCCTTAGCGAAAAAGAGATGGGGTCTTTCATATAAAAAAAAACCCATAAAGGGGGTACATAAAATTTGTTTTTCAATTTTCCTCACAAACACTAAAAATGTAATTTATTTCCAATGTAACTTTTTGTCTGATTATTTGTTTACCATTTAAAAATTTATTCCCAATAGCTTGTTTTATTCGAAACAAAAAATGTCTCTTAAATTTTTTGCCCAAAAGTAATCAGTTCGCAGCACAAAATTATTTTACGAACAACTACAGAGATACATCGTCATAAAACGAAAATGTAAAACTAATTTATTTAGTAGGCCGCTAGTGGTGGTATCACGCTGTCAGTTTGTAAATTTTTGAAATTGAATTAATACTTAATTGTGTGTCGTTGTTTTGTTCGTAATTTGTTAGTTTAATAATTCACTTGTTATTAAAATGGCATACACAAATGAGGAAATGGCTGATATGCATTACGTTTACGGTCTGTCGCAGGGGAATGGGTTAGAAGCTTCTAGGAGATATGCTGAAATGTATCCTCAACGGCAGCTTCCTTCGCATAGAATATTTGCCCGACTTCATCAACGATTACGAGAATATGGTTCATTCGACAAAAGAACGCAGGATTGTGGTCGCCATCGAGAAGTTAGAACAACACATCTTGAAGAAGCAGTACTTAATTTGGTTGAAGAACAACTTACTAGCAGTACTAGAAAGATTGCTTTCGAGTTAAATGTTGATCATATGACGGTATTTCGAATTTTAAAGGAACAACTCTTATACCCTTACAATCTGCAACGAGTACAGGCACTGTTACAGCGAGATTTTCCGAACCGTCTTGAATTTTCCAATTGGATGCTGGAAATGATTAGAAGAAATCCTGACTTTCTGAAGACGATCGAATTCACAGACGAATGTACTTTTTCTCGGGACAAGATAATTAATTTTCATAATAACCACATATGGGCTGATGAAAACCCTCACGCTATTGTACAAGCTAACCATCAAGAACACTTTTCTCTTAACGTGTGGCTCGGAGTTATTGGGGATTATTTAATTGGCCCTCATTTTCTACCTCCTCGATTAAATGGTGAGGCATACACTCAATTTTTAAGAGAAGTGCATCCAGTACTGCTGGAGGAAGTTCCTTTGGGCGTCAGAAGGGATTTGTTTTTTATGCATGATGGGGCTCCCGCCCATTTTAGTCAAGCAGCACGTCAGCATTTAACCCAAACATATCCAAATCATTGGATAGGTCGAGGAGGACCACAGAATTGGCCCGCTCGATCCCCGGATCTCAATCCTCTCGATTTCTCTACTTGGGGCCATTTACAGACTTTGGTTTATCCTACTCCTGTTCGCGATGTAGAGGACTTAAGAAACCGCATCATCGATGCGTGCAGGGTAATTAGAGAGAATCCAGGAATATTTGAGCGAATACGTGGCTCAATGCGCCGACGTCTAGACGCGTGTGTAATGACTGAAGGTGGACATATTGAACATTTACTATGATTTCTACATGTTTTATGTTTTGTTATTAGTAAATTAGTTTTGTTTATTCCTCTTTAATCATATGTATTTTAATGCAGGTAGTAACTACAAAATAATAATACTAATTCAGTTCGCATTTATGATGATGTATCTCTGTAGTTGTTAGTAAAATAATTTTTTGCTGCGAACTGATTACTTTTGGGCAAAAAATTCAAGAGACATTTTTTGTTTCGAATGAAACAAGGTATTGGAAATAGATTTTTAAATGGTATACAAATAATCAGACAAAAAGTTACATTGGAAATAAATTACATTTTTAGTGTTTGTGAGAAAAATTGTAAAACAAATTTTATGTACCCCCTTTATGGGGCTGTATCTTAACAAGGGATGCTCCATTGAAGTTTTTTTATATGAAAGATCCTATCTCTTTGTCGCTAAGGAATCACCCCCTGAAATGTTTTACACTTATTTTGTTACACCCTGTATAGTCATTACGAGATTTATTGTAATGAACAAGTGTGTAGAAAATGTGTTGGAAAAATCATAAATTTGTAGAATGTATTTAGTAGTAACGCAATACCTGAAGAAGCTACTTCGTAGCGAAGTATGCCGTATTTTTTTAAATAAAGTGTGATTATACTGGAAATTAGTTGTAAATTGTATTTTACTTTAACCCTAATTATTATGGAGTTCCAGCAATTAACGGCCGATTCAATCAAGATCTAGAAATATATTAGAATCACATAACAAAGTCGGTGGAATATATTACTCTCGCTAACAGATAGAATCAGCGGGAAATGCAAGTGACCTAATACAAAACTGGAATATAACTGATGAAATGCTTGTTGACAATCCAGAAGTTACAAATGAAGTAAACACAGTGAGGTTAAACATATACATATATTTATAACACTAGGATCGTTTCTCTCTAATAGACTTTCATCATGTTCTAACATTCGTATATCTTTCGATTTATAGGTGTAAAGGCAGGGGTTACAATTTTAATAAGATGAAGTGAAGATAATTAAACAATTTATACATTTATGATAACTATAATAACGTCACCGAAAATATTTTTTAAAAATTTAGTGTTTTGCAGGTAATATATTTTTAGACTGGGTTAACATTATGAATAAAAAGCAGTTTAATTTTTGGTTTATAATGATTTATTGAAATTGTGGTTTTTGAAGCTCTTCTACATATAGGACAATCGGCATGTAGAATATGTCCCACTACTCATAGAGTTTGATATGTAACAAAACATTTCACATGCAAACCTCGCATTTTTGGCATCTTGTAGTGGTTTTCTGATAACATGTTCCACATCTTGTTTGCATTTCTTGAGTAATAACCCAATGGACCAATCGATTATATCGTAATTCGGTATTTAGGTTTTGTGAAGGATGTCCTTTTTGATGAGTCGGCGCTTTTTTATAATTCTGAGTAAGTATTGTATTTGCAATACTTGTTCTAAAAGATGAAAACTTAATTTTTATCTGAACGATCCCCTCCTCCTATACTCCTAGTATAATATTTCACGACTCATAGTTACTCCTCTTGAATATTTTTTTTCTTTTTTCTGATACCGCCTGACAGAGTTAGAGTGATGCATTACGATTGCAGTCGAGCAAGAAGTAATAATATGTATTGTCTTTCCATTCTATGAATGTTATGTTTCTATCTCTAATTTTGATGAAATCGTAGCTGCCATGTGGAAAATTCTTCAGGCTCCTAGAAACACGCGAGGTACTACTAGGAATGCAATTTTCCTAATAGTTCTAATGCCCGGCATATTTTTTTCACTCAGTTTTCTAGCATAACAAATGTTCCAACACCAAGATCTTTATAAATTTTATTAATGCTTGTGGAAGGTCCTTGATAAGGCTCGAACCAGTTTATACAGACTTGTCGAGTCGTACCTCCAGGGTTATTCCTAAATGCTTTGCAGGTCTGGCATTTGCAGGTGTTTTGCTACGTTTACAGCCGAATGGTAATTGATTACTTTTTGCTTTGTTAACAATAAGTTTACGCGGCAGCCTTGGTAAGTGTCGTTTCAGCTTTTATCTTAATTTGTTTTTCATTTATACCTCTGAATAAAAAAGTAGTGTACCATTATATTTTATATATTAGATAAATTAGTTAATATATTATTTTTTTAATTTCCACGTAGTGGAATTTTCTTCAGTTTATCTTATTAAAGTTATAAACCTCCCCTCTACTCTTAGTTATAAGGTATATAAATGTTGGTACTGCTATCAATTTTGTATTATATAATTTCATCACCTGATGAAGCTTTAGTCGAGGGAAACAATGCTTAAACTCATTCTGAGGTTTTTATTTCATTTGTAAAAGATATTTTTGATGGTTATAGTGAAGCTTTTAAACAAAAATTGTTACCATTTCTATGACTATTTCAGACTTGGAATTTTTATTTATAAAAAAATCAGTAATGAGCTACTACAGTGCTTCGGAGGGAGCGTAAAGTCGTGCAATTTCGGTAGGTGTTAAACCACGTTAGGAGCGCTTACGCGGCTGGAAACGTCTAGCACCTCTTCTTATCCAGATGCAGCACAATATAAAGATAATCATGAAACTAAAATCATTTGAATTACTTTTTCAGATTCCAGGAATAGAAAACATAGCAAGGATTGTGCATCACTAATCATTCGTTAAGTGAAGATAACATTTGATGCACATTTGAAATATGGGTAATTCTTGGAGCACCTGGTAGTGTGCGGTACTTCAGGTTTCAGATGCATTCATGAATTGTTCTACTATTTGATTCTATTTAACAAACAATATTCTTATGTTCTTAGTTAATTAGACAAGCATTACTTAATTAATTCATATTTATTATCACACTTTAATATTTTTCATAACCATGACCACCATATGATACTGGATGACCAGAATAACCAGATTTATGGACGACAGCATTAAATCCATTATGTTTATCCGCGATGTATTCCACGGTACGAATACTTCCATCGGCTTCTTTGAGCGAGTAATAACCTTTTACGACATCTCCATCGCGTTCCTCGTGCTGAGATTTATGATCACCAGTATGGGGATCATCAACAGCATATTTGAAACTGTATTTGGGGTGGGCCTAGAAGATATAGCAATATTGCAAAATCAAGAATGAAAATTTAAAGTTACTTGGCACGTACGTAATTGTTATAGTTGTGATCATCTCCGTATGAACCATCATATCCGTATGAACTTAAACCGCCATTGCCATATCCGCTATAAGATTGGTGGTTAGTATTGGCGTAAGAGCTCGCAGCACTTCCGGAAGCACTATATCCACCTGAATAATCTCCATAATTAGTTAAATGTCCCGCATATACTAGGGAAGCTAGTGAAGACAAGTAGAGAATCTACAAAATAAAATAAATGAGTTTGTTCACTGTACTTTAATCACAATGGTTTTTTGTATCTTTGAATATAATCACTATTTTTATTATCACATTTTCACAACTATACGAGTATCCCACCTTTGCAATCATTGTTTCGAGTTGAAATCGTTTTTGTTCCTGTTGTAAGACCGATAGTTTACATGAAAACACTGATTGTTCATATCGCTGGGTGGTTGCTTTTATATGCATTTTTTAATACGGAAAAATGTCTTTTTCCAACACACGCAAAATTGTTACATCACTAATATACATTGGAAAGTATATGTGCATGTAATGCGACTTACTGTATACTTACATGCAAGAATTACTGAATATGTTACACGATAATCCTGGATGTCCGATGTCAAGTGGCAATTAAGGTGGTCACTCAGTCGTGCAAGAGATTATTTCTGTTACGATTTTTTTGTAGTACTGGTATAATTTGCTTCTTCATACTTATGTAATTGCTGCATATGTGAAGAAATTGTGTCACGTACAAGGATGACATTATAAATTTACACCACCGAAGTATCAATGTATTCGATATCTATTAATTAGATTTTATTTGTGCAATAAGTATATGGTTCATATACTAACTGGCGTGAATTGTCTTCTTTCTTTGAAAATCGAAATTCTGTAAGTTATTTTTTGTTCTTCGTGGTTTGTTCTAAATTGCTTTAAAGTATCATAAATGTCATTAGAAAAATCAATTTATACATCAAAATTAAAAAAAAATGTTTTGCAAAATTCGAACGGACATTTCAGACTATTCTAATTGACTAACCATTGTTCCTAAATTTCAAACCCCTGTTTCTTACATAGATTAAAATACATCGGTAAGATACGAAATTTGTTAGTGTAAAGTTCGCCCCTTTCACTGTCGTTGTTTCTTCTTTTACCGCTGATGTTTCGTCCACTACCATAAGGGACATTTTGAGAGCTGCTGCTGTTTTTGCTATTACTAGAAACAGACTGAAGTGAAAACAGCAACAGTTTTGGAGTATGTGTTCTATGTTCTTCCATAATATATATAGAAAAACAACTGTCGTATCCTCAACTTAATTAATAAAGTATCCAGTCGTCGGTATTAGGATAAAAAATAAAAACAACTCAATTACACTGCTGACGTTTCGTTCATTTAATTAACGAACTTTTTCAAAGCTTCGTAATTTTTTTGTTTTATTTTACATACATAAAATAAGAAAAGTAAATGATATTTCGTTATTACATATTAACATGTACATTGCATTCGATATCTTATTCACTAAATAATAGCATCGTTTTAGTGAATAAGATATCGAATGCAATGTACATGTTAATATGTAATAACGAAATATCATTTACTTTTCTTATTTTATGTATGTAAAACAAAAAAAAAATTACGAAGCTTTGAAAAAGTTCGTTAATTAAATGAACGAAACGTCAGCAGTGTAATTGAGTTGTTTTTATTTTTTATCCTATATATATATATTGAAGTAGTAATTAAGCACTGTAACACCTCATACGGGTGCTAAATGATACGGTAATGCATTTACGTACTCAACATAAATGATATGATGTGTGAAAATAATAATATTCCAAAAACTATTTGAGTAGTCCCTGTATATGGACTAATAATGTGAAAATCAAAATGCAAATATTCAAAAATTACTAAGATACTCAAAATATTATATGTGAAATATTTTACCTTCAACTAGCTCAATTACTTTAAAAATAATAATTACTATAATATGTATATTAATAACTTCTTAACATGTGACTCTTTACTTATTAAATTATCTATTGAAATTTCACATTAATCTACGTTATTATAATACTTCCCTTTTCGTTCCTTTCAACGCTGAACTAAATGTTCTTTATACTACCCTGTTGCTTCACTTTTATTTCGAGATTATAATAACAACAGTGATATGCTTGATACGTGATTGGTATTGCAGTGCCAACCTAGTACTAGATTCTAATTAATAAATTCTAATTTCTATTAAAATTATCTCTTTGGGCATATGTTTGGTTCGTAGAAATCTCCAAACTGTTTCTGAGAATATTATAAACAAGCTCCAACTTATTTAAGATATGTAACTAAACAATTAACTTATTAATTCTGGCATATATTATGTATGATGATTTCTTTTTTAGGGTTAGCGTCATAAGTTTGACATTTCGCCTTGCTCCCACCTTTTGTATTCCAGTATGTGAAATAAAAATCAATAAAAGGATCAATGTATTTAATAAAAGTAAAACAATTACTTCGAAAGCGAAATTGGAAAATACTTAAATAATAATAGCAGATGTCTAATTTAAACCTGTTAAACCAACGTTGTAATATCTTTTATGATATCAAAAATGTACGAAATTAGCTGATATTTTTATGTTTTTATATGTTGTATGTAACAATTGTATATTTATATTTACCAGATTATTTAAATAGCATTAATATTTTCTTTTACCTAAGTAAAGTGATTTCTTTTAACAGTCGTTAATATAGCGTTTAATATTATATGTGAGCAATAAAAATGATACTGACAACAATCAAAAAAAAAAAAATAGAGATCTAAATTATATGTCAAGATAACCTCAATTTATGAACACATATGATTATATATGTATTCATAAACTGTCTAATTAAATTATATTTAAGCAATTATTTCAATTTAAATATTATACAATTTTGTCAGAAAATAAATACCTTCTAGAATAATGTTATGTTATATACGACCTTTTAGTAAAAATGTTCCATTATCATTCGTACTACTTCAGAAAATTGATTTTAATTTACTTGTAGATTCTACTTCCACGATGTGGACTGGTATCGAGATTTATATGATATCCTCCGAAGTCTCATCACCTATGACGACCTGGAACTCTCTCTGCACTCTCTCGAAGACTCAGCTAATTGCTATTGGAAATCTCGTACTGAAAATTGAACGACCACTCACTATACCGAGCAAACATAAAATTAATATATTACCTGTTATATAAAATACTAATAAAATTATACTTTAAGTAACAATCTATTATGTCTTTTAAAATATACAATTGTACAACTACACAATACCTAAAAACTAAACTCATTTAAATGAAAAAAATATATAATTATACTTTATTAGTGTAAACACGCAAACTATAACAATATATATAGAGATTGTACATTTTCCCCCTATAATAGCTGTTCATTAGGTGCAAAATAGCTGTTCATTAGGTGCAATTCTTAAATTTATTACATTATACAAAATTTTCCATAAGTTGGTGGTTGATCATAGTTATATACATTTTTATTAATGAAACAGCCTGTATATCGTTTTATTTACATTACTTGACATGTGAAACAGTTGGTTTTAAATTAAAAATTTTAAATAAATAGGAATTGCACAAAAACTAGATTTAATGTAAATAGCATTTTCACATAATAAATACAAACAACCAGAAAAATACACGCTAGATTCCGCTTTTTTCAACTTGCCTGTATTATATATTATGAGGGTTATAAGGAGGTCATGCAGCCATTTTATGAGTTGTTCTTGAACATTCTCTCTTTTCAATTAGATATCTGTTATAAAGTTTCATTCTAATACAGAATATTTTATTTTATGTTTTAACTACTTGTGGTGTGAATTCCAAAAGTTTTCTTAAATACTTGTGCATACCATTGACATCTACAAGCTTCTGGATTTTATCCCGGATTGTGTGAAAGTAAATGGTATAATCCATCATATAGCCAGCAAGCTTATGAAGAGGTCTCTACTGTTTTTTGTTTGTTAACTAGCAATATTCTGTCAGTTTAGCTTGGCTCTTGTAGCAAAAGAGTCGTATAAATATTTCTTTGATATGGCACATTGTGAAATACGAAATACTTCTAACATGACTTATCGACAATATATTTTATTCTCCGAACGACAGCAAACAAAAACACTAAAACACAAAAAACTAAATACAGTAGCACTGATTTTATCTTAGTAAATAAACCACGGAATTTGTTCCACTATTTTGACCGGACTGTCATGTTTAAGAAACTAAACTTGCAGTCTGTGGCAACAAGTTCCATGGTTTATTTACTAAGGTAAAACCAGTGCTATTGTAGATGACAATGTATTTGTCGAAATACGTATTTAGTTTTTTGTGCTTTAGTGTGGTAAAGGTGTTTTAGTGTTTTTGTTTAGTATCAAGCCATAGACTTCATCAAAGTTTAGTATCTTGCGAACGACAGGTATATACTAAAACTGCTGGACTGTTTTGCATTTCATTTATGTAGATATTTCAATTTAGCTTTGTCTTAACTCTTACTCCACAATCTTAAAAGGTTTATGCTCATTTATGTAGATTTTTAGTATTTAAAACAAAATAATCGAGAACAATTATCAGAATTTCTATTTTTGAAAGACGGAAAAGAAAACTATGTTGACTTGTATTGTATACATTATATATATATTATTTACTGTTATCTTCTTTGTAATAGAAAATTTATTCTGATTACTTTCTTTTAGCAAACTATTTCAATAGACAGCTTATTGGACATTTCATTTTTAAGCAATTTTATAAACAATACTGAAAATTGTGTACACGATAAATTTGTGAAGAGAATTTGACTCTTTTATCTCAAGATGAAGACTTCTTGAATAGAAATATAACTGGGGATGAAACCACTGGTACCCTCCCACAAAACAAGAGTCCATGCAATGGGTTCATAAGGGCTCTCCACAACCCCAAGGAGACAAAAACGTAATTTTGTGCGGGAAAAGTGATGGCTACAGTTTTCTGGGACGGGGAGGGGATTCTTTTAATTAACTATATGCGAAAAAAGACCCCACAATTTTGCTCAGGAAACTCTACCCCTATGACTATTATCTTTTTTCAAAACTCAAAAAACACTTGGGATTGCGTCGATTTTTATCGAATGTAGACGTGCAAGACTTTGTAGGCTCGTATTTTGCAAAATAATCCGTTTTTGAAGGAGGTTATTGAATAAATGTCGGAATAAGTGTGTTTGTTAATGGCGCTCAAGTTGAAAAATAAAATTTTGTTCGTTTTCTAATTCGTTTCATTCATATCTAAGTAGATAACATAAAAAACTCCCCTCGTAATAGATAATATAATTTTATTGTAATATAAATATAATGCATGTGTTAGAGTCTTATTACACCCTGTAACCAATTTGAAATATAATATGTATATATATATATAAAGTTCATAAATACAAGTTACTAATTTTTTAAATAAATTAAATATTTTCAGTCATACAATAAAAAAGTGATAAACATTAATGAGTGTAATAGTATGCATGAGGATAATTTATATGTCCTCCGTTATTCACAACTGCATAAACACCATTTGGTATAGTTCCATCATTATGGTGTAAAGAATACAATCCATGATGAGATTTGTCGTCATTAGTATGGGGACCAATAACGCCATAGTGGAATTGCTGTTTGGGATAGGCCTGAAAATTAATAATAAGCAGTATGTTAGTTAATAGTCATTATTTAAGGTAAAAGCTCATATTGAAAATTTAGTACACAGTGAAAAATCCAGTTAGTGCCAAACACAGTTCCAAAAAATGTTCATGTAATGTACATGTAGAAATTTTGTCTAGTTTGTCTAGTCTCAATATTTTCGACCTATTTCATAAATATTGGAACAAAGAAACGACTCCATCTTTGTCTGCTGTCTTCAGAGATACTTCTGCATTGGTTGGCAAAGAAGACGAACTTGAAACTGCTACTTTGATTTCTTCAACAAAATTGGTAACATTTATAAGGTATTTACAGATATCCTACTCATCAGTAATAAGACATCACGATTGTTGTTGAATTCTCTCAAAACCTATATACACAGTGACAAATCAAAACAGCCATTTACCAAAGATGCATGTCAATATAAGTTACCTGACAATACTAGTGTTTTTTTTCAGGAGAAAATTATGCCATTATTTATGACCTGGAACACATTTAGGTAGATACGACAAACATTGGAGGCATCACTTCAGCCAGGACAAAGAATAAATAATATCATCCAACAGTTAAAATGTAAATTAGCCAAGTTAAGAAAGAAAAAAATATGTATCGATTTTCTGTGCGTCAAGACACTTGCGGGCATCGAATATAATGAAGCAGTAGACATTTGAGATAAAAGCAGCTGTAAATTGAGTCAGTTATCTGAGGAAAACATCACTAAAAGATGCTAACTCTCAATGAGCAAGTTGGAAACGCCAATAGAAAGAACGACAGAATAGTTTTTTCTCTTGTTTTAGATATTCACCAATACCTCATATAGTTTGATTTTCTGGCTATAGTATTCCACGAAAATACATACCCATCATTAGTCGACATAAGTTTGGGCATGGATGCTATTCAACTTATTTAGCAAAACTAAAAATTATTGATGACAATAAGGGCATTGCCTGCAATACCGAAGGTTACCTTGACCATGAAAGTCCAATTTTTCAAGTAAATATGGATTGCGAGCACTATGAGAAAGGCAATCGTCTTCGAATTTAGAACATAAGAAAATTAAAAAGCAAGACTGATGACGTCACATAGTCTGCTGGTGACAGATGTAATAGGGTAACTGAAATATGCCTGCAACATGTACTAACCCTGAAGAGGAAGGATGTTTTAAATTGTCTAATGATACTTTTCAGAAATTCTGCGGAAAAAGTTTAGCGTCTGTGGAAAAATCCTGTCTGTCCACGACCAAGTTTTGTGTGTGGCGTAAGGTCATCTTGACGGGCCTTTAAGCGTGAATAACCTCTTGATACAACCGCGTGTCATATTCAGTGTTACTTCCTTGATGGTTAGGATCTTGCTGCTTGAACAGTCCTCGGAATGCCATTAAAAATGTATATTACTTGACGTGAACATTTTTGGAAAGTATGAAAGTAGAAAGAGCATTGTGAGGAGGGCAAACTCCTTCGAATTTAAAACATAAGGAAACTTAAAAGTAACGCTGATAACGTTAGATAGTCAACTGGTGACAGATGTAACAGAGCAACTGGAATATGCCTACTACGGCTACTATGGAACGGTCAATTATTTACGAAATTATAGTGTCTTTTAAAAATTTGCCATGAATTTTGCCGTTTCAATAATTTGGAAAAAGTTAGATTTTAATTTGTAGGTGCCATTAAAGGTCAGTTCATTTGATCTGGTGAACTTTATAAGAAGATGAATACGATATGAGTGATTTAGCGCCGACAGATTTTGCTAGGCCTGTGGCAATAATTAAATCTTGTCATACTCATCGCGCAGTGGCTATAGCCCCTAGAACATCAAAATCGAGCATTAATCGCAATGTTTTGCGGTATAGAAAGACTGCTTTCCATGTCAGAAGGCGAGGAAAAGGAATAAAAGGGTCAACCACAGCTAGAAGTAACCGTTTTATAGTGTTACAAATTCTGAGGAACGGACGTCAAACAGCAGACCAGGAATGCTATGAGCAAGATCCGAGGAGTGGATATATGTGAAATAACAGTGAGAAGAAGGTTCAGGCAAGTCGAACCAGGCTCATGCTTACCACAAAAAACTCCAATACATGAGGTAAATCATCGATGCCCCTGAGCATTGTTCAACGACGAAAGCCGCTTTGTGTAAACAAATCCTCAGAATAGAAATAATATGGCGATGTCGAGGAGAACGATTTTCCCAATGGAATTCCCCTCCAAGAGTATCTTTTGGGGAAGTTCAACTATGGTCTGGGGCAGGGCACAGAATTAGTGATAATTGATAGGGGCTAATTGACTTTTACTTTTACTTTTACAAGATCATGTAGTACCTTTTGTCCCAAATATTGAGGATCATTTTCTTTTCATGTAGGACAGTATTCGCCTGCATATCGCACGATGTGTAATAAACCTTTTAAACGAGGCAAGGATGAACAGGTTGGACTGCACTGCTAGGTCTCCAGATATGAATCTTATCAAACATACGTGGAACTTGTTGTTGCCAGAAGGATTAAAGCCAGAAGTCCTGCGTCTCAAACTACACAAGAGTTGCAAACCAGTGGAAGGATGAAATAGTTTGCCTCAAGAGTTGATTGACAATGGCATCTAGAGTTTGCCGGGCAAACGAACGCCTTAGTTCGAGCTTATAGAGGAAACGCACGTTATTATAATTAAATTTCTTTGTCAAAAAATAACAAAGAAAAAAGTTATATTGATCGTTTTACTTTAATTGTTCCTTTTTCTAGAAAATTTGCAAATTTATAATTTTTTTGGAAATAGCATATTTTCTTGTCCCCATAATTTTGCCGGTGAATGTAAATAGGATCGAGTTGCAGTAACTTGAAGAATAAAATTTTCCAGATGAAATTTGATGATGTTCATTGTAATAATTGAAAAAACGTTGGCATTTACGCCTAACCTGATGACGCTCCAACTCGCAAAGCAAGTTCTACAAAGTCATTATTTTTAGTTAATAATTTAACAAAATCAAGTTTTGCATCATCGTAATTTGTAGAAGCTTAAAATTTAAATAATTTATCATAAAATAAATAATTCTTACGAAATGGTGATTTTCATTCAACTTGTGTCCTACCGGATAAATAACGCCATGATAACCATTCTTCTTATCAATACCTTGATGTCCCAAGTAAACTGTAGTGTAAGAATGACTTTTTGGAACGTCATACACTGGCACCATAATACAGTTTACTGACATTATTACAAAAGCCGAAAATAAGAAGAACACCTGAAAATTATTACTCCAAAATTACACTATAAAAAATTCGTTTAATCTAATTAATACCTTAAAAAGCATCGCTAATTTTTATTGTTGTTATTAACAATGGCTCGAGAACTAACAGTAACTGCGTTATTTACTCTTTATTTCTTTTTATACAGAAATTGAATAAGAGCCTTCACAGTGATTAATCCATCGTATGACAACAAAACAACGAAATAATGCTCCTTGAAAGGTTGCACGGATGCATTGTTATTTTTAATTTTTGCGTGTCTGAGTGTAAAAATCTGATGTCTTTGGTGGAAATAATCACCGTTAATTATTGTTGAAATTAACGGTGATGGTTAATTTGTTAGTGAAAAATTCATTATTAATTGTACATGTTCTTAAGCATTTACTCTCATAGTATTCTTGTCTGCATGCTTTGTTAGACAGTTAATGATGTATATAATAAGACATTGCTGGTGCTATATTAGTTTGTTTTAATAATTATTCATACCGTAATTACTGTTGTAATATTTTAATAAGCAAACAAGTGGATAATATTTATCAAATTCACATGGACTAGTTTCTTCATCAGGAGTTGCACAAAAATATGAACAGCATACTAACGAATATTTCTACAAGCCATGTTCATGACGTGTATGTACAGGATGATTAAACAAAAGAATCGCACATTTGTTCTACGTGTAGCACTCATATAAAGAAACAAAATATTTCTGATATACATAGGTCTGTAATTTAAAGTATTTCAAAAATAGATTCCATATTCCGTATGTCGCATTGCAAATTAAAATGAATAACATTAATTCTGCACGCAAGTGTTTTTGAATTTTTGAGCTATAAGTATCTATAATGGAAAATTGATATAGATGAACATAATAACTACTGTTCTACATATTGTGACAATCGCAATGAATAAAATTATTTTTTTAGGAAAATATTTTGGATTTATATTACCTATAAATTAGTATTAAGAGACAGTGAAACTACATTCAGCATGCCTGAGTGCCAATATTATTTAAACACTATTCAGTACTACATAGCGTTGAGTTCTAGCGTTTTAATTCTCAGCGCTGAGCGATTAGAGCGGCTTTGTGCAAGTTTAGATATCACTACTTCATCGGTAAATTTGTAGATTTACACAAAAAACACGATGTAGAATAAAGAAAGCCCATGAACACTTAGACAAACAGTATGAAGGCGGGTTCCAGTGGATTATAAAAATTAAATTATAACTACTGCATTGATTTATACGTGCTTACTGGAATATGTGAAATTATGTTATTAAATTTAAGTACTGATTGTTACATTCCATCTTACAAAAAAAACTTGTGAACTTATTACATACTGTTACTGTTTATTGGTATATGTGAAATTATATTATTGAATATAAATGCTGCTTGTTTCATTTCGACTTACAGAAAACACATAAATTAATGCTTTATATACACAATCGAATATATTCAGGTATGTTTTATATATGTCAGGTTGTATTGTATTTCGACTTATAGTTTTGCTATATGTTTTAAGCTTAAGGGTCCTATATAGTGGATCGGAAATGTAATATTGGTTGCATAGCACATAATTTAATAAGCCAAGGATGTCCGAGTACTTATTACACATAGGGAATATACAGGGTCGGGCAAAAAGAGCGGAACACCGAATTTATGGCTTAACTAGCACTTTTTCGAAAATTTAACCTAAATTAAAGTTTTTGTATACTTTATGTATTATTTATTGGTGTTTGCAGATTTTCCGTTTTTGTCACATTTTTGAAGATATGATGTCACCGGATAGTATTTTAAATGAATCACCCTGTATTTATATTTTTTTTGAGTAGATATTTTTTTCCTGAATTCACTAATACTAGGTTTAGTGGGTCTCTGACTTATGGTTTCATAAGAAAAAAATAAAATGTAATGGCACCTAAATATTTATTTAATAAAAAACGAACGACAATAACTAAAGATTCTATTCATTAACGTCCATTAACTTTAACAAATGATTATGAAATTCATTTCTCGCTTAAAGGTGACATGAACTTTTAATGCAGCATTAACTTTTTTTAGAATCTTTAGTTATTGTCGTTCGTTTTTTATTAAATAAATATTTAGGTGCCATTACATTTTATTTTTTTCTTATGAAACCACAAGTCAGAGACCCACTAAACCTGGTATTAGTGAATTCAGGAAAAAAATATCTACTCAAAAAAAAATATAAATACAGGATGATTCATTTAAAATACTATCCGGTGACATCATATCTCCAAAAATGTGACAAAAACGGAAAATCTGAAAACACCAATAAATAATACATAAAGTATACAAAAACTTTAATTTAGGTTAAATTTTCGAAAAACTGCTAGTTAAGCCATAAATTCGGTGTTCCGCTCTTTTTGCCCGACCCTGTATAATAAATATTTGAAATAATAGCTCAATATCTAAGCGAATAAAAATACATTTATGACCAAATATTTACACATTTGTAACCGCGGGAAAGATTTTTACCAGAATAACAATTCATTGTAATGTGGGTTGCCTAATTTTAATTTATTTTATATTCATTTAAAACAAAGTAAAGAATAGTTGAACGAAAAATAAGTGCAGAGCGGGGTAGCTTTTTATTCAATTTATAACGTGAACTAAGCAAACAAATCTGCTACAAAGGATTTTTGAGAAAACTTGTTTTTAATATTTTGACATATTAATTAATTTTCTTTAATCAGATCATTTTTTTCTAAATTTGATTATTCAGCGGGGTAGATTATTAAATTCTTCATAAGTTGATGTTGAAAGGTTTTCTCCAAATTAAAAATCAACAAAAATATCTTGCATCAAAAATCTCCTATTTTTTCAACTATTCACATATCTACTATATAGGACCCTTAAGAGTGCATAATATGAATAGTATATTTAATATTTTGGATCTATGTAAGAATAAAACAGCATCTACTTTTGATTTGAATATGCACATTATTCAATATACTATTGTACAAGCAACAATGTAGAAAACTTATAAAATTCCTGTTGTGTTCTTGTATTTAATTCTATGCTGAGATATACAATAAAAAAAAAATCTTTTAGCAAAAGTAGTGGAATTAATCAGCATTACACTTTTGTGATTGAATAATGGTCTTATAGTTTTTACTATTGTTAATTTTTTTTTAAAATTTAGAATGGTTACATAAGCCATTCATGGAAATAAAAACGTGTTAAAGTATTATTTACGCTCATATTGCCGTGATCCTTATTGTTTAAGCATTTTAAAATAGTTAGACAATTAAGTATTAGAATAAGAAAATAATTTTTAGTTGTAAATATAATTGCTAAAAACGAATTATGAGTTGCATAACCTCTAAGGCGCAACATTATGATGATAGGTATATAATAATTTGAGATTTAAATAAATTTATATGATAAAAGGTATAGAAATAAACACAAAAATAATTTCATGTATTCTATAATTAATAGAAACGAGGAGCACAAGATGTGTTCTCAATATACAAAAACAGAACCAATGAAAAAGGTGAAATTAGACATGCGCGACATGAAAACATCTTTCAAAGTGAATAGATGCAGTAAATAAGTTTGTAAAAAGATTGTTATCTGTTAGACATTTTATAGTCACATTCAACAATACAATAAATACCTGATACTTATATTTAATAGTATTTTTAAAAGGATATATAAAAAAGTGTTCTTTATTCGACACAATTTAAATAAAGTAAAGGCTTCAGAAATAGCAGGATAAATCTGGTTTAATCCGGAAAAGCTTCAGAAATAATAGGATAAATCTGGTTTAATCTGAATAAATCTACAAAGAAAAAAATAATGTTAACATTGTTAACAGCAACGTGTAAATCAACCTACACGAAGATGAGAGAAGGTGGCTGGAAGACAGGGATAAAGCTGTCGAGGTCCATGTTCCTGACAATGTAATCATAAAAGGAAGAATCCCATCTGTATGCAATGTAATTCCGATTATTTCCAACGAAAATATCTACAAGAAGAAAGTACGGATAGTGTTAAATAATGATAAAAGGACGTATTTAGGAGTGATGAAAGAGGCAACAAATTCATTTACAAATACTATGAAGGATGGCGTTAATAGAAAAAGAATATACCTACTCAAGACAAAGAATCGCGAATGTGCATGGACTTTAATAATAAACAATTTGTGTGTGTATATTTTGTGCAATTTTTAACTGTCAAAAACTGAATAGGTATGGTTTAACCTGGGGGAAAACTTGAAGAAAACAAATATGAACAGGGCAATACCAACATAAACATTAATTTGTGAGTTGTGGCGCTGCAGACGGATAATCGTGGTTTTTCGAGGACCGAGGTGATAAAAAGGCGCGAACGAGGATAGAAAAGAAGAAGGTGCCGATCTTTTGAATTGATCGAACGTAAAAATTTTGTTTCATACGCACTTGATTGCAGGCGTACTATTACACTGCATAAAATTATTTAGTTGAATGTATTAAGTTATTTTGATTTCAATAAGTAGTTTAGTTTTCACATTATAATTAATTCATTGTTACTTTGTTTAATTTCATTATTTTTTTATTATCAAAATGGTAGATATAAACCAAGAGGAATTTGATAATGTATATCAATATTATAAGTAAGTTTTTCTTGAAATAAATTCATGGTAGATAATTGATGGCGTAGGGCGTGTGCTGAAGATGCTACGTGAGAATGTTCATTTTTAGTAAAGCGTTTGACATCGTCAATATTTTGAATAACATATTATTTTCATTGCTAAAGTAGATTAATTTTGCAAATCATGGGAGTATTGTTAATTATGTAAAAGGGCATTAAAGATACTACGTGAAAATGTTTGCTAGCGATGTTTACTGTGCATTATTAACAATTTATTAGATAAAATTTAATAAAGATCACGCATTTTTGAATACGTAAAGGTATAAGCATTTTTGATGGACAAATAGCCAATTTGAGGTATGTGCAACGTTCGAATATTTGCATATGGCAATTGGTGGGAGTCTTATCAAGGTGTTTTTTACTTTGCGAGATTTTAGATCTCCAGAGGCATTTCGTGCAAATGAATGTGTTTGTTGAAATAAAATTCAGCTTCGTAAAGGAAAATTTTATATCTTTGAAATTATACGATATTGAAAATTTGTTAGCAAGAATAATATTTTTATATAAATCCATGTAATAGATTAAAAGCAATGTGTTTTTCACATATATATATATATATATATTTTGTTTGTGGTTGGAATAATAAAAAGGACATTTTTCTTTTAACAGCCACATGTGGCAAAAGAATTTCTTTACTCTTGTTGTTATTGAATATTGAATTTAATACAAATGTTTTATGAGATTTAATTTTTTTATTAACCTTATCCAATTTAGTTTTAAATAAGACATGTTGTTGACGAATGAAGGAAGGATCACTGCTAGAACCTACAAGAATAATGTGAATGATAACAGGGATTAAGATTAAAGTATTTGTTGGAGTAATTATAATTATAAAGATTACAATCTTTGCATTCATAAATAAATATACATAGTTTTGTATCATTGGTGTATGGCAATAATACATTTATTTTATTCATATAATTATGCCACCAGTGCTACTGCAATATGTTAGCAAAGAATATTAACAAATAATTACTCTGACACAATTGAATTTCTGTGGTGTATGTGATAGCACATTCGTAATCAATCCATTTTTCCTGATGTTTATATCTGATAAACTAAGATAAGTAGAAATGAGACTTTGCAAATAATTTATATTATTTCTTGTAAAAAAGGTATGTTGATTTGGTATTTGATTCAATAATTAAATCAATGAGCAAAGTTTAATTTCTACTTATGAAGCAAAAATTAAATTTTATTTTATTAATGTTCCGAATTCTATTTTGTATATACTTTCAAGAACTTAGAATAAAAACTCTATTTTGTTGTAAATATAAATAGTTATTTAATAGATACATAAAAATTTATAAAATGATAGAAGGATTATAAAACGTAGCAAAATCATAAAAACAGGAATCTTGTTTGAAGCTGTAATTACCTGCCATTTATCACACTACACTACTTACATTCACAATGTTAGGAAAAGCCAATGAACCTATCACACGCTGTCTTAACAAAATCCAAACTGCTCGAGTTAATCTACGAGTTATTATTTTAAACCTGTAGTGTATGTAGCATGTACAGTAGGGAATAGTAGTTTAGTAGTTTACCTGATACAAATAAGTGTTATAATGGAAACAAAACCAAAATGTATTTCATTGTAAATTTTAATGTAAAGTGCATTCTATATGTGCTTGATTACAATACAATTTAGTGACAGAAGTTACGATATGTATTTAGCAAAGTATAAATTAAAAACAAAACACTTCAGTATCTTATAAATAATGTGTTCATCTTTCCAAGATATTTTCACAATCATCGATGCATCATGGCATAAATTCTAATAACCTGTCAATATCTTCTTACAATACCCAATCTCAGCATATTATCTCATATCACGTGGGACCTTTTGATACCGTAGTGACCATGTCAAAATTCCTCAACTTTCTATGTACCACACATGTTCTATTAGACATATCGGAAAATTTGAAGGTCATGCAAAAAGATTGGTATGCGTCTCTTCTATGATGATTAATAGATGTTTTTTTTATTAAGAGCAATTTTAATATTTCAATATGTAACATAGCAATACAATTACCTATTTCATGTAAAATTGACTGTGTTATTTTTGTACATTGCTTCGATGTAGATGACAGTAATTCTAGAATACAAGAATATCATTATCTAATTCATTGTTATTATTCTTGAATGTTGAGTTGATAAATTTTGGTTTTATTTTATCATAAATTATTGTACATGATCTATAGGGGTGCTTGTATTTCTATTCACGCTATCCCACGATGATTTCTTCAAAGAAACACAGTTGAAATGCAATTGAACTAACCGTGGGTTTTACTTATTTAATTTATATTTACTATAACATAACCACAATTCATACAACTTTAGACAAATGAATTTCTTCAGTATGATCGTTTGTTTGTCTATGATTTGCACATGATGCCACAATTATATTTCTTCATTCATTAAGGGTACCTAATTAAATTATTTTTCCACATTTAACAAGACACAATTATTAATTATAAAGAGGTTTATCGCGTTTTAAACTATTTATGCTTGTTTGACAATTTACAAACTTTAAATATTTACTTATAGTAATAAATATATGTGATAAACAGACAGACCGAAAATTGAAAAATTATTTGTAACGCATGCGCAGTTTTGACGACATGACTTGAAAACGGCATAGCACAATGTTTTCCATTTCACAATGTTGGTGCGAAATTTTCCTTGTCTACACGCAATAAAGTAATATAGTAATACTATATTATGGTAAAGTCGTTTGTAAAAACTAAAAAGATGTTCATCGTATTTATTCCAATTATATAAAAATTCGTCATTTCTCCTTTCGTGATTAGTACAAAAAAACATGATTTTATAACTATTTCAAATTCTTAGAAAGTATAACAAATCCTTAATTGTAAACTGTAGCAACGTAAATTATATATCAACTTCCAAAAATGCAGGTCATTTAGCCGCTAATAAAGAATGTGTGATACTTTCCTAAAATATTACAATGCTTTTCTCGTATTCGGTTCATCTATTTCTGTCTGTTTCGTAATTGCTAATGTTAACAACCTCATGTACAAAAGAAGCGCGTAATTTCTTTAATTCGATTTTTTTTCTATTATTATTAATTTATCTATTTTAGTCATGTAATACATTTTCGCGCCTAAAGAATTACTCATCGCTTCTTCCGTACATCAACAACTTTGGCTTTACGACAGGAGAGATTTCTAAAATAAAAATTGCTTTGTTAAGGTCACGTTTGAACGGTCCTTTGACAGGAGAGATTTCTAAAATAAAAATTGCTTTGTTAAGGTCACGTTTGAACGGTCCTTTCTCAGAAGGTCATCCTTAACCGTTTACCTAAATGAAGCCTTTTCGCTATTTTAAACACGAAATACTTAACATTGCAGTTTCTTGATTATTAATTTACTCGCGATCTAATTATCAGACGACAACAGATCCCCGTCACGATGTGTCTGAATCGCCCTTTTGTTTCCCATTCGAAACCTATAACTCTCCGATCAAAGATTTACGAGTTATTCAATATTTGTTCTTATTTAATTGTCTTAATATAAGGTGTAATGTATTTCTTCATCAGTGCTTTACAATAGCATTAAATACTCATAATACTATAGAAAGAACCCTATTGTGACTCATCTTTCGTAATGTCTTTTACTACCTGTTATGTAGGTGCCCCAGAAACGTACATACCTGCAGTAATTTCTTAGACAAACCACCTCGAGTCAGGTGTCTTTCTTCCCTATATTTAATAACGAATCTGATTATAATGTTTTTTTCCCTGTATTTATTGATTGATTGTCCCGCGAATTATGTTCTCTTATTCTCTTAAAAACAGTTCGCGCCTTACCATCCTTACCCTGCCGTCTGCCGTTTCTTTTACCGCGACCCTATATAAGTCACAACCTGAAAAAAGATCTCTCTCTTAATTTTTTTCCTCTTACGCATCTACAGCTTTACATCGTTCCAAGTTCGCGTCCCTCCCAGTTCTAAGTCACGTTTGTTTTAGTGCCCTAGTACTTCAACATAACAAAGTCAAGTACAATCCGCGACCCCTTTCGCGTGTTTGTTTAATCGTTCGCGTACTCGTCAGACCCCTATTTTGATTCGCCGATTAATCAACGCTCGACTCCAGACTTACGGGACCCAAGGACAACAAGGACACCACAAAAGTAAAGTATTCCTCATCCTTATCTATTACTTTAATTCTAAATTTTCTCTTACAACCGCTACATTAATTTTTACTTTATACATTTTCAAAATATATCTAAAATCATTTACGGTTTGAGATTATCGCCCGCCTTAACTTCGACCGATAATACCTGCCTAACTAACAATCATTCGAACGACCCACTCGTTCCCTCTCACTCTCTCCCTTTCTATTTCACCTACTCCTTACGTGAACCAATATTTGTGTTATTGTGTTTTATTTAAATAATTAATTAAAGAACTTAAGGACACTCTTGTCGTTTTATTTCCCTTAACTTTTTTCTTTATGTACTAATTACAATTCTTTTACAGGAAAATAAATATAATAATTCTACATTTGTTTTATTTTCTTATTATATATTTTGTGTTTCTTTCTTTTACGTAATTCACCATTAGAGCTAGCTAATACAACATTTTTAAAACTAACATCATTTTAAAAATATAACAAGTGGCACCTTTTAAGGATATTCTTTTTTCATTTCTTCATCCTCCGTATTAAAAGGATAATAAGTGGCGCCCAACGTGGGGCTATTTATTGATTAAGAGCAATCGACGAACTCACGCCGACTACGATGGTGAACACAAGAAACAACCCAGAAGGTACGACCCAGAACGAAACACAGAACTCTAATGATTTGGGTAATCACAATACCCTGGCGCCCAAAATTAACAATTACACTGGTATTACCTTAGCACAGGCAATAACTAGATTTTGTGATATGATCACACCTGCAATGGATACCGCTTGGCTAGACAGAGTGCCAATTGAAGAGAGACACACGATGCAGCAAACAATATCCGACATCAAGACGTTACTCTCCCCGGGTAAGCTGCTTAACAGTACGACGGCTAACCAACATACAATTAGGGTACAAGACGATGAGCCAACACGAGTGCCTCCCCATTGTTATACGCCGGAGAAGAAACGTCCAATAGCCGAACAGGAATCAAATTTCCAGGTAGAGCACTGTCCAGGCCAGGAGAATGAATGTCCAGACGCGCTGTCGCGCACGCCTGCGCCGCAATTAATCGATCCAAAAGTCGTGGATGAAAACCGATTAATCCCGGATTATAACACTCCTTGTGAACAATCAGATTCTGCCGTATGTTTGTTACAGGTAACTGATATTGCCGACGATACCACCCACCCAGTCGTAATAATAGCTCAAGAAAACGCACAACAGCAAGACGCCCCCATTGGTCAGCTGTTGCAGAAATGGACCCGCCTACGAGAGGAGGGGCCCGCCGAAGATGAGAATGACGCCGTTCTCCGCATCTACCCGGATAATGATGGATATCTTCGACGTCGACAAGGTGAGAGAGAGGTATTAGTGTTCCCCGACGCCGCTAAACCCCGCGACCTCTACGAGTACCACGACCGTGCTACTGCTGGTCACCTGACCGTCGATGAAACCGTCAGGACATATGGATATCCGAAGTACATATTCTCAGACAATGACCCGCAATTCCGATCAGCTAATTGGGAAGACGCTGGTCCTACTTCCTATTGGATACGTCGCAAAGCCGGCCCCACCGGGAAGTATTACCTAGACCAATTGAGACGTTACCCTATTGGTCAAGAACAGAAACCCCCGCAGCGCCCGATCAAATACCCCTGGCAGCTACCGCTTAGAAAATTAACTGAAGTGCCCCCGGCTGTGACCTGTGTTGTGATCGTGACGTGCGCGATGTAATGTGCTAGTGTGTGTGCCGCGCGAACGTATCATTAACCTTGTAGAGACCGATAAGTTAGTTGTAAGTTAGGTAAGCTAGATTAGATTGTAAGGTGAAAGGCATATGTGTAATTCGCTATCCGCGAATTAAAATGGGATACCTGGTTGCCCGGGACTCTAGTGTTCTCAGACGAGAATACATTCAAATTGTCAAGTGGGACGTTTACTAAAGCGATATCACACATGCCTTGAACTAGGTTAGGATGTAATAATAATAGGTTCATTCAATTATTTTCTTTAATTTAGTTTTTTTTTATTCGTGTTTTAATTTAATTTAAAATCTCTTTAATTTTAATTGGTAATTATTTACTGTAATTTAGTTTTTTTTTTTATTTAGGCATTTTAATTTAATTTAGTAATCACTTTAGTTTCAATTCAAGTTATCTACTGTATTTACTTTTTTTTTTTTTTTTTATTTCTATTGAAAACATTTTAATATTAGTTTAATGTGCTAATTGTTTGGATTGCTGACAAATAAAGCATGTATTTGGTTATGTATTCTGACGCGACTAACATCCAAGCGACTTAAACAATCAAGCCAGTCCCGATCTCTTTGTTGCACATCACTCTATTTTTTTTCCATCTCTCTCTCTCTCATTATTCATTTCTGTCAACATAAAGCGCGTTAACTGGTCGATTGATGTTTAAGAGCGCTACCTTGCCACATGCGGTTTTCCAGGTTTTTTTCCGCGACTGACGACGTATGCAGTGTGGTACAGTATGCACAAATCGGTCCTGGACGTTTGTCCTGTTTAAAAAAAAAAGGTCATAAATAAATCAACTCTCCTATACTACTAACAATACGTACCGCCAAAGATTGTCTCAAGCGGGGGGAGAATTGTTAACAACCTCATGTACAAAAGAAGCGCGTAATTTCTTTAATTCGATTTTTTTTCTATTATTATTAATTTATCTATTTTAGTCATGTAATACATTTTCGCGCCTAAAGAATTACTCATCGCTTCTTCCGTACATCAACAACTTTGGCTTTACGACAGGAGAGATTTCTAAAATAAAAATTGCTTTGTTAAGGTCACGTTTGAACGGTCCTTTCTCAGAAGGTCATCCTTAACCGTTTACCTAAATGAAGCCTTTTCGCTATTTTAAACACGAAATACTTAACATTGCAGTTTCTTGATTATTAATTTACTCGCGATCTAATTATCAGACGACAACAGATCCCCGTCACGATGTGTCTGAATCGCCCTTTTGTTTCCCATTCGAAACCTATAACTCTCCGATCAAAGATTTACGAGTTATTCAATATTTGTTCTTATTTAATTGTCTTAATATAAGGTGTAATGTATTTCTTCATCAGTGCTTTACAATAGCATTAAATACTCATAATACTATAGAAAGAACCCTATTGTGACTCATCTTTCGTAATGTCTTTTACTACCTGTTATGTAGGTGCCCCAGAAACGTACATACCTGCAGTAATTTCTTAGACAAACCACCTCGAGTCAGGTGTCTTTCTTCCCTATATTTAATAACGAATCTGATTATAATGTTTTTTTCCCTGTATTTATTGATTGATTGTCCCGCGAATTATGTTCTCTTATTCTCTTAAAAACAGTTCGCGCCTTACCATCCTTACCCTGCCGTCTGCCGTTTCTTTTACCGCGACCCTATATAAGTCACAACCTGAAAAAAGATCTCTCTCTTAATTTTTTTCCTCTTACGCATCTACAGCTTTACATCGTTCCAAGTTCGCGTCCCTCCCAGTTCTAAGTCACGTTTGTTTTAGTGCCCTAGTACTTCAACATAACAAAGTCAAGTACAATCCGCGACCCCTTTCGCGTGTTTGTTTAATCGTTCGCGTACTCGTCAGACCCCTATTTTGATTCGCCGATTAATCAACGCTCGACTCCAGACTTACGGGACCCAAGGACAACAAGGACACCACAAAAGTAAAGTATTCCTCATCCTTATCTATTACTTTAATTCTAAATTTTCTCTTACAACCGCTACATTAATTTTTACTTTATACATTTTCAAAATATATCTAAAATCATTTACGGTTTGAGATTATCGCCCGCCTTAACTTCGACCGATAATACCTGCCTAACTAACAATCATTCGAACGACCCACTCGTTCCCTCTCACTCTCTCCCTTTCTATTTCACCTACTCCTTACGTGAACCAATATTTGTGTTATTGTGTTTTATTTAAATAATTAATTAAAGAACTTAAGGACACTCTTGTCGTTTTATTTCCCTTAACTTTTTTCTTTATGTACTAATTACAATTCTTTTACAGGAAAATAAATATAATAATTCTACATTTGTTTTATTTTCTTATTATATATTTTGTGTTTCTTTCTTTTACGTAATTCACCATTAGAGCTAGCTAATACAACATTTTTAAAACTAACATCATTTTAAAAATATAACAAGTGGCACCTTTTAAGGATATTCTTTTTTCATTTCTTCATCCTCCGTATTAAAAGGATAATACTAATAACAATTATTAAACAGAATAGTTTGTCCAAATGTAATTTTGTAACGCCATTGCAAATCGAAAGGATGTGAAAATGCTCATAATATCAATTATAATATAAGCATATATATATATATATATAGGTAAAAACACATATTACTTTGATATATTACACATACGAAACGGGTGTTCGGACCCAGTGAAAATTTATTGTACGGTGTGGTAATAGTTTTATTACTCTTGTGGTTTAACAACTACCGGCGAAGGAGGTTATATATTTTTATAATGTTTCCTATGAAATTTGTTAACAAAACAATTATGTGAATTGTTTATTGTTCTTGTTTATATGGCGAATAATATTATATTGTAGTTGCAATGCGAATTTAAAATAATGTAACGTTTTCGGGTTCCAATAAACAACTCGTGCAACTATTTATTTAAAACAGTCTGCATATTTATATACTTAAAATTATTTAACAATATAAAATATAAAACTAACTTATCACACTTAAACTACTACAATTTAATTATCACAGGTATTTATTTATTTAACTAATATCTCTGTCCGTATTTATTTATATAACAGTTCTATTTATATAAGACGGCACTACTATATTTATTTATTTGGCTACCATTATTTATTTCCACTGTTCCCACGAGACCACTCGAGACTACCGAATTACTCCGCGATTCCTTCTCCGCAATGAATGAATCCCGTAATGAATCCCGCCGCCTTATATACACATGCGAAGATTACTAGAACATACCAGCACAGTCCCGCTTTTTCTCCACATGTACGAGAAACGTTCTCGTCCCTTTCGCTATGCAAGCCATACGGCGTGGAGATGAGTCATCGACTTGTTTACCCGTCGCGCCGAATATGATTTATTGCTCGCCCGGTCTGCCTCTTTTTTTTTGCGTGTGACAATTTCGTTTTTATCGCGCCGAGAGATCTGATTCTTTTATTTAATGTAACTCAATTCGTCTGCTGGTTTCGTTACATTGCCCCCTTCTTAAAAACTGCGTTTCGTCCCAAAACACACTATTCCATGTTCTTCTCGCTGGCGGATGACGAAATCCACACCGGGACCCACGGGTGCACCCAGCCGTCTTGTAGAAATGGCAATTCACCGCCCCAGGCTGCACAACGGGCTGATTGGGCCGACAGCCGCACACGACCATTTTCATACCAGCACGCCGAAACATCACCTCCAGCATGTTTCCTGCGATTTTCCACTCCAAACGGTCTAATCCGCAGCCCAGTTTCGGAATTGCCAGCCTCCTTACATTTCCCATAAATTGGCTCCTTACATTTCCCATAAATTGGCTCCTTACATTTCCCATAAATTGGCTCTCTAGGTTTTCCGGTAATTTGTCCCGCATCCGCCACTTCACCGCCGTCACGTCCATGGTATGGGCAATTGGTTGAAACACACCATCTCTGGCTCACTATGGGATGTTAGTCTCATGCGATAAACGACGTCATCTATTTGCTCTAGTATTTCGTATGGTCCCTCCCAGTATTGTTGGAGCTTTGGGGACAGGCATCGGCGACATTGAGGATCATACAACCAAACAATCTCTCTCGGTTTGCACGTGGTAACGATTCTTCGTCCTGTCGCTGGCATCCTGAGTGTGATGGCGTACTCGCTCGTGGACATCCTTCAACCTTCGCCAGGATCCACTGACGCAGTCTTCTCCATTTGGGTTCTCCACAACACACTTGAGTAGATAATTCTCTACCTTCAGAGAGTCCCATTGAGCCCAGTAGGATTCCAGTCCCTGTGAACGAGGAGCCACTTCTTGCCAAGCCGGTCCGCGACCAATTCCCTTCCAAACCAGCAATGAACCAAGGTCTTCATCAGCTTCTTGGCCAATCCGCAAATTGTCAGGATGCCACTGATCGTCAACCACGGCAGTTCAGAATGTGTTGGCCAATTTTTCTTCTAGTCAGTTACCATGCCTACAGTCTTCTGGACGTTGTCTGCTTGCAACAGCATCAGCGTTTTGGTGTTGCACAGATGCAATTCGCGCTATTTATTTTGAGGCTCTACGATACTGAGTCGACGATTGCCTCTTCTCATCGACCCGTTTCATTTTTCGCTGCTCCGCTATGGTTTTCTTGGGCTTCTTCGCGCATGGCCCATTTCCATCTCCATCTCCATTTCCATTTCCATTTCCAATTCCAACATCGGAGCGTTCTTCTCTTAGGTTGCACCTGATTCACCAATCGTCGGACTACCTGTCCCAGGTGTGCATGTCCATACTTCATCTCAAGACGCTTGATTGATTTAAGATAGTCTTGACACTCTCCCGGAAGTAAGGTCTGCAGAGCATCACTGGCCTGTCTTCTTAATGACACAATCAGACCAGTATCTTTCTTCGGGGACGTCCACCCATTTACTCCTGCAGTGGCTTCGAATTGATTCCGGTACGACATCCATGACGTCTTTCCATCGAAGGTGGGAGGTTTTACCTTTACCTTCGCTGTTCGGGCAATCTCCAGGCTTCCGCTTGAGATATCATGGGGACCGCAGTCGTTCATCGCTGGCAACTGAAGCTGAACCCCAAACTCGTCCCCCATTCCGAACACGCGCTCCTCAACTTTCTGTTCCATGGCTTCGATGGCCTCAGAAAATTCCTGCCTCCCATTCGATGAATTCTCTTGAAGGTCTTCCTTAAAAGTAGTCTCGAGTTGTTTTGAATTACTTGCAATTTCATTTCTTGAAGCTTTTGAATTATTTGCAATTTCATCATTTAGAGTCTTGAAATGTTCTTTTATAGTCTTCATATCAGTCTCGAATTGTTTTGCAACTGCATCTCTTAGAGTCTCGAATTGTTTTGCCATTTCATCTATTATTACGCTTAAATCAGGCTGTACTTGAAACAAATATTTCTCGGGATCCTCACCTTCATTTATTAAAAGGTCACGAAGCCGGTCCTGGAGAATTGTTTTTTTTCCAGACGCATCTGCGTTCCTTTCTTCCAATTCTGCCCTTAACTCGGCGACCTTTAGTTCTTCCAAACGTTTGGTAGCCATTTATTTATTTATTTGCACTTATGTTTATCCCACACTGACACCAATTGTAACGTTTTCGGTTCCAATAAACAACTCGTGCAACTATTTATTTAAAACAGTCTGCATATTTATATACTTAAAATTATTTAACAATATAAAATATAAAACTAACTTATCACACTTAAACTACTACAATTTAATTATCACAGGTATTTATTTATTTAACTAATATCTCTGTCCGTATTTATTTATATAACAGTTCTATTTATATAAGACGGCACTACTATATTTATTTATTTGGCTACCACTATTTATTTCCACTGTTCCCACGAGACCACTCGAGACTACCGAATTACTCCGCGATTCCTTCTCCGCAATGAATGAATCCCGTAATGAATCCCGCCGCCTTATATACACATGCGAAGATTACTAGAACATACCAGCACAGTCCCGCTTTTTCTCCACATGTACGAGAAACGTTCTCGTCCCTTTCGCTATGCAAGCCATACGGCGTGGAGATGAGTCATCGACTTGTTTACCCGTCGCGCCGAATATGATTTATTGCTCGCCCGGTCTGCCTCTTTTTTTTGCGTGTGACAATTTCGTTTTTATCGCGCCGAGAGATCTGATTCTTTTATTTAATGTAACTCAATTCGTCTGCTGGTTTCGTTACAATAAGATGCTTAAACACTAATTTGGTAATTCTTAGGGTACAAATGAAACATTACTTTAATGTTAAATAGAGCCTATAATAATTCTGCACAGTTTTTTAATCAGTATTGGCTTCCTTTGATAGGATTTATAACTATGACACATCTTGTAACACAATGCATTAGGGAAGATTGATAAGGAAAGTTCCTATTTTGAAAGTACCGTAAATAAAACTCAAATTTCAGTTCAAATACACATTTATTTAATATCGGTGTGCGGTGATGTGTCGAGGTCGCTCGGCATCGAACATAGCCGATAACATATAGCATATATATGTGAACCGCTCGAGGAGCTATGGACCCCTGTGTATGTGCAGCTGCCAGACACTGCATTCCGTACATAGTAGGTTTCGCATCACCTTCGGTGTATGGTCGTGCACTCGGCCCGGCAGCAATAAACTCGGCCGCTGAGACTGTATACGCCCGAAGCCAGCTCCGCATCAGTATGCTCACAATATTTGTAAGTAAGAAATACATTAAATATGACAATATAAGTTAAAAAATAAAACATACATTACAAAAATATAATAATACATAAAAATAAAGAAAAACATTCTTGCAAAATGTATTTGTGCATACAGAGGTGTACAAAAACATAAGAAATATAGGGTGTGCTAAAAGTTTAGAAAAATAAGACAAAGCGGTATGTAAAATATAGGAGGTGGTAATAGGCAATTGAGAGTTTGAAAAACCTGCGGATTTCCTTTGTTTCATTCGACGAGCCTTTTATTTCTCGACCGAGTAACACGCGGCAGCTATCAAATTAAGATTCAAATGAGAGCTCTATTCATCAGGTCACTGTTTCCACGTGCCATATGTTATGTTTTATCTCTTCAACGGGCGGGTAAAGCCCTGAAAGGAATTTAAAAAATGGGTCGATGTGCTGTAAATCACACTACTTCTATATTTTCCCCGGAAGGAGAACGTATGTACTGGTCAAACTCTTCAATAACCTACTGGAAATGTCGATATTTAATATGGAGGTAGACCAGCACAGCTGACAATGATACCTTATGGTTCATGTAAGGTTGAACATTTTTCGACTTTCGAAGAATTAATAATAACCGATCAGGTTACTCATCAGGAAGAAGACGAATAACAAGGATCGAGTACTTTCAATTCACTGATGTAACACATGCATTTGGAACAAACAGGATTATTATTTACGAAATCAATTTTGAAGAAAAGTAAAACAAGCGTAGCTTTGAAAATGCTGCCATCCGCCTTCTGTCATCTCCACATTATACAAAAATTAAGCTTATGTGAAATAATTAGATTAAAAATAGTGCATTTAAGTGAAACCGAGCGTATAGAAACCTGATTATGGTTGGATATGGCGATAGTAGAAAAAGTTGTGCTGAGGTCGTACACTTCTTAATGAAATACATCCGAATTGACAGTTGATCTCCAGAAGAGCGGTTTCAAAAACTTTAACAAGATTTAATGAAACTGCAAGCACCAATAATCGTGTAAAACTCGGACGAGCAAAAGCTGTTTAAAAAATTCTTTGAATGCCATATTAGATGTGGAAGAAAATCCAAAAATTTCTCACACCGTTTGGCTTTAAATCATAATATAAGTAGAAGCTCTATACACAATATAATGAAACGCGAAAAATATCATCCCTACGAAATCCGTCTGCTATAAGAACTGAGTGAAGATGATTTTGACCGCAGAATCGAATCTTTGGAAACAGTGACGAATAAAATAAGTTAAAATGGGAACTTCATCAATCGTATTCTCTTCTCTTATGAATTAACTTTTCATTTAACAGGGAATGTTAACCGCCATAACTGTAGGTAATGGTCTGACAGGAATCCACACTGGATGGAGCAAGTTCATATGAAGTATACTCAAAAATTTTATTTTTGTTGTGGAATTATAGGTCGGAATATTATTGGTCTTTTTTTCAGAAATGGTAATTTAACTTCTAACAGATACCTACTTACAACTTTTACAACTCAAACACGAAAACCGAAATATACCAGCTGAAACCATATCGTTTCAACAAGACGAAGAATCTCTCCATTTGGTCGTGTAGTACGCAAATATTTAAACCAAACGTACCCGGATGGATGGATAGGACGGAGAGAAACACTTAATTAAATCTAGTTTATTTAAACAGAGCATTAAATATCGCAGATTTGCAAGAACGTATAGAAAATGATATTGCCATCATTTCTTTTCATATTTTGAGTGACTCCTTGCAGAATTTTATTCAAAGCATTCATTACTGTCAAGAAATTAAACATTTTTTTTTATTATTTTTAAAATGTATGAGTTCAATTTTAATAAAATGTCTTATTTTTATTATTTCTGGTCGAAGTGAGGTTGTCAAACAGTTGACGGGAGATTAAAAACACCATTTCAAAAGCTAATTCAATTTTGCTTTTCTTCAGAATAGAATTCGTAAAAAAAGATTTTGTTTTTGTACAAATTAAGGCAGGCATGTGTTATATCACTGAATAGAGAAAAGAACACCCTTTTCAAAAATGTTACATGTGACCCTCCGTGTTATTTATAAAACAACCATGTATCTCCAAAACAATTGACGTTGTAAAACAGACGAAAATCTCGAATGATGGAGTCTAAATTCTTCAAACAGTGTGCCAAATTTCAGAGAGTTCCAATAAACCGTTTTAAAAATGTTTAGCTGTATCCATACTTATGCTAGTTGGGTTGGGTTGGGTTGGGTTGGGTTGGGTTGGGTTGCATAAACTAACCAACTTCCACAACAACAAAAATTACAGATGAATAATTCTGTTTTATGATATTGGTACGGTTATTGTCACAGCATCATATAATGTGACACGGGAGGTAGAATAAATGGCTGAAGATATCTTCAAGTTGCCAATTTGCTAACACAAAAATGTGCAAATCAATTAAACACACCTATTGTTTATATGCACATGGTGTTTCTAATTTTTATACTAGAACACGTGTAGCTATTCTTTAATTTTTTTGTTCATTCCTGTTTAAAATAGTCTGGGATTCTCTTTATCTCACTCGAAATCATGAAAACCTAGTTAATGATATTTTCCTTCTCATTCCATCACTTGATGATATGTAAATTAAGTAAGTTACATAAGTTAAAAGAAAATCAAATTGAATGTATAGCTTATACTCCGCAAGATTAATGTTTTGAAAAGAAAATGCCGATGGAATTCTGGGACTGATTGATGGGCCTTCCGTAGAATATTAGATAAAACATTTTTAAAAAATACATATAAATATTAAATGTCAGTTTTATAGTAGAAGTATGTTTATAATTGCACTGGTTTAATGAAGGTTATTTACCTACTTTATATATCTTACTTTCTGTCAGCTTTAGTGATACTTTTTTTGGATCATAAACCTAATCAATATAGTTACATATAAAGCTAATTACAAAATAAAATTCCTATTTTTATATGCAAAATATCAACATTTATTCTTGGCAACAAATATATACATAAATATATAATAAAATAAAAATAATATCAATTGAGATTCTCAACGGTGCTGAGGTATATCAGAAAGCTATTTAAAATTTCAGTTAATGATGGTAATAACCCTCATGTCCTCCATACGCAACCGCTCCACCGTAAGCCTTCACAGGAACGGTAGCTGGATGTACAGCATGACCCGATTTGGTAACTATCGCGTTAAAACCGTTATGGTCATCGGCTGTGTAATGAACTGTGCGGATGGTACCGTCAGGTTCGTGCAGGGAATAAGATCCTTTGACGACGTCACCATCGCGTACTTCATTGTGGGATTTTTGGTCACCGGTGTGTCCATCGGATACTCCATAGTTGAATTCGTACTTGGGATAGGCCTGAAATAACATAGTTTCAAAAAATGTGTTGATTATTAATTTGTTATTGTATGTATTGTTTTAAATTATAGATTACGTCTTATTTCTAGTATTTGCCCAAATTACGAAAACATAAAAACTAAGAATGTTAAAGCAATATTAATACAGTTATGTATATAAATTACTATTAAATACTTTAGAGACTTCCTTTTGACTTTTCCTGTATTTTAATAAACAGTTCTCTTTTTATAGTTAAATATGATAAATATCCTTATGTAAGCATAAATTTCTCTTAAGGTTGTAATTTCATTATAGCACCTAATTTAGAAGAATACTTCTTTATTTACAGAATTTTATATTTAAGCAATACCCACTCACACTATTTGAACCACTACACCAGAAAAAAAATAATAATAGTAGTTTCATGTACAATATCACTGCATTACGAAGATGGCAACCTTCGATTGGATACGTTAAAGACAGAGATCAAGCATATCAAATACAGATATTAATTCATAATCTCAATCTTAACAAGTAGTGGTTAGGTTAAATATATACTATATCGAGTAAATACGGGCAAACCAAAATTGAAGGAATATACCGAATGTTCCAGCGAAATGACAAAGTTCATTCTTGGTATCTAGTAATATACCAGACACGGCCAACATGCAAACTAAAGAAGACGATACAACGCTATTAAAAATTTTCATCGGGTGGAACAATTTCACTATAATAAAATTAAAGTAATTATGTAATATTTCAGAATATATAGCTTCCCCTAGTAAAATATTATTACATGAAAAATAGTTATAAATTGAATATTATAAATAAAGTTTTTAAATATTACTTTTCTATATTTATTTTACATTTTATTTAGCTATTCTGTGTAGTAGCCAATTTTACATTGTTTGGATCACAGTTATAGGAAACGTCAATTTTACAACACCTCAAATTTTACGCCATTTTAATTTATTGACGCATGTCGGTTGCCACAGGATTCAACTATAGTGAAATTTCTTTAATAGAAAAGTTGTACATAATAATCAGAAGTGCAATTTAAAAGTATTTTTATTTATACAGGATGTTCGAGAACGACAAACCAATACAAATTATATAATTTTTTATATAGACGCTATATATTTTATTGTATTATATGATGACTCTAAGAGTTGTATTAATTAATTATTATGAATTTGTAGTAGCCGATTTAAAACTGTTTATGGGATATGGTGCTTTTCCGTAAGAAATTGTATAATATTAGAATTTTTTATGAAATAACAATCAAAGAACTGCTATGGGCTCAATTAGTGAACGCAACAACTGCTACACAAATGTTCTTCTGTATATGTTTGAATTCGAGTTTCAAATGACTTATAAATATCTCTTACAATTTGTTGATTAATACTAGAAACTGTGTATGTCCGCCTGTATATTCTTTGCGCCAGTAAATTATTTAAATCACTTTGTCGATAAAAACAGACAATATTTATTAGTTCTTATTTTACATAGGGCATTTTTCCGTCAAGTAAATTGATATAATTGTAATGACGACGTTTCCTTTCAGCTAAAGTTATTGAATTGAAAATAGATTAATATAAATTTATCTAAATTTAATTAACTCTGAAAGTTTTATAATAAAATGTAATGAAATAGATATCATTCCAGTTAAAAAAATTAGGTGTGACCACCACACGACTTTCTTATACGTATGATCGTTTCAAACTACAATTTTAAGAACTTTTTTACACAAAAATTATTCAGAATCCTATTCTCTTAATAAATCGCTATAGAATACATACTTTGCTATATATTCGAAAAAAAGTGCTACTCCCTAAGAGCAAAAGTGTTACTTCCGGGCCAAATTTTGAAATTTCTCATATACAAAAAATATTGCGTATCTAGCACTAAATATTTTTGTACTCTTGATAAATATATATAGAATGCATAACTTACGACATATTTGCAAAAAATCGCTATTCGATAAGAGTAAAAGTGGTACTTCCGGTCTGAATTTTGAAATTTTTTATATAAAAGATATTGAAAATTATTTTCTAAATACTTTTATACCCGTAATGTACCTGTCTAA